>CM060947.1:125293339-125303339 GCA_030765055.1 Mantis religiosa
GTTTGTTATTGTCCATGACCTCGGAAGATTGATGTAATGTTGTTACGTAAGAATTGGACAGTGTATTGGTACGGACATAAAGGAGAGTTTTAAGTTCTGCAAATCGGCCTTTTAATTCTACGAACCCACAAAGTTACAAAATGTATTAAATAGCTGCATTTCTTTTCTTTACTTATAGGAACAGTTCAGTCACACACACGCTTGCACCTGCTCTCTCCGTCTCTCCCTGAGACTTACAACTTGCGTCTTTCTAAAAATGCTGCTTTTGTATCTAGGGGGATTCAGAAACTCATTTAAATTTGCTTATACTTAGCTTTAAAAATGCCAAGGTCTGTAATAACGGCCTCAAAGTAATTCTGTAAATAATGCTGAAGAGGGTTGAAGTATTGATCTGTGACTTCTATTTATCGCACTGACGTTTTTAAAGAGTGCCAACAGATGGCAGAAGAAGCGTTTATTTCACTTTCTTTCAAATAAAGTCAGCCAATATTGCATACAGTAAGATATTTAACTTAATTTTCAAGCTTTCTGCTTTAGTTTCAATTTCTGAAAACAGTGGAAAGCTTAAATTATAAAAATCCCCATTATATCATCAATTATAATTGAATGTATAAACGTAGCTCGTCATTAAAGCCTTTGTACTCATATATAAGTCTATGGGTGAAAAGATAAAATCAGGTCATCACCCAATTATTTTATGTGTAATTTTTGAAGCGGAATCAGACTTCATAATAAGTCTGATTCAACGCGACAATATTATTCAGCCCCACATTCTCCGTGATGCTGTATTAAGTAATTGATGCCAAACCCTGAAGACTGGTTGAAGTCGAGTTTGGGAAATTGTCAATAAAAGAGTGTGCTCCACCCAATCTTTAGAGCGCCAATATAATTAATCGAAACGTAAGATGATTCAAATTAGATCGGTATCATCTCGATATCGAAATATTTTTTCAGAGAGAAAGTGGATAAGAATTTTGTAAATAGCACTGTGAATTATCTGCTAATAGGCACATATTTGATCTAATTTAAATTTTGATACTTTTGTTGGGAAATAAACCAATTTATATTTTAAATTCTTATTTTAATGAAAAGAAAAAGGAGATATGGTCGCTAAAGCTTATGTCTCTAGCTTTCCGCTGCGTAGAGGGTCGTTGGTTCGAGTCCCGCCCTGGGCATGGGTGTTTATGGGTATAGTGAATATTTGTGAAACTATTAAAACAGATAAGAAAATAAGCGGAAATAATGAAAAATTGGTTATATAAGAAATAGAGAGATGTATATATAATATATATGTATATATAATTATAATATATAATTAAAAACGTGACATCTCGACATCGAATTTTTGGTTCAGAGAGAAAGCAGTTCAGAAATTTATTTTAAATAGCTGTGCTATTCATCTGCTGATAGGAACAAAATTGGTGTTTGTTACTTTTGTTGCAAAATAAACCAATTTATATACATTTACATTTTAAATACCTATTTTAAAGTACAAAACAAGTGATATAAAATACTATAAGAGTAATAGCACAAGCAGTAGCTTATACAAAATGTAAGTACTCGAAAAGAGACTATATAGTATATTGTTTCATACTCAGGTCATTTCCATCGTTTTCCTTGGTGTTCATATTTAATTGGCAGTTCTGATGCTACCTGAAAAGCAATCTTTCCCTGAGCCATTGGAAGGGGGTCTGTCAAGTGAGAAAGCAACTGCCGGTGCCGTATTGAGCTCCCCAAAAGTGATTGTCCGAACATCTTAAGGCCTGCATGTTCCTTATTTTTTCAAATGCACATGCTAGATGACACTAATAACCGGATATGAATTACGCTCAATGTTGCCAATACAGCTATTTGGGTCTCTTTGTTGCATGCTTATTGATCGTAAGAAAATAACATTTATTTAATTCAAAAGTTAATATTTCGTATTATTTTACTGAATAAATAAATACATAAATGAATGAATGGATAGATGAATGAATGAATGAACGAATGAATGAATGAATGAATAAATAAATAAATAAATAAATTCTGCAATACCATATCTGACACCTAATTTTTCAAGCCAGGTTATAAATATTCGAAATTGTTATATTTATTTACTTTTATTATAATTTATACTAAAATATTTACAGATATTAAACTACTAAAAATGAACAAAAACAGCACCAAACAAAACACAAATAAACTACAATGAATAACTTTATTATAACAAAACATATATTCGCTTTTTTGCTACACAGAACTTTTAAAAAATAAACTAAAATAAAATAAGCAATAAACAAAAATATTTATAATATATAATATTATTACTGCTACCCAGCTATTAATAAAACAAGAAAAAAGAAACAAAACTCTACCCCTAAAATATCAGCCGCGGGCGACCGTCGGACCCACACTGTACTGGTAACCAGAACAGCATAACTATTTATTTTGTTCTTTAATTATGTTTAATACAACTTAACAAGACATCTTGCGCAACGAAAAACGTTAATTAAAAATGTTAATCCTTTATACCAACGCATGAGATATTAATTTATTTCCCCCTTCTTTATATAATATTAAAAACTTCAATAAAATTAATGGAAATTAATTGTTCCTTCACACTAGCTGTGTGTCGGACACACTAAAAAACGTATAGCTAGACTGAAATATTCAATGCCATAGCCGGGATTCGAACCATGGATCTTCTAGTCTCGGTCCAGCTGCTCTGAACCAACGCATCCTGTGCTAACTTTTCTGGTATTATGGCAAATGTGTCATCCACATAACGAAACCATACTTTACGAATATGCGGAAATGCTTCTGTCGCCCGTGTTTCCAAATAACTCATATACAAATCAACTAATATCGGTGAGATGGGTTTGCCCATAGCTAAGCTAGAAGTTTGTTTGTAATACTTTTGGTTGAACATTAAGTTGTTTTTGTTGACGCATAATGGGTGACAGAAGCACTTCCGCATATTTGTAAATTATGGTTGCGCTTACTGGATGACATATTTTCCATAATACCAGAAACGTTAGCACAGGATGCGTTAAAATTACTGAATTTACAAGACTAATCTATAAATTTCACTATTGAATCAGGACAAGATGGATGGATGGCTACCGTTTTGGGATTTAAAAATTATGTGAAAATGAAACAAATTAGAATTTGGCATATATAGAAGATCGATATATGTGGATAACTACATTAAAAACAATAACTCTAACCCAAATGAACACCAATACGCAGTATTTCACGGTTTAATCCATAGGTTAGTGAACATTCCATTGACTGTGGAAGAATATAACAAGGAAGTAGATCACATTAAATAAATGGCAATTGTGAATGGCTTTGATTAAATATTTATTAAAAAACTGATAAACTAACATAAAAGACGGAAACCATCAAGGACATTAGCACTTTAAAACCTCATGACCCAAAAAAGTATGTTGGAAATTCACATATCAGCCTAAGGCTTTTAATAAATATAAAAACATTTTCCTTCAATTTCATATACAGCTAGTATCACATAACAAATATAACATGAGAAACATACTAAATCGCCCGCTCAAAAACACAAGTCCAACCAATAAACTATCCGGAATTTATAATGTAAGATGTGAGAATTGCCACGAAATATATATTGGAAAGACAAAAGGAAACCTAGAAACAAGGATGAAAGAACACACGAGATGCATAAAATACAAACAGACAGATAAATCAGGCATAGCCCAGCATTTCTTGTTCAAAAATCATACTATTTCCAAAGACATAAAAATTTTGGTACAGGCAAAAGGGTATTGGGAATTAACAGTTTGGGAAAATATAAACATTTTAAGGAATAACGGGCCCAAATGACCATGTTGTCGACGGGCCCTTAAACACCACACACTCACTCACTTTTAAAGAATAAAAAGAGAGCCATGACCTTTGAAATACCGAAAGTAGATGACGTCATTCAACTCATTGAACAGCGCCAGGAGAGGGAGGCGGTCACCTGAAGAAGTAGTTGAACATCAGCTGACGCGGGGTCTTTGAAACATGTCCAAATTTTTAAATGTAAGTGGAGCTAAAGTGTTTTTACAGTTTGAGAAGTGGTTTAAAAAGGTTTTATTGATGAAGCTCCACTGTTTATAAATATTGCTATTTATAGTTATATTATTTATGTGTATGTGTATATATGAATTAAACAAGTTAAGCTTTAAAATGGAGGGAAAGTTTACTCACAAGGAATACGTTGTTACACTTAAGATTATACGTAAAAATATTAAAGATTAAGGTAAATATTTTATACCTTTTGTCTGCTTTCCAGAGCGCTTCAAGTAATCTTAATATTGCATTCTTTCAGGATAAACTTATTATATTCTCGCACAGGGGCAGGGTTCACCTTACGCAACTAACGTGCATTTAACTGACAATGTTTAACAAACCACATTCATCTCATATACGTAATGGGGTGTATCTTTTCGTTAGGTAAGAAACTTCAACGGAACACTCCTTTTCTGTGTTCCAGTCCTGAAAAACAATTTCCAGCGCTGCTATCTGTAACTATGCTATATTAACATGACTTCCGAATATGAACATATTTTCCAATATGCTTTTGCTTGCAAAATTATAACCAAGAATAAATTTACCTTGTTTAGCCAACAATTCTTATACAACGGATCATTTCCTTTAGCAACGAAAAGGAAAATTAATGATTTCCGGCTGAAAGCATTCTGCGTGGAATCAGAGAGGCAATTTCTACTATGAGTAAAATTCTAGAGAATAGGCAATTTCCTGTGTTTGATCAACAACGGAATGCTTTTTGTTTTAATTCCCGACGGAAATATTGATTATATGTGTATGACCAAATTTATTGCAATTCTAATTGTTTCTTGCAATAGACTATTTAACAGATTTTACAACAAAATAATAACCATAGATTTTGTTCTAACAATGGAATAATAGAACAATAGAAACCAAACTTGGGGCAACGTATGCTTGAAAAACAGAATAATCAATATTTGTCCACGATTGAGCATATCCTCTCTTCCCCTCAATGCTTGTCATTTCAAGGATTTATTTTGGACTGTTGAAAAAAAGTACTGCTTCAAATGAAATTTTTATATCACTTATTCTGGTGACTGCAATCCTAGTAATTCCTGGTGTAGTCTTGATTATGTTCGAAGCTGAGAGGCCTCCAAATTATGCAGGTGGATTCAAATACCCTGCTATATTCCTCCTTTTAGAAAGAAAACTCCTTGTATTTGTTTGTATAGTCTATGGACTCTCGTAGCTGCAATCAGAACACCTACTTTCATTTTCGGTATCGACATGACCTTGGAACTCCCTAAACTGATGATTCCACATGTGCTGAGGTCTTTACTAATTCCTCTAATACAGTATCAGGTAATAGTCTAACTGCCGTGGTGTCACGATTCAAACTGGAAATAAACAACATAGCTTATGCTTGTCGAGAGTGATATTTCTTTCCCAGTAAAGGCAGCAATCAATACCACAATTGTATCCATCATTATTGATAGAATGGGATATATTGTTGCTCTCATACATTATTTCATGTTCAGCACTTCAATACAATTTAAGTATTGACATAAGAGTATCATATTTATGTATTGACATAAAGTCCGGAACGTTACATAGGTAACTGACATTTCACGTACAGTGTTTGGAGTATATTAAAATGCTTTAAACCCACGTTGTTTCTGCATTTCCAGAGAAAGTCACTAAGTTTTGTAAAGATATATTGGAAATTAGTAAGTAAGAAAATAAATTAAGATGTATTTCGGTATGTATTGACCCGAATAGCAGAGCCGGGCTAATGTTAGAATGTGAAGAAACAAAGAAAGCGAGAGAAAAATTGCAAAAGAACGGCTCAAATTACCAAAGGGTATTATTGCTAGAAAACTGTTGAGTAACAAAGCAAAGAAAACGTTAAGAGAAATGGGAAAATATTTAGTTATTGTCAGAACTAGATGGTTGATGAAAACGAGGAAGGACAAAAGAGAAACTTATATATAAGAAAGAAAAACAGTAAACAGGACCAAATAGGAAAGGATGGAAAATGATATGACAAAGGTTGATATGAAGGTTTCTTTTTTTTTTTTTTTTTTTTTTTTTTTTTTTTTTTTTTTTTTTTTTTTTTTTACGTCCGCCCAACGTTAAGTTATATCGGACGATGAATGAATTGGGTGAAATGGTGCTCAAATGAATCCAGGGTCCCTGGAGCTTACGCTTACCCGTTATTCGCCTTGAAGGATAAGGGAAAACCCCGGAAAAGCCCTTATCCAGGTAACTCACCCTGACCGAGATTCGAACTCAGGACCCCTTGAACGTGAGGCAGACATGCTACCACCACGCTACCAAGGCGGGCTGTAAGTAGGCTTAGATAGTTAATTGTATAAAATGAGTGGTGAGGTATGAACAAAAGGAACTGTGTTACTAAATTTTAGGTTATGTAATCTTATTTAGGCATAAAGAGATACGTAACAGTGCGATTTAGTCCCTAGAAAGAAACAGGAAATAGTAACCAGGGTCCAATAGCTCAACAAGCATAGTGTTTGAGTTTACGCCCTAGACATCAACAACTTAGGACAGTCTTAAAATGTAATCAAAATATAATGAAGAGTTGAAGATTTTTTGTATAAAAAGTGCTAACAGTGCTGTATCAATTTATATTCAACGAGGGAAATAAATATACAGCTTACAATATTGACGCCAACCCGATCGCGATAACGGGGCTTCTGTACACAAATAGCCTGGAGATAAGGAGTATGCCGGAAGAAAAAAAGATAGCGCGAGATAAAAGACCGATAGGGTTACGCATCTGGAAGATGATAGAACATTCTATTCCTGTTTGGTCCAGAAACATGTCGAATTTACGAAATAGGTATTTAAAAGACGTGACGGCTCCCAAAGAGTTTTTGGGTAACGATCAGTGTTGTAACGTTAGCTAATGTAATCAGCTGCAAGTGTTTGTTATTGTCCATGACCTCGGAAGATTGATGTACTGTTGTTACGTGAGAATTGGACAGTGTATTGGTACGGACATAAAGGAGAGTTTTAAGTTCTGCAACTCGGCCTTTTAATTCTGCGAAACCACAAAGTTACAATATGTATTAAATAGCTGCATTTCTTTTCATTACTTATAGGAACAGTTCAGTCACACATACGCGTGCACCTGCTCTCTCCGTCTCTCCCTGAGACTTACAACTTGCTTCTTTCTAAAAATGCTGGTTTTGTATCTAGGGGGATTCAGAAACTCATTTTAATTTGCTTATACTTGACTTTAAAAATGCCAAGGTCTTTAATAACGTCCTCAAAGTAATTCTGTAAATAATGCTGAAGTGTGTTTAAGTATTGATCTGTGACTTCTATTTATCGCACTGACGTTTTTAAAGAGCGCCAACAGAGGGCAGTAGAAGCGTTTATTTCACTTTCTTTTAAATAAAGTGAGCCAGTATTGCATACAATAAGAAATTTAACTTTATTTTCATGCTTTCTGCTTTAGGTTTATTTTCTGAAAACAGTGGACAGCTTAAATTATAAAAAGCGCCATTATATCATCAATCATAATTGAATGTATAAACGTAGCTTGTCATTAAAGCCTTTCTACTCATATATAAGTGTATGGGTGAAAAGGGCCACAGCTTTCGCGGATCATTTGGAAAGTCTATTTGAGCCGAGGGAGGACCCCCAGGACGAAGACTTCACTGACCTCGTGGAGGCTGCTGTGGAAGACCTCTATGAGGAGCCACAGCGGCGCCATGAGGCGATCCATATCCCAATAGTCACCCCAAAGGCGGTGACTACTGAAATCCGAAAAATGAAACCTAACAAATCCCCTGGACATGACGGTGTCAGCGCACTCATGCTCCAGCACCTTCCCAAGAGGGCCGTTATCCATTTGACGCGGATCTTCAATGCGTGCCTCCACCTCCGCCACTTCCCAGCCTGCTGGAAAGAGGCGAGAGTGGTGTGCATTCTGAAGCCCGGCAAGGATCCGGTCTTTCCGTCTAGCTACCGATCCATAAGTCTTCTCCCAACCGTCTCAAAACTATTTGAGCGGTTGCTCCTATCCCGCCTGACCCCTCTCTTCGAGGAAAGGCAGCTCCTACCCGATCACCAGTTTGGTTTTCGTCATGGACACTCCACGACCCTACAGCTACTGCGCCTGGCCGAGAGGACAGCCCTGGGTTTCCAGGAAAACCTCAAGACAGTCGCGGTGCTGTTAGACGTAGAGAAAGCCTTTGCCACAACCTGGCACCAAGGCCTACTGTACAAACTCAGGGAGGCCAACCTACCTCCTCCCTATCTTGCCCTGATTAGCAGTTTCCTCAGAAACCGCACTTTCAGGGTAAGAGTGGAAGGAAGGATGTCATCTATCAGACCAATAGCCGCGGGAGTCCCGGAGGGCAGTGTACTGTCCCCGATACTCTTTGCGGCCTACATGTCTGACTTACCCCTGGAACCACAGACTGTTACGTGCCAATATGCTGACGACGTCCTCATAATGGCACGTAACAAAAACTTACGATATTGTCATCCTCCGCTGCAGCGCCAACTCCGAGCCATTGGCCGTTGGAGTGAGATGTGGAGAATGGCCATTAGCCCCGAGAAGAGCTCTGCACTTCTCCTGGCTAAGGTCCGAGCTAGGCGACCAGACTGGTCGCTGAGGTTGAGGCAGAGGCAAATCCCTTGGGTTCCCACTGCCAAATACCTTGGCGTCCACCTGGATCGCGGACTCACCTACGCACCTCATATCCGGGTCAAAGCCGGAGAAGGGCATGCAGCGTTAACTCAGCTATACTCCATTTTCAAGTCCACCATGCCTACTCACCTCAAACTACGCCTGTATCGGGCGATCATACCGCCCCTGATTCTGTACGGCTGCGAAGTCTGGGGATCAGCGGCTCCAACCAATATTCGCAGACTCCAGTACGTCCAGAACAGGGCATTGCGCATGATCTACGATACCGGGCGGAGATTTCCGTCCCACATCCTACATACTCACTCTGGAGTCCCGTATATCGTCGACGTGGTGCGGGAGAGATCCCGCACCATCTACGATAAGCTGGACTCCCACACCAACATACTGGTAAATACCCTAGGCCGTTACGACCATAGGGTTCCTCGCCGGAGACCAAGCTATCGGCTACCAAAAGATGCCTTGGGTACCTAGCACTAAACAGGGCCACACTCCCCTGACTCCAACTTCCTAAGCCCAGTAATGGGCTAGGAAATACCCTATACAATAACACAGATCCTTTCCCTCTAGCCTGTTTAGCGGACTGTGCTCAGAAGCCTCCCAGCAGGCGGAAGTGCGCAGCCAGCATTGGCGCATCACCCCTCCACGGGGCGACGGCGCTCACCAAGGCTAGACATATCCACTGCCCAAAACAATCGCCTGTGACATTAAAAATTCTTCTACACTGCCCAGATAAAGACGCTAGAAGCGGCTAGGTGCTGGGCAGCATACACTCCGTCCAGGAAAACCTGGTCGACTCGACTCTTCTGCTGGTCTGCTGGTCTGCTGGTAAAAATAAGCCATTGGCTGGATGCTTTCATGTAATTTTTGAAGCGGAATCAGACTTCATAGTAAGTCTGATTCAACGCGATAATATTATTCAGCTCTGCAGCCCCACATTCTCCCTGATGCTGTATTAAGTAATTGATGCCAACCCCTAAACACGAGTTGAAGTCGAGTTTGGGAAATTGTCAATAAAAGAGTGTGCTCCACCCAAACTTTACAGCGCCAATATACTTAATCGAAACGTAAGATGATTCAAATTAGATCGGTGACATCTCGATATCGAAATTTTGTTTCAGAGAGAAATTGGATAAGAATTTTGTAATTAGCACTGTGAATTATCTGCTAATAAGCACAAATTCAAGGCACTGATTCAAGTTTGACCAGCCGGCCCTCGGAGCCATGGTCGTTAACGCCTATGCCTCTAGCTTTCCGCCGCGTAGAGGGTCGTGGGCTCGAGTCCCGCCCTGGGCATTGGTGTTTATGTGT
>CM060947.1:125305839-125418339 GCA_030765055.1 Mantis religiosa
ATTATGCTTAATACAACATAACAAGACATCTTGCGCAACGAAAAACATTAATTAAAAATGTTAATCCCTTATACCAACGCATGAGATATTAATTTATTTCCCCCTTCTTTATATAATACTAAAATTTTCAATAAAATTAATGGAAATTAATTGTTCCTTCACACTATCCATGTGTAGGAAACACTATAAAATGGTATAGCCAGACTGAAATATTCAATGCCATAGCCGGGATTTGAACCATGGATCGTCCAGTCTCCGTCCAGCTGCTCTAAACCAACGCATCCTGTGCTAACTTTTATGGTATTATGGCAAATATGTCATCCACATAACGAAACCATGCTTTACGAATATGCGGAAATGCTTCTGTCACCCGTGTTTCCAAATAACTCATATACAAATCAGCTAATATCGGTGAGATGGGTTTGCCCATAGCTATGCCAGAAGTTTGTTTGTAATACTTTTGTTTGAACATGAAGTTGTTTTGCTTGACGTATAACGGGTGACTGAAGCAATTCCGCATATTTTTAAAGTATGGTTTCGTTATGTGGCTGACATATTTTTTATAATACCAGAAAAGTTAGCAGAGGTTGCGTTAAAATTACTGAATTTACAAGACTGATCCATAAATTTCACTACTGAATCAGAACAAGATGGATGGCCACCGTTTTGGGATTTAAAAATTATGAGAAAAGGAGACAAATTAGAATTTGGCATATATAGAAGATCAACACATGTGGGTAACTACATTAAAAACAATACCTCTAACCCAAATGTACACCAATATGCAGTATTTCACAGTTTAATCCATAGGCTAGTGAACATTCCATTGACTGTGGAAGAATATAACAAGGAAGTAGATCACATTAAATAAATGGCAATTCTGAATTGCTTTGATCAAATATTTATTAAAAAACTGATAAACAAACATAAAAGACGGAAAACAATCAAGGACATTAGCACTTTAAAACCTGATGGCCCAAAACAAGTATGTGGCAAATTCACATATCATCCTAAGGCTTTTAATAAATTTAAAAACATTTTCCGTCAATTTCATATACAACTAGTATGACATAACAAATATAACATGAGAAACATACTAAATCACCCGCTCAAAAACACAAGTCCAACCAACAAACTATCCGGAATTTATAATGTAAGTTGTGAGGATTGCCGCGAAATATATATTGGCAAGACAAAAGGAAACCTAGAAACAAGGATGAAAGAACAGATGAGATGCATAAAATACAGACAGACAGATAAATCAGCTATAGCCCGTCATTTCTGGTTCAAAATCATACTATTTCCAAAGACAAAAAACCTTTGGTACCGGCAAAAAATATTGCAAATTAACATTTTGGGAAAATATAAACATTTTGAAGAATAAAAAGAGAGCCATGAACCTTGAAGTACCAATAATAGATGACGTCATTCAACTCATTGAACAGCACCAGCAGAAGGAGGCGGTCACCTGAAGAATTAGTTGAACATCAGCTGAGGCGGGGTTCCTGAAACATGTCCCAATTTTTAAATGTAAATGGAGCTTAAGTGTTTTTACAGTTTGAGAAGTGGTTTAAAAAGGTTTTATTGATGAAGCTCCACTGTTTATAAATATTGCTATTTATAGTTTTATTATATATGTTGTAACGGGAATTTGTATCATGTAATGTTAATTCTGATTTCTTACTTGATTATTTTTGTACGGATTCGAACTATAACTTAAAACGTTTTTGTTCTTACAGCGCTATACATCTCATTCGTCGTTGCAACAAAAATCTCTTTCTCTTTATAACAAAATTATTAACTTATCGTAATGTAACGAAACTGAAGAACATATCTGTCTCTTTAAAGATTATTGACCTCTCGTAATTTAACAAGACTGAAGAACATATCACTCTCCTAAAGATTATTAACTTCTCGTAACTATCGTTACTTCTACCTAATTTTGTGATTGGCCGATCCAATGGCACGTCACTACATTACGTCATATTACGTCATATAATTATTATTTCGGCCAATCACACAATTACATACATTTTTACATATTTAACTTCATAATTTCTCCGAACATAACCCAAAAATACTGTTACAAATGCCTCTCTTAGAAATATATGGAAAATAACCAAATAAAGGAATTAACAATCTGTTTCCATATATTTCGAAGAACGGCCCCAATTAACAATTTCGTTTAAGAAAATGAACTGTAACATAAATATAGCATACGTAAAACATAACAATAAACATACATAGAATGTAATATCATAATAAATGAACCTTTAACAGCCACTTAGCATTATTATAACACATTTTTTAAAATTATATATCTTTGATTTCATGTGGGGGTGTGCCCCACCCCAAATTTGCATTAAAGCATTTTTATATTTAACAATTTTAAATTATTGACTATGAACAATCATGCTATAACAATATAAAATATTTTAACTACTATTTGTAAACTGAGTTTTGACCAATTTATATACAAAAGAATTCTCTGTTTAGTCATTTATGTTGGGTGATTTGCCCACATAATTAATTTTTCTTGCTGTCCTGTATCAATACTCGTAACTTTTGAACAGTTAGTGTGGTACATATTTCTCAGTTGGCTAACCTGATCTTCGCAAGCAACCAGAAATTGGTAAATCCATCTTTTGTTTTTATGTACATCATAACGTTGTTTGAAGGTTTGGTTAGTTGTGTATTCAAATCTTTTAGAAAACATTAACAACATTATTTTGTGTGGTCTATGATACATGTGACCACTATGACCTTCATTGTGTATTTGTGTTTGTGTGAACATTTCGTGTACATATACATTACAGTTCACATCAAAATACCTATTGGTTGAACTTACAACATACATATTATGATAATCACCTGTATTAAAACATTCACTGTTTGATAAGTCAACATTTGTCTGTAAATTTCTTATTTCTTGTTTCACAATGTCCTGACCTAACCTAGTTTCCTGAATTATTTCTCTTAATTCCATAATTTCCTGTATATCTTCATTCTTATTCTGTTCTATTGTTTGCAATAGCCTTTCTATATTCTCTTTACATTCTTTTCTTCCCTCTCTAATTTCTTGTGCTATCTCACCTTTCAATTCCTGTTTTAACTTTTGTGTCAAACTAACCTTTAAATTGCTCACATTTTGCGTCAATTTATCTCCTAATTCTTCTCTCAATACATTTATATTTTGTTTAAGATCTTGTTTTAATTCTGACATTACATCACTCAACTCTGATTTTAAATCTCCTATTTTAGCATTTACATCTCCTATTTTAGCATCTAAATTACTCAACATTTCCGTTAACCTTTCTAACATTAACTCGTTATCTTTGCTTAATCCTACATCCTCCCTACTCATTCCTACACTATCACTAACTTCTCCTTCCACTATTATTTCTTTTCTAATCGCCATCTTTTTAACTATTTTCTGATTTCTTAGCAACATAAATCTACTACTACTATTTTTTTTAATTTCACTCACTTAAACCAGTTTTCTTTCTCTTCCTTCTTCTCTCTTCTTTCTCCTTTCCTTATATATTCCCACGATGGTTCAATCTCCTCTTCTTTATTCTATTGGCCACACGTTGCGGCGCCATTTGTAACGGGAATTTGTTACTTGGACTATTCATAGCTCATTCTGATTTCTTTCTTGGATCCTCCTGTACAAGGCAACCACGCCAACATCAGCTCCAAAATTATGTTCGTACGTTCACTTTCCTGATTATTTTGAAGTATCAATCGAATTCCAAATAAGTCATGAGACATATGTGTTTCAAGGCGTGGTTCGGAATAAAGAAGTCAAATTCTATAATTGGTTATATTTATACGGATTCGAACTACAACTTAAAACGTTTTTGTTCTTGCAGCGGTGTACATCACGTTCGTCGTTACAACAAAAATCCCTTTCTCTTTATAACAAGATCATTAACTTATCGTAATGTAACAAAACTGAAGAACATATCTGTCTCTTAAAGATTATTGACTTCTCGTAATTTAACAAGACTGAAGAACATATCACTCTCCTAAAGATTATTAATTTCTCGTAACTATCGTTACTTCTACCTAGTTTTGTGATTGGCCGATCCAATGGCACGTCACCACATTACGTCATATTACGTCATATAATTATTATTTCGGCCAATCACACAATTACATAGATTTTTACATATTTAAATCCACAATTCCTCGGAACATAACCCAAAAATACTGTTACAATGTTTATGTTTATGTATAAATTTAAAAAAAAATAAGCTTTAAAATGGAGGGAAAGTTTACTCACAAGGAAAACGTTGTTACACCTAAGATTAGGCGTAAACAATATTAAAGCTTATGGTAAATATTTTATACCTTTTGTCTGCTTTCCAGAGCACTTCAAGTAATCTTAATATTGCATTCTTTCAGGATAAACCTATTATGCTTCTCGGACATGGGCAGGGCTAACCTTACACAACTAACATGCATTTAACTGATAATGTGTAACAAACCACATTTATTTCATATACATAATACGGTGTATCTTTTCGTTAGGTAAGAAAACTTTAACGGAATACTCCTTTTCTGTGTTTCAGTCCTCCAAAACAATTTCCAGCACTGCCATCCGTAACTATGCTTCATTAACATGACTTCCGAATATGAACATATTTTCCATTATGCTTTTGCTTGCAAAACTATAACCAAGAATAAATTTATCTTGTTTAACCAACAATTCTTAAACAACGGATCATTTCCTTTAGCAACGAAAAGGAAAATTAATGATTTCCGGCGGAAAGCATTCTGCGTGGAATCAGAGAGGCAATTTCTACTATGAGTAAAATTATAGAGAATAGACAATTTCCTGTTTTTTATCAACACCGGAATGCTTTTCTTTTAATTCCGAACGGAAATATTGATTATATGTATATGACCAAATTCATTACACCTCCAATTGTTTCTTGCAATAGACTATTTAACAGATTATACAACAATATAATAGCAATAAATATTGTTCTACTAATGGAATAATAGAACAATAGAAACTATACTTCGGGCAACGTATGCTTGAAAAACAGAATAATCAATATTTGTCCACGATTGAGCATATCCCCTCTGCCCCTCGATGCTTGTCATTTCAAGAATTTATTTTGAACTGTTGAAAAAAGTACTGCTTCAAATGTAATTGTTATATCACTTATTCAGGTGACTGCAAACCTGGTAATTCCTGGTGTAGTCTGAATAATGTTCGAAGCTGAGAGGCCTCCAAACTGTGCAGGTGGATTCAAAACCCATGCTATATTTCTACATTTAGAAAGAAAACTCCTTGTATTTGTTTGTATAGTCTATGGACTCTCGTAGCTGCAATCAGAACACCCATTTTCGCTTTCGGTATCGACATGACCTTGGAACTCCCGAAACTGATGAATCCTCATCTGCTGAAGTATTTACTAATTCCTGTAATACAGAACCAGGTAATAGTCCAACTGCCTTGGTGTCACGATTCAAACTGGGAATAAACAACATAGCTTATGCTTGTCGAGAACTGCTATTTCATTCCAAGTAAAGGCAGCAGTCAATACCACTATTGTATCCATCATTATTGATAGAATGGGATATATTGTTGTTCTCATACATTATTTCATGTTTAGCACTTCAATACAATTTAAGTATTGACATAAGAGTAGTGATATTTATGACAAGTCATAAAGACCGGAACGTTACATAGGTAACTTACATTTCACGTACGATATTTGGAGTATATTAAAATCCTTTAAACCCACGTTGTTTCTGCATTTCCAGACAAGGTCACTAAGTTTTTTAAAAATATATTGAAAATTAGTAAGTTAGAAAACAAATTAAGATTCATTTCGGTATGTATTGACCCGAACAGCACAGGAGGGCTAATGTTAGAATATGAAGAAACAAAGAATGTGAGAGAAAAATTGCAAAAGAAGAAGTGGCTCGAATTACCAAAGGGTATTATTGCTAGAAAACTGTTGAGTAACAAAGCAAAGAAAACGTTAAGAGAAATGGAAAAATATTTAGTTATTGTCAGAACTAGATGGTTGATGGAAACGAGGAAGAAGGACAAAAGAGAAACTTAGATATAAGAAAGAAAAACAGTAAAAAGGACCAAATAGGAAAGGATGGAAAATGATATGACAAGGTTTTAAGTTGGCTTGGATAGTTAATTGTCTAGAATGAGTGGCGATGTATAAACAAAAGGAATTATGCTACTAAATTATAGGTTATGTAATGTGCGATTTAGTCCCTAGAAAGGAAGGAAGGAGGGAAGGAGGGAAGGAAGGAAGGAGGGAGGAAGGAAGGAGGGAAGGAAGGAGGGAAGGACGGAAGGAAGGAAGGAAGGCAGGCGGGAAGGAGGGAAGGCGGGCAGGAGGGCAGGAGGGAAGGCGGGCAGGAGGGCAAGAGGGCAGGAGGGAAGGAGGGAAGGAGGGAAGTAGGAAAGGAAGGAAGGAGGGCAGGAGGGCAAAAGGGAAGGAGGGAATGAGGGAAGGAGGGAAGGAGGGAAGCAGGGAAGGAGAGAAGGATGGAGGGAAGGAGGGAAGGAGCGAGGGAAGGAGGGAGGGAAGGAGGGAGGTAGGGAGAGAGGGAGGGAGGGAAGGAGGGAAGTGGGAAGGAGGGAATGAAGGGGAGGAAGGGAAGAAGGGAGGGAGGGAGGAAGGGAGAAAGGGAGGAAGGGAGGAAGGGAGGAAGGAAGGGAGGAAGGAAGGAAATAGTAACCAGGGTCCAATAGCTCAACAAGCATAGTGTTTGAGTTTGCGCCCTAGACATCAACAACTTAGGACAGTCTTAAAATGTAATCAAAATACAATGAAGAGTTGAAGATTTTTTGTATAAAAAGTGCTAACAGTGCTGTATCAATTTGTATTCAATGAGGGAAATAAATATACAGCTTACAATATAGTCGCGAACCCGATCGCGATAACGGGGTTTGTGTGCACAAAAAGCCTGGAGATAAGGAGTATGCCGGAGAAATAATGATAGCGCGAGATAAAAGACCGATAGGGTTACGCTTCTTGAAGGTTATAGAACATTCGATTCTGTTTGGTCCAGAAACATCTCGAATTTACGAAATAGGTATTCAAAAGACGTGACGGCTCGCAAAGAGTTTTTGTGTAACTTTCAGTGTTGTAACGAGAGCTAATGTAATCAGCTGCAAGTGTTTGTTATTGTCCACGACCTCGGAAGATTGATGTACTGTTGTTACATGAGGATTGGACAGTGTATTGGTACGGACATAAAGGAGATTTTTAATTTCTGCAACTCGGCCTTTTAATTCTGCGAAACCACAAAGTTACAATATGAATTAAATAGCTGCAATTCTTTTCTTTACTTATAGGAACAGTTCAGTCACACACACACGTGCACATGCTCTCTCCGTCTCTCCCTCAGACTTACAACTTGCGTGTTTCTAAAAATGCTGGTTTTGTATCCAGGGGGATTCAAAAACTCATTTTAATTTGCTTATACTTAACTTTAAAAAATGACAAGGTCTTTAATAACGGCCTCAAAATAATTCTGTAAATAATGCTGAAGTGTGTTGAAGTATTCATCTGTCACTTCTATTTATCGCACCGACGTTTTAAAAAAGCACCAACAGATAGCAGCAGAAGCGTTAACTTCACTTTCTTTTAAATAAAGTGAGCCAGTATTGCATACAGTAAGAAATTTAACTTAAATTTCATGCTTTCTGCTTTACTTTTAATTTCTGAAAACAGTGGAAAGCTTAATTTATAAAAAGCGCCATTATATCATCAATTATAATTGAATGTATAAACGTAGCTTGCCATTAGAGCCTTTGTACTCACTTATAAGTCTATGGGTGAAAAGATAAAAGCAGGTCATCATCCACTTTGTTTGTCTGTAATTTTTGAACCGGAATTAGACTTCATAGTAAGTCTGATTCAACGCGACAATATTATCCAGCTCTGCAGCCAACTGCAGCCCTGATGCTGTATTAAGTAATTGATGCCAACCCCTAAACAAGGGTTGAAGTTGAGTTTGGGAAAATGTCAATAAAAGAGTGTCCTCCACCCAAACTTTACAGCGCCAATATACTTAATCGAAACGTAAGATGATTCAAATTAGATCGGTGACATCTCGATATCGAAATTTTGTTTCAGAGAGAAAGTAGATAAGACTTTTGTAAATAGCACTATGAATTATCTGCTAATAGGCACAAATTTGATGTATAATAAATTTTGTTACTTTTGTTGAGAAATAAGCCAATTTATATACATTTATACTTTAAATACTTATTTTAATGAAAAAAAAGGAGATAAGAAAGTTATAATGTGCCGCGCAGTATTCTAGAGCGCTAGGATCGTGAAAGGTAAGCTGATTCAAGTTTGACCAGCCGGCCCTCGTAGCCATGGTCGTTAACGCCTATGCCTCTAGCTTTCCGCCGCGTAGACGGTCGTGGGCTCGAGTCCCGCCCTGGGCATGGGTGTTTATGTATATAGTGAATATTTGTGAAACCATTAAAACAGATAAGAAAATAAGCGGAAATAATGAAAAATCGGTTAAATAAGAAAAAGAGAGATGTATATATAATAGATACGTATATAATTATTATATATAAAACATTTGTAATATATAATTTAAAAAAGGTGACGTCTCGACATCGAATTTTTGGTTCAGAGAGAAAGCAGTTAAGAAATTTATTTTAAATAGCTGTGTGATTCATCTGCTCATAGCCACAAAATAGGTTTTTGTTACTTTTGTTGCAAAATAAACCAATTTTTATACATTTATATCTCAAATGCCTACTCTAAATTACAAAACAAGAGATATAAAATACTAAAAGAGTAATAACACAAGCAGTAGCTTATACAAAATGTAAGTACTTAAAAAGGGACTATACACTATATTGTTTCATACTCAGGTCATTTCCATCGTTTCCTTTGTATTCATATTTAATTGGCAGTTCTGATGCTACCTGAAAAGGCAGTCTTTCCCTGAGCCATGGGAAGACGACGTGTCAAGTGAGAAAGCAACTGCCGGTGCCGTATTAAGCTCCCCAAAAGTGTGGTCCGAACATCTTAAGGCCTGCATGTACTTTATTTTTTCAAATGCACATGCTAGATGGCAATAATAACCGGATATGAATGACTCTCAATGTTGTCAATACAATTATTTGGGTCTCTTTGTTGTATGCTTATTGATTGTAAGAAAATAACATTTAATTCTAAAGTTAATATATCGTATTATTTTACTAAATAATAAATAAATAAATGGATTGATGGATGGATGGATGGATGGATGGATGGATGGATGGATGGATGGATGGATGGATGGATGGATGGATGGATGGATGGATGGAAGGATGGACGCATGGATGGATGGATGGATGGATGGATGGATGGATGGATGGACGGATGGATGGATGGACGGATGGATGGATGGACGTTAAGATGGATGGATGGACGGATGGATGGATGGACGGAAGGATGGATGGACGGATAGATGGATGGATGGACGGATGGTTGGATAGATGGACGGACGGACGGACGGACGGACGGACGGACGGACGGATGGATGGATGGATGGATGGATGGATGGATGGATGGATGGATGGATGGATGGATGGATGGAGGGATGGATGGAGGGATGGATGGATGGATGGATGGACGGATGGATGGATGGATTTAGGGATGGATGGATGGAGGGATGGATGAATGGACGTTAAGATGGACGGATGGATGGATAGATGGACGGACGGACGGACGGATGGATGGATGGATGGATGGATGGATGGATGGATGGATGGAGGGATGGATGGAGGGATGGATGGATGGATGGATGGAGGGATGGATGGAGGGATGGATGGATGGATGGAGGGATGGATGGAGGGATGGATGGAGGGATGGATGGAGGGATGGATGGAGGGATGGATGGATGGATGGATGGAGGGATGGACGGACGGACGGACGGACGGATGGATGGATGGATGGATGGATGGATGGATGGATGGATGGATGGATGGAGGGATGGATGGAGGGATGGATGGATGGATGGATGGAGGGATGGATGGAGGGATGGATGGATGGATGGATGGAGGGATGGATGGAGGGATGGATGGATGGATGGATGGAGGGATGGATGGAGGGATGGATGGATGGATGGATGGATGGATGGATGGATGGATGGATGGATGGACGGATGGATGAATGGACGTTAAGATGGACGGATGGATGGATGGATGGATGGACGGATGGATGGATGTCCGGATGGATGGATGGATGGATGGATGGACGGAGGGACGGATGGATGGAGGGACGGATGGATGGACGGACGGATGGATAGACAGACAGACAGACAGATAGACAGACAGACGTACAGGCAGACAGACAGACAGACAGATAGATAGACAGATAGACAGACAGACAGATAAAATCTGAAAATCTAATCCCGGTACATAATTTCCTATACCGGGACATAATTTCCAAATACTAATTTATTAGCTACGAAATAAATACAAAAAATACAATTGAAACAATAATTTTACAGATAGTAAATGAAAACCAATAAACTAGAAAACAATTTAAAACAAATACAAAAGGTGCCAATTTAAAAATCTACAATTTAACTAATAAAGATATACTGGAATCCAGTATGCAAATAACTGGCAACCAGCTACAATTAGAAAATAAACTACAATACCGGAAACCTATATTTAATATACTGGTAACCAGTACATTTAAAACTTATCAATTTACCTTTTCAACTAATAAAAACCTTTTTAGAAGAGTTTTCAAAAAATTTAACCAAATTCTTATATAAAAATAATTCATAAAATTTACATTTCAAAAATCACGTCATTAACAAATTTAAAACTTCGTCATATTTTTTACAAAATGAAACAAATTAAAATACATCATATAAATTTATACAAACAAACATAAATTCAATTATTATTCATACTTCTACACAAATGAATAATTGTTTAACTGTACTTTATATCAAATTAAAAATATAAATTCAAATCTTACCAATTAAACAATTAATCAATAATAATAACCTTCAAAAGTTGCAATACAATTTAAAAATATTAAACAAACAATAATCATACACTCAAAAAACTCTCAAATTAATTTAAAATTAAACCATTACAATAAAGAATTTCAACAACCAAACCAAACAATTCAATTTAATTTATTTATAATTTTAATTTATTTACCTTTTTATCAATTTCACATTATAATAAAACACATTTCAACTATTAAATCTCCTAAACATTTAACAATATTATATAAAAATAATTCTACTCTATAATTGCTCAAACACACCATCTCAAAATTTAGCTATCCTTAATTTAAACCAAATGTATATTAAATAACATAACTAAATAGCTTATCAAATCAACTCCTTCAATCCATTTTTCTAAATATCCACTTCATAAAATAATCCATTGATATCCTCCTTCACCTTTCACTCAAATTATCCATAATAATAATAATAATAATAATAATAATAATAATAATAATAATAATAATAATAATAATAATAATAATAATAATAATAATAATAATAATAATAATAATAATAATAATAATAATAATAATAATAATAATAATAATAATAATAATAATAATAATAATAATAATAATAATAATAATAATAATAATAATAATAATAATAATAATAATAATAATAATAATAATAATAATAATAATAATAATAATAATAATAATAATAATAATAATAATAATAATAATAATAATAATAATAATAATAATAATAATAATAATAATAATAATAATAATAATAATAATAATAATAATAATAATAATAATAATAATAATAATAATAATAATAATAATAATAATAATAATAATAATAATAATAATAATCATAATAATAATCATAATAATAATCATAATCATCATCATAATCATCATCATAATCATCATCATAATCATCATCATAATCATCATCATAATCATCATCATAATCATCATCATAATCATCATCATAATCATCATCATAATCATCATCATAATCATCATCATAATCATCATCATAATCATCATCATAATCATCATCATAATCATCATCATAATCATCATCATAATCATCATCATAATCATCATCATAATCATCATCATAATCATCATCATAATCATCATCATAATCATCATCATAATCATCATCATAATCATCATCATAATCATCATAATAATCATCATAATAATCATCATAATAATCATCATAATAATCATCATAATAATCATCATAATAATCATCATAATAATCATCATAATAATCATCATAATAATCATCATAATAATCATCATAATAATCATCATAATAATCATCATAATAATCATAATAATAATCATAATAATAATAATAATAATAATAATAATAATAATAATAATAATAATAATAATAATAATAATAATAATAATAATAATAATAATAATAATAATAATAATAATAATAATAATAATAATAATAATAATAATAATAATAATAATAATAATAATAATAATAATAATAATAATAATAATAATAATAATAATAATAATAATAATAATAATAATAATAATAATAATAATAATAATAATAATAATAATAATAATAATAATAATAATAATAATAATAATAATAATAATAATAATAATAATAATAATAATAATAATAATAATAATAATAATAATAATAATAATAATAATAATAATAATAATAATAATAATAATAATAATAATAATAATAATAATAATAATAATAATAATAATAATAATAATAATAATAATAATAATAATAATAATAATAATAATAATAATAATAATAATAATAATAATAATAATAATAATAATAATAATAATAATAATAATAATAATAATAATAATAATAATAATAATAATAATAATAATAATAATAATAATAATAATAATAATAATAATAATAATAATAATAATAATAATAATAATAATAATAATAATAATAATAATAATAATAATAATAATAATAATAATAATAATAATAATAATAATAATAATAATAATAATAATAATAATAATAATAATAATAATAATAATAATAATAATAATAATAATCCATAACTCAATTCACCAATATCCTTCACTACAAAACAACCATCCAAAAAAACTTTCCTCATCCATTACTACACCAGAACACTACTCACATTATCTTACTCCGGGGAGGGTAAATCTCTCTACAAACTAAATCACAAGTAAACTTCTTAATTCTCTTCAAACACCAGGGGAAGGTGCAAAGCCCTTCACCCAAAAATATATACCATTGATACTATTCAAAATTATATAGGGGAGGGCAATCCCTCCCCTAAAAAATTCACAAGATACTATATTACAATGAACACTAAAACACTTTCATTCTTACCTTCACCTCTTCGTTCACCTCCCGACGGTTTGCAGGCTTTTACAAATAATAACAATTGAACAAGAAGTTGCGCAGCTATGGGAATGTGACAATAACCAGTAACTTGTTTATTCTTAAGCATATTACTGGACCTGCATTTTCATTCAAAATTATCCCCAAGGCTTTTATTATTTGAGAATAATACAGAATAAACTTCAGACTCTAAATGTATGTTGCACATTTACTTCAACAAAATCCCCGCATGCTTATGTCCATAATTTGAAAGAACGACGTTAAAAAAATGTGGATTAAATTAGACACCCTTAACTACGGGAGCGTTATCTGTAAAAAATTATGAAATAGGCGACTGACTTAATAACTAGATTCAGAAGGGGACACACCTGTGTCTTTAGTGCTCAAGGGCCTAAGTAGAGAAAAATGACGGCAGCAGAGAGCAGAGTTTTTCACTGCAAAAACTGAAGCTTCCCGTTAATGGCTCCTTCAACCAGTGGTCATACTTTCTATGATTTTACACATCCGCTGCAAATATCTGGACTCCCCCGATCCGATGTACAATGACTTAACGGAGAGGAAATCCACTGTCGTGCATGCTGAAACTTCCGCCTATCCTCAAATACTAAAAATAACCAATAAGGAAGAAGGTGAAGTGAAATGACAAGTGATGTGAACTATATGGACTGGAAATAATGGGGTTAGCATTATCCTTCCAAGCACTGGAATAGCGAGCTGGTGAATCCCCCGAGAAAAGTTGGACCAGGGGAATCGAATTCCGACATTTTGAATGCCAACCAAAAACGTTGCCCTCAGAATCATATCACTGGGTTACGAAATGTATGAAGAAACCAGGTGATATCGGGTAGACAAAGTTATGTGAAAGTATCACCAGGTTTTACGTCCTGTAGCACCCACAAAGTGTAGAATGAGGAAGTATCATACACCAAATAACATAGCGGAAGATTTTTTCGCATTTTTTTGACGTATCTCACGTCGACCCAAAGCGCTTATTGTGATACCCCGAGGGGAACCACACGTTAATGTTTCCTAAATCTGTTCAAGAAAGAGAGTGCAACATTTGATTTCAATGTTATTAAATAATCTACGGTTATAGAATGACTGGATCCCTTTTCCTTGCACGGTCAATTAAAATAATATGCGATCCAATTTCCACAATCTACAAGCGGACTCACCCTTGTAAGGTCCTACTTTAGGTGCGAAGTTTCCAAGTTACTTTTGTAGTTCCTGTTCTGTACAATGTGGAGAGAGATGAGGTAATAGACATAGATTAGGCCTGAGTTCCCTGGCTCATCATTGTCCAGGATGGATTTGCTAAATGAATTGATGTTTCTAACCAAACCATGTTTATGCCAGGTTTGCTGATTCCAGCGACGGCTTCATGACCCGTATAGGTTATCGCAGTCCTTCCTTGTCGCCAGCTGATTAGTCTTTTCATTTCCAAGATGCTTAACAACCACCGCATTTCAGGTGAAACCCATGTCGCTATATTTTCACTAACGAAAACTAAACCAGTCTACTATCCCACGAAAGAGCACACCTCTACTGATTCCGTCTTCCAAAAATAAAACAGTTAAATAGTCCGTCAGGGAAAAAAAAGGTACGATAATTTTCGCAACAAAATTTTTCGCCTTATATGCTTTTAATTCCATTCTATTTAAGGTACTGTATGTAAACTTCCTTTAAACATGTGGGCATTTAGTATCATTATTTGTTAAGATATCTACGTGAGAATTGGACAGTATATTGCGGGAGTGAGTGTGTGGTGTTTTAGGGCCCGTCGACAACAAGGTCATTTGGGCCAACAGTATATTGCTACGGAAATAAAGGATATTTTCAATTTCTGCAACTCGGCGTTTTAATTCTGCGAACCCACAAGGTTACAATATGTATTAAATAGCTGCATTTCTTTTCTTATAGGAAGAGTTCAGTCACACACACGTGTGCACCTGTTCTCTCCCTATCTCCCTAAAACTTACAACTTGTGTGTTTCTACAAATGCTGCTTTTGTATCCAGGGTGATTCAAAAGCTCATTTTAATTTGCTTATACTTAACTTTAAAATTGCCAATGTGTTTAATAACGGCCTCAAAGTAATTCTTGTAAATAATGCTGAAGTGTGTTGAAGTATTGTTCTGTGACTCCTATTTATCGCACTGACGTTTTTATAGAGTGCCAACAGATGGCAGCAGCGGCGTTTATTTCACTTTCTTTTAAATAAAGTGAGTCAGTATTGCATACAGTAAGAAATTTAACTTAATTTTCATGCTTTCTGCTTCAGTTTTAATTTCTGAAAACAGTGGAAGGCTTAAATTATAAAAAGCGCCATTATATCATCAATTATAATTGAATGTATAAACGCAGCTTGTCATTAGAGCCTTTGTACTCACTTATAAGTCTATGGGTGAAAAGATAAAAGTAGGCAATTGCCCAGTCTGTTTCTATGCAATTTTTGAAGCGGAATTAGACTTCATAGTAAGTCTGATTCAACGCGACATTATTATCCAGCTCTGCAGCCAAACATTCTCCCTGATGCTGTAGTAAATAATTGATGTCAACCCCTAAACACGGGTGGAAGTCGAGTTTTGGAAAATGTCAATAAAAGAGTGCGCTCCACCTAATTTTAGAGCGCCATTACACTTAATCGAAACGTAAGATGATTCAAATTAGATCGGTGACATCTCGATATCGAAATTTTGTTTCAGAGAGAAAGCGGATAAGAATATTATAAATAGTACTGCTAATAAGGACAAATTTGATCTATATTAAATTTTGCTACTTTTGTTGGGAAATAAACCAATTTATATACATTTATATTTTAAATCCTTATTTTAGTGAAAAAATAAAGGAGATAAGAAAGTTATAATGTGCCACGCAGTATTTTAGAGCGCTAGGATTGTGAAAGGTAAGCTGATTCAAATTTGACCAGCCGACCCTAGTAGCTATGGTCACTAAAGCCTATATCTCCAGCTTTCCGCCGCGTAGAGGGTCGTGGGTTCGAGTCCCGCCCTGGGCATAGGTGTTTATGTGTATAGTGAATATTTGTGAAACTATTAAAACAGATAAGAAAATAAGCGAAAATAATAAAAAAGCGGTTAAAAAGAAAAAGAGAGATGTATATATAATATATATGTATGTATATAATTATATTATATAATAAATTTTTAATAAAGAATTAAAAAAAACATTACATCTTGACATCGAATTTTGTGTTCAGAGAGAAAGCAGTTAAGAAATTTATTTTAAATACCAGTGTGATTCATCTGCCCATAGGCACAGAATTGGTATTTGTTACTTTTGTTGCAAAATAAACGAATTTATATAAATTTATATCTCAAATACCTAATTTAAAGTACAAAACAGGAAACATAAAATACTAAAAGAGTAATAGCACAAGCAGTAGCTTATACAACATGAATGTACTTAAACAGCGACTATACAGTATATTGTTTCATACTCAGGTTATTTTCATCGTTTTCCTTGGTGTTCATATTTAATTGGGAGTTCTGATGCTGCCTGAAAAGGCAATCTTTCCCTGAGCCATGGGACGAGGGTGTGTCAAGTGAGAAAGCAACTGTCGGCGCCGTATTAAGCTCCCCAAAAGGGATGGTCCGAACATCTTAAGGCCTGCATTTACTTTATTTTTTCAAATGCACATGCTAGATGGCACTAATAACCGGATATGAATGACGCTCAATGTTGCCAATACAGTTATTTGGTTCTCTATGTTGCAAGCTTATTGACAGTAAGAAAATGACATTTATTTAATTCAAAAGATAATATATCGTATTGTTTTACTAAATACATAAATGAATGAATGAATGAATAAATAAATAAGTCAATAAATCAATAAATAAATAAAATCTGAAAATCTAACCACGGTACCTAATTTCTTATACCGGGACGTGATTTCCAAATTCTAATTTATTAACTTCCAG
The DNA here is from genome assembly GCA_030765055.1 of Mantis religiosa. Taxonomy (NCBI): domain Eukaryota; kingdom Metazoa; phylum Arthropoda; class Insecta; order Mantodea; family Mantidae; genus Mantis; species Mantis religiosa. Next base: position 125,323,154 of record CM060947.1, read on the forward strand.
ATAAATACAAAAAAAATACAATTTAAACAATAATTATGCAGATAATAAAAGAAAACCTATAAACTAGAAAACAAATTAAAACAAAAACAAAAGATGCCAATTTAAAAATTTACATTTTAACTAATAAAAATGTACTGGAATCCAGTATGCAAATAACTGGCAGCCAGCTACAATTAGAAAATAAAATACAATACCGGAAACCTATACTTACTATACTGGTAACCAGTACATTTAAAGCTTATCAATCTACCTTTTCAACTAATAAAAACCTTTTTAAAAAAGTTTTCAAATAATTTAACCAAAATCTTATATAAAAATAATTCATAAAATTTACATTACAAAAATTACACAATTAACAAATTTAAAACTTCGTCATATTCTTTAAACAAATTAAAATACATCATATTAATTTATACAAACATAAGTTCAATTATTGTTCATTCTTCTACACAAATCAATAATGGTTTAAGTCTACTTTATATCAAATTAAAAATATAAATTTCAAATCTTTCCAATTAAACAATTAATCAATAATAATAACCTTCAAAAGTTACAATACAATTCAAAAATATTAAACAAACAATAATCATACATTCAAAAAACCTTAAAATTAATTAAAAAATTAAACCTTTGCCATAAAAAACTTTAACAACCAAACAATTCAATTTAATTTATTTATAATTTTAATTTATTTACCCTATTAACACAAATATATCAATTTTACATTACACTAAAACACATTTCAACTGTTAAATCTTCTAAATATTTAACAATATTATATAAATATAATTCTACTCTATAATTTCTCAAAACACACCATCTCAAAATTTAGCTATCCTCAATTTAAACCAAATTTATATTAAATAACATAAATAAATTATTTATTAAATCAACTCTTTCAATCCAATTTTCTAAATATTCACTTCTTAAAATAATCCATTCAAATCCTCCTTCACCTTTTACTCAAATTATCAATAATAATAATAATAATAATAATAATAATAATAATAATAATAATAATAATAATAATAATAATAATAATAATAATAATAATAATAATAATAATAATAATAATAATAATAATAATAATAATAATAATAATAATAATAATAATAATAATAATAATAATAATAATAATAATAATAATAATAATAATAATAATAATAATAATAATAATAATAATAATAATAATAATAATAATAATAATAATAATAATAATAATAATAATAATAATAATAATAATAATAATAATAATAATAATAATAATAATAATAATAATAATAATAATAATAATAATAATAATAATAATAATAATAATAATAATAATAATAATAATAATAATAATAATAATAATAATAATAATAATAATAATAATAATAATAATAATAATAATAATAATAATAATAATAATAATAATAATAATAATAATAATAATAATAATAATAATAATAATAATAATAATAATAATAATAATAATAATAATAATAATAATAATAATAATAATAATAATAATAATAATAATAATAATAATAATAATAATAATAATAATAATAATAATAATAATAATAATAATAATAATAATAATAATAATAATAATAATAATAATAATAATAATAATAATAATAATAATAATAATAATAATAATAATAATAATAATAATAATAATAATAATAATAATAATAATAATAATAATAATAATAATAATAATAATAATAATAATAATAATAATAATAATAATAATAATAATAATAATAATAATAATAATAATAATAATAATAATAATAATAATAATAATAATAATAATAATAATAATAATAATAATAATAATAATAATAATAATAATAATAATAATAATAATAATAATAATAATAATAATAATAATAATAATAATAATAATAATAATAATAATAATAATAATAATAATAATAATAATAATAATAATAATAATAATAATAATAATAATAATAATAATAATAATAATAATAATAATAATAATAATAATAATCCATAACTCATTTCACTAGTATCCTTTCACTACACAACAACCATCCAAAAATCTTTCCTCATCCATTACTACACCTCAACATTTCTCACATTATCTTACACTGGGAAGGGTAAATCCCTCTCCAAACTAAATCACAAGTAAACTTCTTTATTCTCTTCAAACACCAGGGGAAGGTGCAAAGCCCTTCACCCAAAAATATATACCATTGATACTATTCAAAATTATATAGGGGAGGGCAATCCCTCCCCTACACTTTCATTCTTACCTTCACCTCTTCGTTCACCTCCCGACGGTTTGCAGGCTTTTACAAATAATAACAATTGAACAAGAAGTTGCGCAGCTATGGGAATGTGACAATAACCAGTAACTTGTTTATTCTTAAGCATATTACTGGACCTGCATTTTCATTCAAAATTATCCCCAAGGCTTTTATTATTTGAGAATAATACAGAATAAACTTCAGACTCTAAATGTATGTTGCACATTTACTTCAACAAAATCCCCGCATGCTTATGTCCATAATTTGAAAGAACGACGTTAAAAAAATGTGGATTAAATTAGACACCCTTAACTACGGGAGCGTTATCTGTAAAAAATTATGAAATAGGCGACTGACTTAATAACTAGATTCAGAAGGGGACACACCTGTGTCTTTAGTGCTCAAGGGCCTAAGTAGAGAAAAATGACGGCAGCAGAGAGCAGAGTTTTTCACTGCAAAAACTGAAGCTTCCCGTTAATGGCTCCTTCAACCAGTGGTCATACTTTCTATGATTTTACACATCCGCTGCAAATATCTGGACTCCCCCGATCCGATGTACAATGACTTAACGGAGAGGAAATCCACTGTCGTGCATGCTGAAACTTCCGCCTATCCTCAAAACCTAAAAATAACCAATAAGGAAGAAGGTGAAGTGAAATGACAAGTGATGTGAACTATATGGACTGGAAATAATGGGGTTAGCATTATCCTTCCAAGCACTGGAATAGCGAGCTGGTGAATCCCCCGAGAAAAGTTGGACCAGGGGAATCGAATTCCGACATTTTGAATGCCAACCAAAAACGTTGCCCTCAGAATCATATCACTGGGTTACGAAATGTATGAAGAAACCAGGTGATATCGGGTAGACAAAGTTATGTGAAAGTATCACCAGGTTTTACGTCCTGTAGCACCCACAAAGTGTAGAATGAGGAAGTATCATACACCAAATAACATAGCGGAAGATTTTTTCGCATTTTTTTGACGTATCTCACGTCGACCCAAAGCGCTTATTGTGATACCCCGAGGGGAACCACACGTTAATGTTTCCTAAATCTGTTCAAGAAAGAGAGTGCAACATTTGATTTCAATGTTATTAAATAATCTACGGTTATAGAATGACTGGATCCCTTTTCCTTGCACGGTCAATTAAAATAATATGCGATCCAATTTCCACAATCTACAAGCGGACTCACCCTTGTAAGGTCCTACTTTAGGTGCGAAGTTTCCAAGTTACTTTTGTAGTTCCTGTTCTGTACAATGTGGAGAGAGATGAGGTAATAGACATAGATTAGGCCTGAGTTCCCTGGCTCATCATTGTCCAGGATGGATTTGCTAAATGAATTGATGTTTCTAACCAAACCATGTTTATGCCAGGTTTGCTGATTCCAGCGACGGCTTCATGACCCGTATAGGTTATCGCAGTCCTTCCTTGTCGCCAGCTGATTAGTCTTTTCATTTCCAAGATGCTTAACAACCACCGCATTTCAGGTGAAACCCATGTCGCTATATTTTCACTAACGAAAACTAAACCAGTCTACTATCCCACGAAAGAGCACACCTCTACTGATTCCGTCTTCCAAAAATAAAACAGTTAAATAGTCCGTCAGGGAAAAAAAAGGTACGATAATTTTCGCAACAAAATTTTTCGCCTTATATGCTTTTAATTCCATTCTATTTAAGGTACTGTATGTAAACTTCCTTTAAACATGTGGGCATTTAGTATCATTATTTGTTAAGATATCTACGTGAGAATTGGACAGTATATTGCGGGAGTGAGTGTGTGGTGTTTTAGGGCCCGTCGACAACAAGGTCATTTGGGCCAACAGTATATTGCTACGGAAATAAAGGATATTTTCAATTTCTGCAACTCGGCGTTTTAATTCTGCGAACCCACAAGGTTACAATATGTATTAAATAGCTGCATTTCTTTTCTTATAGGAAGAGTTCAGTCACACACACGTGTGCACCTGTTCTCTCCCTATCTCCCTAAAACTTACAACTTGTGTGTTTCTACAAATGCTGCTTTTGTATCCAGGGTGATTCAAAAGCTCATTTTAATTTGCTTATACTTAACTTTAAAATTGCCAATGTGTTTAATAACGGCCTCAAAGTAATTCTTGTAAATAATGCTGAAGTGTGTTGAAGTATTGTTCTGTGACTCCTATTTATCGCTATTGTTCTGTGACTCCTATTTATCGCACTGACGTTTTTATAGAGTGCCAACAGATGGCAGCAGCGGCGTTTATTTCACTTTCTTTTAAATAAAGTGAGTCAGTATTGCATACAGTAAGAAATTTAACTTAATTTTCATGCTTTCTGCTTCAGTTTTAATTTCTGAAAACAGTGGAAGGCTTAAATTATAAAAAGCGCCATTATATCATCAATTATAATTGAATGTATAAACGCAGCTTGTCATTAGAGCCTTTGTACTCACTTATAAGTCTATGGGTGAAAAGATAAAAGTAGGCAATTGCCCAGTCTGTTTCTATGCAATTTTTGAAGCGGAATTAGACTTCATAGTAAGTCTGATTCAACGCGACATTATTATCCAGCTCTGCAGCCAAACATTCTCCCTGATGCTGTAGTAAATAATTGATGTCAACCCCTAAACACGGGTGGAAGTCGAGTTTTGGAAAATGTCAATAAAAGAGTGCGCTCCACCTAATTTTAGAGCGCCATTACACTTAATCGAAACGTAAGATGATTCAAATTAGATCGGTGACATCTCGATATCGAAATTTTGTTTCAGAGAGAAAGCGGATAAGAATATTATAAATAGTACTGCTAATAAGGACAAATTTGATCTATATTAAATTTTGCTACTTTTGTTGGGAAATAAACCAATTTATATACATTTATATTTTAAATCCTTATTTTAGTGAAAAAATAAAGGAGATAAGAAAGTTATAATGTGCCACGCAGTATTTTAGAGCGCTAGGATTGTGAAAGGTAAGCTGATTCAAATTTGACCAGCCGACCCTAGTAGCTATGGTCACTAAAGCCTATATCTCCAGCTTTCCGCCGCGTAGAGGGTCGTGGGTTCGAGTCCCGCCCTGGGCATAGGTGTTTATGTGTATAGTGAATATTTGTGAAACTATTAAAACAGATAAGAAAATAAGCGAAAATAATAAAAAAGCGGTTAAAAAGAAAAAGAGAGATGTATATATAATATATATGTATGTATATAATTATATTATATAATAAATTTTTAATAAAGAATTAAAAAAAACATTACATCTTGACATCGAATTTTGTGTTCAGAGAGAAAGCAGTTAAGAAATTTATTTTAAATACCAGTGTGATTCATCTGCCCATAGGCACAGAATTGGTATTTGTTACTTTTGTTGCAAAATAAACGAATTTATATAAATTTATATCTCAAATACCTAATTTAAAGTACAAAACAGGAAACATAAAATACTAAAAGAGTAATAGCACAAGCAGTAGCTTATACAACATGAATGTACTTAAACAGCGACTATACAGTATATTGTTTCATACTCAGGTTATTTTCATCGTTTTCCTTGGTGTTCATATTTAATTGGGAGTTCTGATGCTGCCTGAAAAGGCAATCTTTCCCTGAGCCATGGGACGAGGGTGTGTCAAGTGAGAAAGCAACTGTCGGCGCCGTATTAAGCTCCCCAAAAGGGATGGTCCGAACATCTTAAGGCCTGCATTTACTTTATTTTTTCAAATGCACATGCTAGATGGCACTAATAACCGGATATGAATGACGCTCAATGTTGCCAATACAGTTATTTGGTTCTCTATGTTGCAAGCTTATTGACAGTAAGAAAATGACATTTATTTAATTCAAAAGATAATATATCGTATTGTTTTACTAAATACATAAATGAATGAATGAATGAATAAATAAATAAGTCAATAAATCAATAAATAAATAAAATCTGAAAATCTAACCACGGTACCTAATTTCTTATACCGGGACGTGATTTCCAAATTCTAATTTATTAACTTCCAGATAAATACAAAAAAAATACAATTTAAACAATAATTATGCAGATAATAAAAGAAAACCTATAAACTAGAAAACAAATTAAAACAAAAACAAAAGATGCCAATTTAAAAATTTACATTTTAACTAATAAAAATGTACTGGAATCCAGTATGCAAATAACTGGCAGCCAGCTACAATTAGAAAATAAAATACAATACCGGAAACCTATACTTACTATACTGGTAACCAGTACATTTAAAGCTTATCAATCTACCTTTTCAACTAATAAAAACCTTTTTAAAAAAGTTTTCAAATAATTTAACCAAAATCTTATATAAAAATAATTCATAAAATTTACATTACAAAAATTACACAATTAACAAATTTAAAACTTCGTCATATTCTTTAAACAAATTAAAATACATCATATTAATTTATACAAACATAAGTTCAATTATTGTTCATTCTTCTACACAAATCAATAATGGTTTAAGTCTACTTTATATCAAATTAAAAATATAAATTTCAAATCTTTCCAATTAAACAATTAATCAATAATAATAACCTTCAAAAGTTACAATACAATTCAAAAATATTAAACAAACAATAATCATACATTCAAAAAACCTTAAAATTAATTAAAAAATTAAACCTTTGCCATAAAAAACTTTAACAACCAAACAATTCAATTTAATTTATTTATAATTTTAATTTATTTACCCTATTAACACAAATATATCAATTTTACATTACACTAAAACACATTTCAACTGTTAAATCTTCTAAATATTTAACAATATTATATAAATATAATTCTACTCTATAATTTCTCAAAACACACCATCTCAAAATTTAGCTATCCTCAATTTAAACCAAATTTATATTAAATAACATAAATAAATTATTTATTAAATCAACTCTTTCAATCCAATTTTCTAAATATTCACTTCTTAAAATAATCCATTCAAATCCTCCTTCACCTTTTACTCAAATTATCAATAATAATAATAATAATAATAATAATAATAATAATAATAATAATAATAATAATAATAATAATAATAATAATAATAATAATAATAATAATAATAATAATAATAATAATAATAATAATAATAATAATAATAATAATAATAATAATAATAATAATAATAATAATAATAATAATAATAATAATAATAATAATAATAATAATAATAATAATAATAATAATAATAATAATAATAATAATAATAATAATAATAATAATAATAATAATAATAATAATAATAATAATAATAATAATAATAATAATAATAATAATAATAATAATAATAATAATAATAATAATAATAATAATAATAATAATAATAATAATAATAATAATAATAATAATAATAATAATAATAATAATAATAATAATAATAATAATAATAATAATAATAATAATAATAATAATAATAATAATAATAATAATAATAATAATAATAATAATAATAATAATAATAATAATAATAATAATAATAATAATAATAATAATAATAATAATAATAATAATAATAATAATAATAATAATAATAATAATAATAATAATAATAATAATAATAATAATAATAATAATAATAATAATAATAATAATAATAATAATAATAATAATAATAATAATAATAATAATAATAATAATAATAATAATAATAATAATAATAATAATAATAATAATAATAATAATAATAATAATAATAATAATAATAATAATAATAATAATAATAATAATAATAATAATAATAATAATAATAATAATAATAATAATAATAATAATAATAATAATAATAATAATAATAATAATAATAATAATAATAATAATAATAATAATAATAATAATAATAATAATAATAATAATAATAATAATAATAATAATAATAATAATAATAATAATAATAATAATAATAATAATAATAATAATAATAATAATAATAATAATAATAATAATAATAATAATAATAATAATAATAATAATAATAATAATAATAATAATAATAATAATAATAATAATAATAATAATAATAATAATAATAATAATAATAATAATAATAATAATAATAATCCATAACTCATTTCACTAGTATCCTTTCACTACACAACAACCATCCAAAAATCTTTCCTCATCCATTACTACACCTCAACATTTCTCACATTATCTTACACTGGGAAGGGTAAATCCCTCTCCAAACTAAATCACAAGTAAACTTCTTTATTCAATCCCTCCCCTAAAATGTTTACAAGATACTATATTACACTGAACACTAAAGCACTTTCATTCCTACGGTCACCTCCTCGATGTACAGATTGTTTGACATTACTGGATCAGTTCCACCAACGGCCTTGAAGCGGGTACCTTGTTCGCCTACTGGAACTCTATGTATCATTCTCAGAACTGGTAGATGTGGAAGCGGAATTGCGCCGCACTCGTGCTCTCTAACGGCATCTCCAGGTCGTATTATTTTACTGCATACTCGGAGCTTACCATAATTTTATTGGCCTATTCTTACCTACTTGAGCTCAATGTAGGATGTGAATAAAACACTACATTTGGCTGACTATACCCAAGGCATTTGAAGGACACTTTAAAGCTGAAATTGTAATTTTGTTTTAACGGTATGAAGCGAAGCGAAATTTAGCCTGCATAGAGTGTTTATCAGTTTGAAAAATTCGCAGGATTTGAATGGTCCGTGAGGGCGTATGAGCAGCAGGAAGGACGGAAATGGTTTTTCACAAAATCTATTAGTAAGATGTTAGCATGCAGCTAAATATCGAACATTAGTATCATGACATATTCTGAATTGTACCTTCATAATATATTCATATATAATTTCATTCGTTAGATACTTTATAATGTGTCAAGGAGGTGGCACTTCATAATGTGTCATTAAGCTTGCTACTTATTTATTGTTGTAACAACGACGATTTCTGCTTTTTTTAGCGGTTATTTCAAGCTACCACGAATATGATGGATATGATAGAAAACTAAAGTGGAGAATTAGTGGAAATTGGGCATGTGTGTTGATTTGGTGGGTTGCAGTGTTGACTTCTAGGAACATTATTAATTAGCATGAAGGTTTCTTTCCCTCCTATAAAGTAATATATTTATATATTCATCAAATAATTCTTACTGTTTGGAGTTTAATTTCAAAATCAGTGGAAAAATTAACAAGAACTTTGAGGACTATTGTGACCAACGTTTTCTAAATCTTCAGGAAAAGTGAAGTTATATTAGCTAGTTGATTATATTAGTTGGTTTTGTGTTGGTAGTTTTAAATTTAAAATGTTTTATTCATAAATAACAGCCCATGTAAGGTGAGTAGCTTTCAGTTTATGGTTCTGCAAAAATAGCTTTCCTAAATTGCAACTATTTTGTCTTTTGGTTGCTTACACTACCTCGTGTACTAATTTATAAGGTTTTACTGCATTACTAATGCTATATGAGTCAATCACGTATTTCCGGTTTCTCTCTAAAACTTCCTTTTGTAAACCTGTGTTGAAAATAATGCATGTATTACACAGAATTTCAAATTATATTTAAAAATAAGCATTAACAGAGCTTCTGTGTTATATTTTTGAAGCGATAGTGATAATAAATTTTGGGCATAGTTGTTGGTAACTTCATTTAAAATTTGTATATACATTTCTATAGTGCAGACTCTTTTTCAGTCTCCCACCATGAAATGTTTCAACAATAGTGCCACTTTTCGCTCTTAGAAAAGTTACGTTACAATGTCCATGTGATATCCTTTCCTCTTTTCCTCTGCCTACAGAATTTATTAATTTAGTATTAAGTTACCCTTCTTGTAATTATTACTAAGGAGCCCTCTAATTCCAACTTCAGGGAAACTGAAAACAGGTGAGTTTTATAACCTCAGCATCAGTGATCTCACTCTCTCATTTTTTATTAAAGTTGTAATTGTATTTAAAGATATGCTCATAGATTTATAGCAGGGATATTAAAGTTTAAATGCTTAATGGAAAACGTAACTATTTATACATAACAACAAAAATGCTCAAGGTTAGAAGAGGCTTCTTGAGATATTTTTGAGAGATTATTTAGCCAACATCTTTGGAAGTCGAGTCGTTCGTACTCTTGAATAGTTTACCGCACATATCCTCAATGTATTTAACATTATTATGCCAAAATGTAATACTTGAAATGTGCCGTAATCTATTCATGAGCGCTTGAGATGTGGTTTCGAAAAACGTTGGATCATTGTACACGGCGGGAAAGAGTGCCGTCGGAATAGAAGCTCACTGCATTACCGACGGAATCGTTAGTTTCAACAGGTCGCACCCAACATTTCAGGAAAAACGCCCTATGTAGCTTCAGACCCTAACCAGATAAAGACGCAATAAGCGGCTAGGTGCTGGGCAGCAAACACTCCGTCCAGGTAAACCTGGACGACTCGACTCTTCTGCTGGTCTGCTGTTCTGCTGGAGAGTTGGGGATCTGATGTTAATCTGTGCGTGGGACCAATTTCTCGAGCGAGAGTTACGCTCTACCTAACTTTAAAAGTACGTCATGGCAAACAGAACATAATTTCTCACCCTGTGATTTCGAGCTGGTCATCTCAGAATGGTGAGACTTTATCTTATCCGACAGTTACCTGAAGGCGTGAAAGAAAACAGGTGGTTAGTGAGGTAGCTGATTTGTAGGAGTTTCCTTTTTGTACTTTTCATTCATTAATTACAGCACGCTCCATTACATAATCTGTAATAGTACATGTCCCGCTTTCAGGATAGCTATATAATTGTTAAATTACAGTGCTTTTGTAGTTATTGGTATGGATTGGCTGTTCGGTGATAAATTAGCTTATATCTAATTTTTATAATCTGTCAAATGGAATAGTTTAGAAAGTCCACAAATTCTTTTGTATAATATTTCACTAATTTTTCTTTGTTTTCACTCCACTTTCTATGTTGCCTCATTTGACTTTGGTGGACCTTTAACCTTTCTTGTTGCGCTCTCTAACACTTAAATAGTGGGTGAGCCACAGTTTGTTCCTATGCTCCACATCCGTAGGTCTAACTCTTCGGTATATGGAAGCGGTTAATATCGATGTATTCTACCATGTCCAGTTCAACGCTTTAACCTGCAAATTAACCTAAGAAAAAACGTTTTAGTTATTTTTCCCGTCTATGGTTTCTGCCATTCATTTCTCCAAATTTCATCTGTTTCTTTCTCAAGTTTACTTTATGATACACTTTGTGGTATTTTCCGGTAGCCAACGGGGAATGAAGCATCTTTTGCAGAACTTTTGGCTAGGACATTTCCTAGTTCATTTCCTTTATTACCCAGATAAGCTTTCACCCATGTGTAGTGCACTTTCCAACATCTGTGTGCTAAATTATTGTGTTCTAACTTTGTCTTCTGATTTCTTTCATTAAATTTAGATTTTAAATGTACTTAGTGAGTGAAGCGCTAAATGCCTATCAGAGTGTACTGCAATTACTTCCACAGTTTTTTTTAAGTTCTTATAAGATGATGGTGTGTTTAATACTTTTAATATTACTAGCTGTTGAGCTGGTTATTCTTACAACTGTTTTCAAGTCTATATCTCTGTTCTGTTCGTGGTTCAGTATTGAGAAGTATAACAATCGCTGAGCCAACCCCTTCATTTACTTTACTGCCCTCTGTGTAAATATATATTGGGTAGTTTTTCCAATGCTCTTTTTCTTTAATGTTTACTTTTCCGGGATTTAGCCATCTTCTGTAGGTAGATCATGATCAATATCGGGTTCTTCTCCATATCCCTTATGTATGCTGTAAGTTCTCAAGTTTTTCTTAATTTTATGACAGAGTATTCCTAGTTGTATACATATCGCTTCATAGGAACTGTTCGGAAGGCTTTTGCAAATTTTATAATAATAAGTCGTTGTATCTTCTGAAGTTTTAATTTGCTGCTTCTTTTTGTAGGAGTTCATATATTCCTTTATGTCACATTTTGATGAGTGTCCAATTTATAATTGTCAATTGAATTATTATGCGTGTTGTGAAAGGCAATTAAAGAACTGAAAATGCAAAGGGGGGTTTAAAGTTTTTATGTACTAATTCAGAGACACAGTTTTTTATTATGTGATGTTTGTACGGTTAGATGTTAACTCGTTAATTGAGTTTGTGTTTATATATATTTAATTATGAACTCGAAAGGAAAGCTGCTAATATATATTCGAAATCTGCGAAACTATATTATCAAACCAAGTTCAAGTCGATGATCGGATTGGCAATAGAAAAAGTTTCCAAACAATGCATTTAAGCAGACCATTATTCACATTTGAAGCGGTAAGAAGTAAAAGTTGCTAAGTCAGTGTTTCAAAAATTGTGCAGGAGAACTGCTCAAAGTTTTGAAAAGTAATTTTAAACCCACAATAATAATACAAATGAAAGAATTTTATGTGATGGTTCCACTTGGAGGCACACAGAAATGTGTTGAAGCGTTTCTCACGTTTTGACATATGTAGCAAGTGAGCAGGATATTTTATTATTATGACTTAATAACTTTTAATTTAAAATGGATAAAAAATAAAGTCATTTGACTTAACAGCTTCTGATTCTTAGTGTCAGAGTTTTTCCATCATATAATATCACAATATGTAGCCATAGATAAACCATTACTTTGTTTTCACCAATGCATCCCTAATATGGATTAATCCAGTATGCACTTCGTGGATTCAATATAAAATTATCATCAAAACATCATTCCATCACTACTACATCATCTTCTACATCACTTCCATATGTCATTGTGTCACAAAATGTGCTACCTTCTGGCAGAATGACATGTTCTAGTAGAGAACGAACACCGTAATATTTTGCTTTCTTAATTTTCTGAAGTCCATCTGGTGTACTTTTCGCAATATCACATGCCTTGTGTAAGGCTTGCAACCTCACTCTTCTCCTCAAAAGAGACTGGGGACGATAAAGTGAGGAAAACATTGTGTGACGAACGTCTGGTACACATCTTCTTTGGAAATACAAACCCCGGATTAAAGTGAATTGACTAACACTTCTTACAAGGATATGGTCGGGGACAACTTTCAAGTCAAAAACTTCAACAAGTGGAGTGCCACCATGTTCCCCATTATCGGTCAGAGTACGTTTTACTTGGATAACATCAATGGGCGTCTTCTGTAGTGAATCTTTGATCAGCTTCACCCATGTGGAAGGGACTAAGACTTTATCTATTGGTCGTTTCTTCTTTTCAATATTGCCAAAAATTCTGTCAATAGGCAAAAAAGAGTGTCCTGGTATTGGGAACTACAGATAAACTTTCTGAAAGTGCACTTGAGGAATGTCTAAAAATGTCAAATGTCTAAATGTCTAATCTAAAATGTATCAGCAGCTGATATATAAGAGCTAGGGAGGCACAGTGTAGTTGCACCACCAAACGGCTAAAGCTGAAACTACTTGACTTAACAACATCTAACTCGAAAAGCCTGACTTAACAACTTTTGTTTTTGAAATTGATGCCCAATCAACATGCCAGCGCCATAATTAGTTTGACATAACATATTTTGATTCACAAATCTTTTAGCTTTATTACCTAACTGATATTTAGGGTGCTTATCGTGTGTTTAACAGTTTCTGAAAAACATTGACTTAACAACTTCTGAATCCCAGTGCTTCAATTGTTAACTAAGCCTTTACTTCTTACTGCGTTTTACAATTACATTGCTGTGCTCAGTCATCAGAAAATAAATACTAACAATCACACAAAATATTAGGGAAATTTTGATAGTGAAGTTGAGAATCATTTCACTTAAGTGTAATCATTGCTATATTATGTTCCGTGGGAGCATTCTCGGGAGTGTAACAAAGAAGTGTTAGCATGTAACAGGCTCTTTTCTAATTAAATATTCAGGCGAATTTCTTTTACTAATTATTTAAACATGGAAATATTGTAAAACGGACCGAGTAGTATTAAAAATGTATGTTCGCCTTTTATTAAGGCAAATAGGTCGTTGTTTAACGCAATATTCCTAGCACTTTGAGCTTGCAAGTTATAAATAATGATTAACCATTATAAAAACACTATATACCCTTAAGTTATTGTATTTTCTTCTTTGATTTTGTGCATTCATACTTCAAAGAACTTAAAAAGGATCTTTACGAACTACAACGGAATATTTTCGGAGCAAATGTAGATATCTTATACAAGTAATTTGAGTTAGGAGACTGGTTGCCTATTGGTTCAAATGTTGAAGTTACAGCTATAAGTTTCCAAAGTGCCAGTACGCTACTGCTAATGAAGGTAACACTTGAGTGAACAACACACAAAAATGAAGAAACATAACGGCAGCCTCGGTAGCGTAGATGGTAGCGTGTCTGTCTCACGTTCCAGAGGTCCCGAGTTTGAATCTCGGTCAGGGTGAGCTACCTGGATAAGGTTTTTTCCAGGGTTTTCCCTTATGCTTAAAGACGAATGTCGAGTAGCTCTAAGCACCATGGATCCTGGACACATTTGAGCATCATTTCACCCATCTCATTCACCGTCCGATGACTTAACGTTAGAGAACGTAAAAAAAAAAAAAAAAAAAAAAAAAAAAAAAAAAAAAAAAAAAAAAAAAAACTTATTGGAGGGCTCCCGCTGGTGCAATGATTATATTATCTTTTAAGTGATAGGTAAACTAGTTGAAGTCTTCTTCTCTTTTTTGTCTATATATTTGTTTTGTTTCTTTGCTTGTTATAATATTTTGTCTTAGCCTTCAATCCTTATATAAACGTATGTATTTTACAGAGAAATTTCACCTTGTTAGTACAACTAACTACAATTCTTTTCAGCAAACGTTGAATACTACTTAATATGTTCACGTGTTATACGTCCAAATGGGACGGGGGTACTTTAAATGGTATGTAGGTTGTTTTAAAACGACACCGAACGATTATAGCCGTTTTGTAGTTTATAACTGAACTAGATCGAATTTTGGTGTTGCAGCTTCGAAAATCTTTTAGGTATAACTTTATGCAGCATTAAATATTACATGGTATCGTGATTAGGCAGCGCAGGTACTACTGGTGTGTGAACCTCAAAAGTTGTTATTGGGATGCAGCGGCCACGAAAACAAAAACATTGCTCCTTGCCCGTTACAAGTGACCCTAGCCTTGCTTTCCGGTAATGGGGTAAAGGGCAGTTACTTATGAAAAAAGTCGAATAATGACTCGGACAGTTCCAACGTTGCTCCTTTTGCTATGATCTTAATTGTACAGTACTTTAAACCAGTTTCTGTAAAATAAATAGGTTCCTTTTAAACTAAAATGCCTTATAAATTATTATTACTAAAGACAGTGAAATAAAATGTTTGTCCTATTGCCTAAGGCATTTAGTTTTGCTTAAATTTATCTACAATTATTTGATATTATTGTCTATTATTTTTATCATTTAATGCTTTCATCCTCAACCTGACTAACATTACATCCCTCTAAAAGGTTTAAGAAGCTATGTCCATATTTGCCAATGGACTGTTATAACGGAATGTTGGAACGCATTAAACACCCATAAAAGAATAACTAAGGAATACATTCTTTATTGCAGTTTATTAAGCCAAAAAGTTTTTCATAGTGGCAGGCTACCATGTGGTATAGCAGTATGTTTACAAACTGTTACAACAGGCAGCTGGGTGTGTCACCTACCTGCAATTTTTCGATAGCATGAAGCATGCGGCATTGTTCCTGTCACTACCTGATCCACACTCATTCTGGAGCATTTCTTGTTTATGCGACTGTTTGGCCGTAGAAACGATCGGTATCTGTCACATAGAAGCTGAACAACTTCTTCTACATATTCGTTCGGTATCATTTCGAAACATCCTTTATAAATGGTACAGTACATATTGAGCGCCTACACCATATAAGAAACAATGAATGAAAGCTCCAAGATATAGGGCATTTGAACTGAAAAATGATGAACCAAAAGTAATGGAGGGAAATTTTGCACACGATGGATAAGTGTTACATTCAAGAGTAGATGTACATAATATTAAAAGTTAAAATAGTTATTGTATACTTTTAGTCCGCTATCAAGTTTGTTTGCAGCACATTTCACGTAATCTTAATATTGCATCCTTTGCCGTTAAATATACTATGCTTCTCTCACATGCGGTATGGTTTACGTTTAAGGACTAACAGGCACTTCATTGACAATTTGTAACAAAACCCAGTTATTTCATAAACAAAAAGTGGGGCCCTACTTTTTCGTTAGAGAAGAAGTCTTCAACGAAGCACTCCTTTTCTATACCTTGGTCTGGCAAAACAATTTCCAATGGGGACATCAGTTAATAAGTTCCATTCACATGGCCTACGAATATGAAGATATTTTCCATGATGCCATCACTTGTCAAATTGTAACCAAGAATTAATTATCCTTACTTAACAAACAACTCTAGCAACAAACAGGAAAATAACGACTTACAGCTGAAACATTCTTCGTAGAATCAGAGAAGCAATTTCTACTATGAGCAAAATTCTAGGAAATAGATAATTATCTGTGTTTAGGCAACAATGGATTGCTTTTTCTTTCGTTTTTATTCCCAACCAAAATATTAATGAAATGTACACGACAAAGTTTCGACACATCCATCATTTTCTTGCAATGTAACTATTGCGAGATATATTTCTTAAAGGGATTTCACCTCCAACATTCGCATTCAGTAATCCTGAATACCTCCCCTTCCAAACGCACCCATGTCTGACGGTTTGTGTACGCGCGTACGTGTACGTACATGAGAACAGCATAACTCAAAATATATAAATTCCTAAGTTGAGAATCTTTCAAATATGGAAACGAAAATTCTAAATAAAGCATCCAAGCCGTCCCGCACATTTCTGCAAATGCTTATCTCGGGTGTCACAAAGTATATCGAAGAAATTTGTTAACAATATTTTGGTGAAGAATACGTAGGGCAAATTATACAATAGTTGAGACAACTTTACCTCTTAAATTAATAATACTCTTGAATTATGCTATAAATGTGGACTTCATTTTCTTAATAATATTAATAAAGAGAAAAGCAATACATTGTTCCGTGAATATCATCGGAATTCAATATGTTCTGAACTAATCGCAGACTTTTACAAATAATAACATTTGGCCAAGAAGTTGTGAAGCTATGGGAATATGCCAATAACCACTAACCTGTTTATTCTTAGGCATGTTACTGGACCTGCACTTTCATTCAAAATTATCCCCAAGGCTTTTATGAGTTGAGAGAATAATACAGAATAAACTGCAGACTAAATGTATGTTGTACATTTACTCCAACAAAATCTCCACATGCTTAGGTCAATAATTTAAAACACAACATTAGAAAAATTTAGATTAAATTAAAAACCCTTAACTACGGCAGCGTTATCTGTAAAAAGTTAAGGAATAGGCGACTGACTGAATAACTAGATTCAGAAGGGGACACACCAGTGTCTTTAGTGCTTAAGGACCTAAGTACAGAAAACTGACGGCAGCAGAGAGCAGAGTTTTTCACTGCACTGAAGCTTCCGGGTAATTGCTCGTTCAACCAGTGGTTTTACACACGGTTTTACACATCCGCTGCAAATATCTGGACTCCCCAGATCCGAAGGAGATGGCCTGACGGAGAGGAAATCCGCTGCCGTGCATGCTGAAACTTACGCCTATCCTCAAAACCCTAAAATAACCAATAAGGAAGAAGGTGGAGTGAAATGACAAGTGGTGTGAACTATATGGACTGGAAATAATGGGGTTAGGATTATCCTTCCAAGCACTGGCCTAGCGAGCTTGTGAATCCCCCGAGCAAAGTTCTACCAGGAGCATCGAATCCCGGCATTTCGAGTGCCAACCAAAAACGCTGCCCTTAGAGTCATCCCGCTGGTTTGCGAAATGCATGAAGAAACCATGAGATATCGGGTACACAAAGTTATGTGAAAGTAACACCAGGTTTTACGTCCTGTAGCACCCACAAAGTGTCGAATAAGAAAGTATCATACACCCAAACAGCATAGCGGAAGATTTTTTCGGATTTTTCTTTGACGTATCTCACACCGACCCAAAGCGCTTATTGTGATGCCCCGAGGGAAACCACACGTTCATATTTTCCAAATCTGTTCAATGAAGAGACTGCAACATTTGGTTTCAATGTTATCAGATAATCTACGGTTATAGAACGACTGGATCCCTGTGCCTTGTATGGTAAATTAAAATAATATGCGATCCAATTTCCTATATTTTCCACAATCTACAAACGGACTCACCCTTGTAAGGTCCTACTTTAGGTGCGAAGTTTTACTTTTGTTATTCCTGTTCTGTACAGTGTGGAGAGAGATAAAGTAAGAAACACTGATTAGGCCTGAGTTCCCTGGCTCATCATTGTCCAGGATGGATTTGCTAAAAGAGTTGATGTTTCTTCCGAAACCATGTTTATGTCAGGTTTGCTGATTCCAACGACGGCTTCGTGACCAGTATAGGTTATCCCAGTACTTCCTTTTCGCCAGCTGATTGGTCTTTTCATTGTCAAGATGCCTACAACCAGCGCATTTCAGGTGAAACCCATCTCGCTACTATTTTCACTTACGAATCCTAAACCAGTCCCGTATCCCACGAAGGAGCAAACATATACTGATCCCGTCTTCCAAAAAGTAAAGTAACTTAGATAATCCTGCAGGAAAAAAAAAAAATGTACGATAATTTTCGTAACAAAAATTTTTCGCCTTTAATTCCATTCTATTTAAGGTACTGTATGTAAACTTCATTTAAATATGTGGGCATTGAGTATCATTAATTGTTAAAATTTCTACCTCCCATTTTATAATCCTCGAAAGAGGCATTTTCTGGGTTTCTCACAGATATCTTCTACAGCCTTGCGTTCATTTTAGTGAAATAAGTACCCATATGGTTAATTACCATTGGCATGGCAATTTTAGTTCATTAATTACTATTAGTGACCCTGTGATGATTCGGCATAAGTAAGCATCTCACAAGGAAACGTGTACGGGATGTTCTGCTCTTTGAGGGGTAGGATACTACATTACAATTCACTGCAATGCAATAAATATATTTATTATCTACATTAAAAAGGTCGCGTAAGGTTAATCCCCAGCCAAAAATCTTATGTTTTCTAAAAGATCTAAACTTTGAAATGTCAAGTGGGACCGTAAGCATGAATTGTTTATGTCACTAGATTATTGAGAAGAACTTAGTACTTTGTTCACCTCCTACAAACGTGGAAAGCTACCACTAATGTCGTGACACAACTAACACAGCTCAATACCACTACTGATTTTGCGTAACAGAAGTGCTACTTAAATTACGATCACTACATGCTGCAGAAACAAGCTCTTTCTTCACATTTTAGTCAACAAGGGAATGGAACGAGTGAGGTTTTGTTCCATATCGCGAGACTTTCGCTAAAGAATGCGACAAGTACAACATTTAAATATCCGCAACACGGCTCTGATTTATCTGATGCAAAAGTTTACCTAAGTATTGTCGCGGTAACGGGCATAAAAGTTCCGGCGCAAATAAATAACAGATAGCGGATAGTGTTTCACGGTAATAAAGAGCTTGCATAAGCAGTTAACGATAGCGTGGCTAGTGTACACAAAGAGCCGGCAAATAAAGATAGCTGAGATAAAGGGCTTGCCGGCACAGATAGGATTTCACATTTGGAAGGTTCTAGTTATATCTTGATTGACAGATAAAAGTTGTTTTCTTATTTGTACCAGAAAACTCTCGAATTTATGAATGAGATATATTAAGAGATTGTGACACGCCAGTGGACAGCTGTAAAACAGTCGCGAGTCGTGATTAAACAGTAAACAGTCGTGAACAAATGTTGTGTAACGAGAGCTGATTTGTTATTGTCATCGACCTTGGAAGATTGTGTTGTATATGTGATGTAATGTTGTTGCCTGAGAAATGATCAGTGTATTTCTACGGAAGTAAAGAGCATTTAGACCTTCGGCAAATTGGACTTTTAATTCTACGAACCCAAAAAATCACAATATTATTTATCGACATTTCACTGGAAATGTGTTCTAGATGTCTATATAAAAGCAGAATGTCTAGTAAAAGTCAACTGAGTGGGTGTGTACTTTGAACAACATAAGAAAACGAAAATTCAAATAAACACCATACGTAGTATTGAAGTTATGAACGAGACGAAGGACTCAATTACGAAGTTTTAGGGTATAAAACAATGCCATTGGTTACCTTGTCAACTCGTTAGTTCCAAATTCACCAAATAATGCACCTGACCTCTGAGTTACTCTTGATCTAAAACCTCTGGTTGGCTACTCCCGTTTATTTACTAATGCCCCTGATCTGTCTTCACCGAGTTTTCGGCAAAGAGGGTCAGCTTTAATTTGATCAACTCTCGCCAGTGGGACGCCCCTGGCAATTACTTGAAAACCATCGGTTACAAGAAGAGAGAAAAAAATGAAAGAATAGAAAAGGGGATTGAAAGAAAGCACAGAACCCTTTGGCCTTCTTCTTCCCCTCCCGGCACGTGTGTTTGTTGGGAAATTTATCAGCATTCTTACGTCTCTTGCTTTCCAACTAATTGCATTTGGAACAAAGCCGAAAATTAAGATCACTGTAAGAACGGGTGCGAGAAACAAACAAAGGTTAACTTTGTGTTACGAATACTGAAGGGCGAGTTTAAAGGAAATATACCCCTTTCCAGTCGTAACTGTTTAAATTGAAGGGTTTGTAGCATTGCCTATACGAAAACAGGGATTTAGTTGTTTTCTTTCGCTAAGGATTCGAAGTGATTGTCTTCCAACTCCTTTAGAAACTAAGGAATGAATTGAGCAAAGTCCCGTTTGAGCTCTACTATAATTTTGTGCTCATGCGTATGTGCGTGGAAGAGGGAGATACATCCCTTCCAGTAATTTTCTTCCACTGGATGTTATTCAAAATCAATGCATTTGGAAGATTAAGTAACATTCATCTAATTATTTATATTCGTTGGGTTTTTTATCCTTTTGATTTACTTACTCAATTTCGGCCGAAAGTTTACTACTGAAGTAAATGTTTCATGTTCCCTGAAAGTTCGCTACAACCAAATATTTTGGACAACTCTGTGTACGTGTGTGTGTATGTGTGTGAACAATATAACTAAAATACCGAACTTGGTACTTCATTCTCCTTTTATAAGAACTCTTTCATATAGAAAATCCTATGGTATATATTCCGTACATGGAACCTGGTGTAGTTGGTTAAACATTTTCTTTTTCTCCAAACCGATAATTGGCGTGCGTTTGCGGAAACTCCAATCTGGATTTTTCACAGTTCTCTCAAAGTTTATTTACATATTGTGGAGATACTCAATAAAATGTTTGAGCATAGTATGACCATGATTATTTGTAAAAGCAGCACTTAAGTGCGGCTTTACCAGTAGCACACTACTGCTTGTTGATTTTGTTCAACTGCTATGAACCATGAACTTTAAAGACCATAAGTGTCCTGTATTAGACTACCCTTCTAACACTTCTCTTCGATCCCTGAAATTCGTAATAATCTATATTTACCGAGGAATAACTGCCAGAGATGGCTCAGCATTAAGGTTTGAAGCTCGCACTTGGGAGGCTACGAGATCGATTCCACATTGACTTTGGATTTTTGTGATTTTCCTGGTCAGTAGGTGAATGCTTTAGTGATTTGCTCTCAACCACTGTTTTATTTCTAGCATTTTCCATTCGCTCCAATTTATTTTCGCCTTTCAGGAGTGCTTGCTGTGTAAGGTGGTCCCCGTAGGGGAGGGGATCCGTCCCCTTCAGCTGCGGTGGTGCGGGCGCTGCGGACCCTTAGCACTCGTGCTACTTCTGACGTTACTAGAGGAACCTCGGGCAGACCATCTGAACCCCTCCTCCGGGAGTTGTTCGGATAGGGAAGGTCTCGAGGGGGCAGTGTGTTCCCGATACCCGTGGGAATCGGGTACGTCTTCGGACGGGGTTGAGGGAAGCCATTAATTCTCCCGGGTACTAGCCTGCAAAGCTAGAAAAAGGTGTGCTAGATCGCCAGGCGACCCCACCGAGGTATATCGGTAGCCTTCACCTTTGGTGTTGGCGCGCATAAGTGGTGTATCCACTTCCATCCCGTCTTGTGTCCTTGTACCAGATGGGGGGGGGCTTGTTTGTTACCCAGGTCTTGTCCTATGGAAAGCCCCACGGAGGACGCCGAGCGCCCTTTGGGACAGCTCGGATAACTCTCTGGCTGTAAGAGGCCCGGGTCTTGGTCCTACGGTTCCAAGACTAATGGGAGTAGAACCTCTGGACTCAACTGTGTAAGGTCGTGTACGGCGGTGTCGGAGAAATGGTGAAGAGCTTAATCTGTGGATTTAGCACTTACCTCAGTTGGCCCCCAGATACAAATATTGTTCATCGATCTCTATGGACAGCTCTTCAGTGGGAAAGTTCTTCTTGTCTAGAAATGCGAGGGACTCCCGCATGTCTACGCGACTTCTGTGCTTACGGATGTAGCCTTCTTTGGTGTCTTCAGCTAATCCTTTTTAACGGTGGGAGTTAGCTACAACAGATATGAAGATGTGAATATTCGCGCTCCTCTTCGTGCCATAGACTATGCCTAATAATTATTTCAAATTTAGCAACAAAAAAATTGTTACAGGATACACAATGTTGTGGTGAAAACGAAGACGAAATGAAAGTTCACATCAAATGACTTTATTTGTCATCTAAATTATGTCAATGCTAATGCACAATACTTTATCTTTTACACAATACACCTCTTTAATATTTCTTTGTGTCTTTAGCAAGAACCAACTTGTGCTGATAGTAACTTCTCAGACGTAGACAAAGGTTTACCTGTCATACAGAGCAGCACGTTGACTCTGAAACACAACTCCCATATTCGCTCACAAGCTGGCGATTCACACAACGCGACTGAACAAATGATTTTGAACTGATTCACTGAACCGATTCTCCACCACGGACTCACACTTGCCGACCGAAGCTCGAGACACGTACAAACAAATCTTAAACTAAACACAGACTTGGCAGACATTGTATCGGCTTTTGTATAGTTCTGCCGGGCACGGAAGTTTGTTACGCTAGCCGTATGCTCTCCTCTTACACTTCTAGAACAGTCTCGAATGCTATTTGCCTGATAACCATTCTACTCGACTCTGTCCATGACGTTTTCCTGACGTCAGCTAGTGCCGTGAGAACGGTTGTGCGTTCTCCCGCTTCTCCATCCAACAGACAGCCGGAGCGATTGCCGTACCATGGCGGACTCTCTCACAGTAGACGATAATGGCGGCAATGAGACAGTATACTTATTCGTGATAATAAGTTCCTGTGATAAAAAGGATAGTAAGGGAAAGCGAACGGACGAAGAAGAAATAGAGGTAGAAACGAGATTTCGGCAATGTCATTTTATGGCGATTTGGAGAATGTGGAGTATTTTAAAAAAAAAAACGCAAAGCGTATAATATTCTATAAACGTTTTATACTGCAGAGAAAATATTTGCATCGTTAAGTTCCCTTTATGGTTTCTTAGTTCCATAAAATTATTGAGCAATAAATAAAGTAACGGGACTATGTCTACCTTCGCATAAAATTGAAGGTTTATTTGTATTTCATGCAAATACTTAAATATATAGTAATTTCAAAGCTGCTGCAGCTTTGTTAAAAAGCAGACAAATTGTTTGTAAGAAAGAGGTAAGTTAGCTTAAGATCTGAAGATCATAGTTTTGGAAATTTTAAAACTGCCTTTTTGAGGCTAGAAACTAAAATGTTCGCCACTCCCGGCGAAAATGTCTGTTTTTGTGGTTATTTACGTCCTCCAATGTTAAGTCATATCGGACGATGAATGGAATGGGTGAAATGATGCTCAAATTAGCCCAGGATCCATAGAGCTTAGATTTACCCGATATTCGTCTTTTAGGATAAGGGAAAGCCCCGAAAAAATTCTTATCCAGATAACTCACCCTAACCGAGATTCGAACTCGGGAACTCTTGAACGTGAGGCAGACACTCTGCCACCACGCTACCGAGGTGGGCTAGGCGAAAATGTTTTCTATATTATTTTGAGAGGCAAAACTCCTTTATGTAATTGTTGTGAGTTATGGGTCGTGAACCGTGGGCGGAATATCATATGCAGGGAAAATTCTGTCATATAGTAAGAGAAGTCATATGGTGTGATACTGAAGCCAAATGAAGGAGGATTAAAGATGTCATACGAAACTGACAGCGCGAGAGTTAAACAGCGCGAAAAAGTAACCAATCCAAGTAAAATCCATTGAACCTACGCGTGAGGTAGATTTTGAATAAAAAGTTATAAAGGATCATCGTCAGAACCTGATAGTATTAGAAAAATTCACGTCACTATGAGGAATTTATTCGCGTGCGAATGAAGCGAAAGTGTTCTGCGAAAAGTTAGCGAGCTGAAGTTTAATTTCGGCTGCAATTATTAGAATTCGCGATGCCCATTAGTAGTAGTTTTAGGCGCGTGATAAAAAAGTTCAATGAAAATGTGCTAGAATTCAACGCAGTCGGGTTACACGTGTGTAAACTGCTGAATGACCAACAAAATATATAACATGTGTGTGTGTGTGTGTGTGTGTGTGTGTGTGTGTGTGTGTGTGTGTGTGTGTGTGTGTGTGTGTGTGTGTGTGTGTGTGTGTGTGTTATATGGAAGTAAAATAGGGGAATAGGACGGACGTTACAGTAGCAAAGATTTGCTTCGCTGTTAACCCTAGTTTCTATCTTGCCCACCTCAGATATACGCTATCGCTTTCCTACCATAACCACAGAACTTGATCTCTCCTAGTCAGAGTAAATAATCCTTTAGAAACCGCCGAAAGAGATATTACTGAGACAAGAAGCATATGTGAAGAGACGCCGAGAACAGACTTCGAACAAGAGATCCCGACGAGCTGAGCTAGCCTGTACGTGCGACCGTCTGCTGTCACAAGCAAGTTCGGAGGTTCCCGCCTCACGTGAGGATGATGAGTTATATATAAGGGCGCTCAACTGCTTGGTCATCAGCCCCCTTACAAAAACTATATCATGGCAACAGACAGAGACATATATTCAAAAATGAAAAAATACAATAAAATAAATACATACAAATGGAAAAAAAACAATAAAAGCTATAAGCATAAAATACCAAATGGCATAAAAACCGTTTTCAATATTAACATGTCAAAAAACTACCTGCCCAGTGCGGGTCGAATCTGTTTGTTAGTTTTCTTAAGGGCTGGGCTAGTATTTTCAGCAGGCTTATCCTGCATTTTTCTCACTGTCGTTTTGACAATGAGGACAGGATTTTCCTGCTCCACATCCTCAATGGAGGAGGAGGGCTTTTCTACTTATAATTTCTCTTGAGTCGCTCGAAACGATCGGAAACTGCGATCGGCGAAGATGAGAACCGCAGATCTGGGTCCTCTCCAGATGATTCCTCAGAAGATGTTCACAGAGGAGCATCGTTTTGCTTGGTACTAGCCTTCTTATTTTCCCTGAAAAAGTCAGCTCTTTCATGTGAACTCTTAAACTTTCTGGGCGATGCATTATATATTTACTAGTACATATATATTCTTGAGGTAGATGCTTTCTGCGGTGACTTGGCTGCAATGTTCTTCATAGGACTATAATTAGTAGGTGTAGTCACTGTTGTTCTTTCGGACATTACTGTCCCGTTTATGTCGCTAATTTGAGTTGCGATTTCACGTCTAGGTAGCGGCTTAGCTGCAGTTGCATTATAAGTAACGGTCCTAAGCACAGCAGGCTAACGAATACGAAAGCGTTTCCGGGCTTCCATGAAGGACCCTATTTCTTAACCGGATCTCTTAGATCGTCTTCTCCTCCATAAAAAGGTGACATTCTATGGAGTTCGACGAATGATTACCAGTGCAGTTAACACACGTTGCAGGTGAAGTACATGCATCATCATACTTGACTTCGCCACAGTCAACGCAAGTAGCAACTCCATTATATAAATCACTCGTGTGGCCAAAGCGCCGGCATTTATAACACCTCAGTGAATTGGGTATATACTACCTCACTTCAATAGCTTCATACCCTGCCTTAATCCTTTGCGGGAGATATATCCGATGAAGGTAAGAAACAGGGTGCAAGTGGGCACTAGTTCACCTCTTTCTTTACGGTGAACTCGATATACATTTGTAACACCTTGTTACGCCAGGATTTCCTAAACATCCTCATTAGAAATACCATGCTGGTGTTTACAATACCACGCGAGGAGTTCAGAGTCCTATGCAATTCCACGCGCACCGGATAGCTCGCAAGCAAGCATAATGACTTTGGTTAGCCCATAACCTTCCGTTTAGTTGAATTGGAAACCAAAGTGGTGTGAAACCACACCCTCGCCGAGTTCCGTAAGAAAAAAACCAGGCTCAGATGTGCATCCCTCAACCTACTAAGATAAACCTCTCCATCAACACAGGTCTCCACGCACGGCCTACATATGCGTGGGTGTTTTGTCTGACCCCTGACCACTAAGAAGAACCCATATTGAGGGCGTCAGCGTGGCTCGGGACCCCGGGTGCGCCAAACCAAATCTACTAATGTAGGACCATGGGGGAACCCGCCTCAGGCATGTGTTCACAAAATATTTTATATTTTCCTTTTTATTCATTTTTTCCCTTCATTCGGAAAGCCAAAAGCATATTATGGAATTTTTCTGTGGAAATAGAGTGCTTCGTCTACTGATTTAGCTAGCCGAGGTAATAATTGTTAGAAAAAATAATTGGCCCTAACTCCTTTATTTTTGTTTGAGTTAGTTTACCTTGTTTTAGAAATACTATAACATGTCTTTCATTTTGTATGTGTACATGTATCTTAATTCAAGGAGAAGCCTAATAAATTTCAACAAACGTTAGGTGTATTGTCTATATCTCCTGTTATTCTTACAGACTAAGCATTGTTCTCGCTCTTTAAAAATGTTCAATTAAATGTGAAAGTAACATGCAAGATTGCATTTGGGACCGGCAACTTTGATTTGGGTATTTCTTTTCTCTTGTCAGTAAACGAATTGTAGAGGGAATTCTCCTATCTACGGATTTCTTTCCTTTCCTTTCTCATTTCACTCCATTGTAACCTTACAGGTTTGATCGTCGGTGGGTTAGTTCCGTCGGATACGGACAGATCGCACAGATGTGTGTGTGTGTGTGTCTTTCCCAAAGCTTCTTAACTGGTCCCTCTTGACGTTGCTGTCCAGGCCGCTAGGATCACTTCGTTGTCTTCTTTTTAGATGGTGGTGATAAGCTTCGGTGTTGTGCTGGGTAACAATCTCTTTAAGTGTAGGAAGTTCTTTTCCTTTCTAGTCTTCACTGGCTTGGTCCTCTGCTTACCCGTGGTATAGCTTCGTACTTATGAGGTATGATTGTCTACAACAGATCCTTTGGGACCTAGTGGGTGAAGTGCTTATCCGCCCTTGCTTATATATCACATCACATAATAATGATACTGAATGCGAAGAGTTTAATGCAGATGAAGACAGGAATATTAATTTGTAGATTGTTCTGAAAACAGTTTCAAAAGTGTAATACATGCCTTTATTCCACATAAAAACTTAAATCACAGTATGAGTCAGTTCTGCTTTATCTAATTCTCACTTCGCTAATGTGTTTTATTCAATTTTTAATTTCGCTTTTTTCTTCCTTGCGCAATGTCTGAGAAGTGAGCCACTTGAGAAGCTGCTTCTTGCTTCTTCTAAATCGCTGTGACGACAAGAATAACAGTTAAGTAAATGCTCAAAGAAGTGTGACATTTATATACCACAAACATCACCACCAGATTAATTGGAAAACACTGTCGCATCAAGTATAGCACATCGTGAGTGCTTTCGCTTGTATGAATGTTTGGGAGTTTCTGGGATGTTCGCGGGAGGCGAGGGAGAGAAATTTCCGAAAGAAATTGGGGAATTCTCTACGGCGTCTGTGGCGCTTATCTGAACAAGAGCGCTGCTCCGTCTATTTATCTCTTCAAGAGGTATTTAGGTAATGTTGCATTTTGCGAACAAATACACTTACGGTATTATCTGATATGTACGTCTAACACTACACCTTATTGGAATGTTTGCTGCGGCGACTTTTTCTGTTCATTTTTGTAACTGGTATAATGACGAATCGGTAGCTAGGTGTCGTGCAAGTCCAGCGGGCCCAAGCTAAAAATAATTCCTAAAATTTGTATCTTACTTTTAATGTTAATATTGCACAAGACAAAATAAACTACACTTGTACTTTATCTGTTGGTATGCAGTTAATAATACATGTAACTCCAAAGCTTTTCTCCTCAGATTCTGATAAACTCATGTTTTGTTAGATCTTGTAGTGAAAAAAAAAAAAACTGGAGTGAGGTAGAAAGTCTGTTGCACTTACGTGTTGTTATGAAAAATCGGGTTAACTAATGAGCAACATTTGTATACGAAATAAGCGAAGTGCTTTGTGCACAGCACATTAGACAAATTCTGTGTAGGTTTAATCGATTATTCTGTACTAGCTGGTATAGATTAATTAAATGGTGGGTATATTGTGTGCGAGAGCAAAAGAAAGCTGAATGGAGAGTAGCGCGTCTGGAGTGATTAATCATCTTCATATCCATTCATCCGGTCTTAAGATGGCTTGTCGTTTTTGTGTTGGACTTAGAGGACAAAATAACAACAGGTATGTCAGCTATACTTTAATGAAAATCCCCGTAAATGGAATCTGGAAAGCACGTAGTCCGTCAGTGCATAAGATGTCCAGAGCTCTATTCCATGGACAAATTGGAGACACAAAAAATAGAAAAGGTATCTCTCATAACTGTTGTATTGTAGCTGAGAAGGAAGTAAATGTGATCATAGCCATTGTACTCTTGTCAATGTGGAAAGAGCAACATGACAAGAAGTTAAAAAAGAAATTCCTCGACCTGTTAGTACGAGATAGAATCTACACTAAAACCCCGCTTACGAGATACCCAGCAATACGGGGGGAAAATCAAACTTGAGCTTATGCGGTACATTGACGTGATACTTTCTCTACTCATTCTTGAACAAAGTAATCTTTTCTCTGTTTCTATCTGAATCTCTCTCTCTCTCTCTCTCTCTCTCTCTCTCTCTCTCTCTCTCTCTCTCTCTCTCTCTCTCTCTCTCTCTCTCTCTCTCTCTCTCTCTCTCACCCACCTCAGTATCGTAGATGGTGGCGTGTCTACCTCACGTTCAAGAGGTCCCGAGTTCAAATCTCGGCCAGGGTGAGTTACCTGGATAAGGCTTTACCGGGGTTTTCCTTTATCCTCAAAAGCGAAAGTCGGGTAGCTCTAAGCTCCATGGACCCTAGACACATTTAACTATCATTTCACCCATTTCATGCCTCTTCCGATATGACTTAACGTTGGAGGACGTAAAATTACTCTCTCTCTCTCTCTCTCTCTCTCTCTCTCTCTCTCTCTCTCTCTCTCTCTCTCTTCGTAGCACAGCACCAGGTGGAGCGTCAGAGCCTGGCGTCCGGTCACCGCAAGCACCACTTCTGTCCACATAATGATTGGTGTGCAGTGTGTAGTGTGGGACGTGGCTAGCACAAAGAACAAACAACTATTTCTGGTTCACCAAGGCAAAATTTTATAAAAATGATTTTATTATGTATTAGCTGAAATACTCGATTCTGCTGATCGCTTGACGATCTGTCCCTACAACTTTTATGCTAGATAACACATGTCGAACACATTTCTTTAAATACATCTAATAATTATCACTTAAGACAACTAA
The DNA here is from genome assembly GCA_030765055.1 of Mantis religiosa. Classification (NCBI taxonomy): domain Eukaryota; kingdom Metazoa; phylum Arthropoda; class Insecta; order Mantodea; family Mantidae; genus Mantis; species Mantis religiosa. The sequence continues at coordinate 125,353,090 of CM060947.1, forward strand.
AAGGAGCTAATTTCATCTCCTAGGACACTAAAAAGAGCATAATATAAAAGCAAATAGAAACCGCATTTAAAATGCTATGCATCAGCATGTTTCAACAACCTCAAACATAACAGAAACAAAATTCCGGTAAAATATGAATTACATTCTTTTCGATAAATAAATATTAACACGTTTGCAGAAATTTTAGGTAAGCCTTAACATGTTACCTTCATACAATCCTTTCAACTCTATAAAGAACGTAATTAAAAAAATAAGCACATAGTGGCTCTTCAACCATAAACATGACTAGAGGAAGGTCCATGTGAAGTGTTGAGGTAAGAACATGGTGTCACTCATATCACTTTTGAAGAAATTGAAGCAAGCATGGACTTATTACTTACATAATCATTTGTATAAACACGAAATATAAGCAACCTAACATTGATAATGACATTAATTATCTGGATTTGTCCGGGTTTTAAGGTTTATCCCAAAAGGATCTCCCACTCTTGATGTGGCACTTGCCAGATAGTCTTGTGTATATTTGGTGACATTTCAAAATATTGCACAAGACACGTAAAGAGTTAATTAAAGATATAAAGGCATCATAAATATGTACAAAACATTACGAAAAGTCACGAGTGCCACTTCTCAAATTCTAGCTACGTTGCCGCTACATATTGTTGCGTATATAGGCTCAGCGAGACCTAGAAATTAATATAATCATTGTTATTTAATATTCATTTCTTGTGCCTTGAGTTTGGGCAAAGCTGTTTTTTGATGGTTAAGCTTAAAGTTTGCTGACTGGCAAAACATGTACTTGGACAGGTGAAACACACATCCTGCTGATCACGGGAAATAACGCACAGGTGGCTGGTGACAGGTCTCAACACGTTCTCAATTATGTAAACAGTGATTGCACAAGATGATTCAATATTTGGGAGGAAAATAATAGCTAACATGGGAATTGCTGATTCTGCTAGTGTTTTTTTAAGCTTGGTTGAGATAGCGCACGTGTGGATTTTAGGGTGAACGTTTAGGCTAGTTACTATGCTGGAGGACCTTATGCTGGGGAGTAGTATGCTGGAGGTCTTTATACTCGAAGATTATGCGGGGGAAATGTGGCAGGTCACTCATTAAGTCTAGTTTCTCCGGAGTTCATGCTGGTCCTAAATTCAGGCTCATCATGCCGCCGAATAGTGGTGGATACTCTACACTTTGCATCCACAGCTTTAAACAAACACATCTCCAAGGTAAGCCCGGTTGGGTTTTGAAGTACTAATGTAATTGTTAACAGTATTTCACCCCAAGTCTCTTGAACAACATTCTTTGTAGTAAATTGGCATTTTATAGAATCTTGTGTTGTGTCTAACTTTAACCTAGCTACAAACTGCCTCTACCAGTTATATCTAACATCTGCTCCCCTATCCTTTCAGCTACGCACCCGGTTGCAGAGTAGGTTTTAAATCCTAAATGTGAAACCTCTTTAAGTAGACACAGTCCTATTCCTAACATATAATGTAATATCCGCTGGTTTACACACTTAATTGCGACAATATTAAAAATGGTTAGAAATAATAATCACTTAAGTAAAGTAAATACAACCCTTTGAATAACCAAGATAAAGAAAAACTACAAAGGAAAGTTAAAGAAACACAAGGCAAAGGGAGGTTCAAATGTGACTTTGTCATTAATTTGTCAGGAGGAAGACAGGCACGACCGACGTGGCTTAATGGGCGCAATAGCCGAAATGGAGATGGGGAGGGCCTGTCGCCGGAATGCACCACCTCCGATGGACGCAACGAATGACAATGTTGGACAGCCGAACTGCCGGGAGACCAAAGATAAGATGAACAGGTAGCTTCAAAAGGATATCAGGGACCCAGTGGTCAACACAACCAAAAACAGAGCTACATGGAAGACACTGGAAAAAGTAGCTACCCAGATGCTGTAAACCAAAAATGTGTACGTGTGTGTGTCATAGCTAAATATGTACAACAATTGTGTATGTGTTAACTGTGTGAAGTAACAGTGACAGTGCTAAAGACACAAAAGTAAGCAGTTACCGGAGCGCAGCAACTGAACAACGCTCTTAGGAGTTGCATCCTAATGAGCTTCTCAATTGCTACTTCCTGTGCATCAGGAGGCCTTTGCCCTCAAAGGATTTACAGGCTTTTCATTTCATTAGTTCTGTTACTCCATTATCGATGATAGAGAGATTAATGAATATCATACGAACTGACAGTTCCTTTTTTATATTTTGAAGCCACATAAGCGAAAGCGAGTATTCGTGCGTTGACAATGTCCAGAGATACACATTTAGAACTATAAGTGGATTTGGAATTGCGGTTTATATAGAGCAAGTATCTATGGAATAGCTTTAAACAATCAAGAAATGTATTTGACATTTTGTACTAAATATATGAGACTTTATAATTTGTTTGTATCTTGAACAAACTGACCTAAGTGGTTTTGTAAACGAGTTACACAAGTTAACACATCCATTTTCCATTAAAATTTCAACTTATTATGTAAAGCTTAGGTTTAAACTATGTGTTGATAGTTGAGTTCTATTTTGCGATGGTGAAAGAGGCTGACAGTGATTGAAACGGCCTGCGAGGTAAATAAGATCACATTTACCATGTAATTTCAGCTCTGAACTTATATGATAAAGCATCAACAATAGCAGTATACATTCAGATATATGCAGTGGTGAAATGTAACCTATTGTCGTTTAGGTTTTGTTGTCGGATCAGATAAACAACACTATCACTTACACAATTATATCATTCTATAACGTTGTAAAATTTTCAACGCTATACTCCACATGCTTAAAAGTTTCTTCTGTTTCTATCAAAACTATTTCCTACTCACTTATATTCTCCTTGTCACATTATTGATATAAAGCCCTCGATTAAGATAATGTCTTACTTCCATCCAAAGACACGTGATTGTTAGCAATGGAAACTCATAACAGTATTTTATAAGTATTATTATAAACTTAAATCTGTAGTAAATGTAGCTCTTCCTAAGATCTAATGGTAATATCTACAGGGTGGCCCAATAGTCTCGCACCAGAGGAATATAATTTGTTTTTACCTTTCACGCAAACAATATTGACCACTGAAGAACGTGTGTAACTTATTCCCCTTTGTGTAAGACATTCGCAGAGAAATGTTGCAGCTGCATTTAATCGAGTGCCAGTGTCCCACAGCAAAGTTGGGAGACTGCTTGAAAATTCAAAAATACTGGAAATGAGGAAGATGCTCCCAATCTGGGCGCCCATCACTTCAGCAGAAACGAAATAAATGTTTTTGGCGAATTAGCAGCAAATCCAAAGAAATCAACTCGTAGAACAAGTTGTGAGCTTGATCATCCTCGTACAACAAACCAGCGTGCCTTAAAACTGCACAAATTTTACCCGTACAAGCTGCAGTTATTGCATTATATGGCTGGAAATGATCCGGATACATGTATGGAAATGTATGAATGGTTTCTAAGAAAAATTGAAGATAATTCACAGTTTTTATCAACGGATATGTCTTCTCGAAGCAAATGTTTAAGTGAATGGCAAAGTTAACAGCCAAAATGTACGTTACTGTCCGACATTAATCCTCATTGGTTTTCTAGCAACAGAGAAATAGGAGCTGCCCAAGTAACTGTATTCTGTGGTTTGTGGTGCCCGTACGCTTTTGACACAAATTTCAACAGTGAAGCTTATCTGACAACTTACCTGCTGGGAAATTCTTTATTGCCTGATTCGGATGACATTGGTTCCCACCCGAGTGGTTCATGAAGGATGGTGCAGCATCAATTACGCCATTCAAATGCGGACTTGGCTGGACGACAACTTCCCGCAGTGGATTGTGGTAGAGGACGAGTGGAGTGGGCTTCTGTATCCCCAGATTTAAATCCAATCAATTTTGGGATGTAGGGATACCTGGAGTCGAAAGTGTACGAGGTGATCAGGGATACAAACCATATTCGAGAGTGAGTAGCAGCAGAGTGCCGTGCTATCACGCTAAACTTGGTAACCGATATATTGCGGAATATGGTTGCCGTTCACAGACGTGTTGTTATTTGAACGGTTCTCATATTGAACACATAAAATAGTATAATAGTATAGTATCTATTGTGTGGGGCTTTTGGGCCATCCTGTGCTGTCTATGTTTTCTTCATTTTACGAAATATCCTTTTTTCGATGTCCAGGTTTCCTGAGAATACATATTGAGACTTCCTATAGACTTTCCCAAAGGGAATTTCTAGAATGATTTTGTGCTTGTATGTTGCTTTATGCTTGTCAGTGTGCTCACGGTGTCTGTAAACAGCAGAAGCAAACAACGAAAGGTCTGTGAAACACCGAGCTTGGGGTGAGTGAGTGAGTGAGTGAGTGAGTGGGGTTTTAGGGCCCATCGACAGCAAGGTCATTTGGGCCCGCCGAGCTTGGTATTTAAATTCAATATCTCCTAAGCTTCCGAAACAAAGGTTTAAAAAAAAATACCGCAAACACAAGCTGCCCCTGAGATAGAAGGTTTTAAAAAGCCTGATTTCGTCAAAACTGAATGGAGATAAAAATTATTACAATAACAGTTTTGAGATATTTAATGGCATATAAAATACATATTTTGAACTCCTCATCATTAAAAATGACTACTGTATAACTTTTAACTAGGCTTCAGATATAACTTTTGGCAAGTCAGTTTCTACTATACTAGTACGCTTCCTGATTATTCAAAGAATTATTCATTATAATGTCAGTCTTTAAAAGGTTTCACTATTGCTTAAGCCTAATGCAGGTATTCATTCTCACTGTAGGTGCAACGATATATAAAATAAAATTATTTGTAGAAAGCTGCTTCGTTGATTAACATGAAGGAATTAGACATATTAAACTCTTTAGAGGTGGTCTGTAAAGAATAAAGGATATGTACGAGGGCCGTTCAATAAAAAATGGTCACAATCTTTTTTTTGTTTTTTTCTTTTTTGTTTTGTTTTTTTTGTTTTTGTTTTTGTGAAAACGTACCTTTACTCATCCTGCTAATTTTGATGATCTTTCTAAAAATAGTCTCCCCTGAATGCGATGCACTTTTCCCAGCGTTTCTGCCAATCTTCAAAGACATGCTGGAAACCATTTTTCAGAGATCCTTCAAAATCGCCTCCGCAGTCTTCACCACTGCTTCTGATAATGGATAATGCCTCCCAAGAAGGCGTTTCTTAAGGTACGAATAGAAAAAAGTCACATGGGGCTAAATCCGGACTATAGTGAGGGTGAGGGATGCACTTCACGTTGATTTTTGCAAGATATTCAGCAACAACAATGGCAATATGTGGCCGCACATAATCGTGGTGCAGCATCCAGCCTGCTTCATGGAAATGTGGTCATTTGCGCCTGATATGGACTTCCAATGTTTTCAGGACATCATTGTAGTATTGTCCAGTTACTTATTTGTGTGCAGGTACAACATGCTGATAAACCATTCCATGAATATCAAAGAATGATATGACCATAACTTTCCCTGCAGAAGCAACCTCTTTTGCTTTTTGGGGGGCTGGTGATGAAGGAGATTTCCACACTGAGCTTTGCTGTTTGCTCTCAGGATCAAAATTATGTAGCTAAGTTTCATGAGCAGTGATTACGTTTGAAAGAAACTCCGGATCTTCCTCTAACATCAACTTTAACTGCATGTAACCTCCATTGCAGTGGTAGGCGGTACTGAACATGTCTGAACTTGCCTGGTTCTCACGGGTGGGAACCAGGAGTACCAACAATGAAACTACTGCGGCCTGTTTGTTTCACATTAAGCTAACAGAATATAATAAGATTGAATTTTAGTGCGAAAAATTATGACTGTAGAAAGTTATGATCATTCTTTATTGAACAGCCCTCGTATATAAAGTACATTTTTTGTTAATAAATTTAGTGTTTATTTTACTGATGTGAAAACAAGCGTTAATTCGAAGTTTCATTGTTAGATATGTAAACAGGAAAAGATTGTCGAAGTTAGTTGTTTGTGAAACCGTAACGAAACTCCAAAGCAGTAACTGAGGAAAAGGAATGTGGTGGCGACGATGGTTTCAAGGCAGAAATCCCCAGGATTCCACAGAACACGGCTTTACAGAAGTAATTATCGACCTGTGGGTGTTGGGCCACATGACTCGTTTTCCATCTGGTTCATAATGGCTATACTATTTCCTCCAATTTCGCTGCTCGTGCAAGAGTAAGTGAGCTACAGGACAATGCCGGTATCGAAAACCGATAGTTAACAGTTGTAGTTCCTCTGGATGATACCATCCGTTTCGCGGGTAATGTGCTTAACTTACGATTAGTGTTAACCAAATAAGTTCTTTGATTTACCTCGGTGATATTTGCAGTAAGGCTTGCTGTTAAAGTACGAAACTATTTTCGCTGAAACTATCCCTCACGTATTCTCGCGCCTTGTGATAATCCCCAAGGGTGAGAGGGAGGGATGAGTGTTCGCTGCACAAAGCCGGCTGATATTACTTCACGTTCGTGACATTCTGCCGCATCAACAGTGTCTTGAGGGATCGAGAACAATTCAGAGAAACTTGTTTGACGCCATCGTCTGCATATTTGCCAAAAGGAAACAATGCGTGGGACAGGAGCAAGAGCATCTGTGGCATTGTTAGGAGTTGCGGGGTGTAGAAGAGATAAGCTTAGCCCCGGGGAGATGATCTCAGGAAATTGAAATTCTCCAGAAGCTGGATCAGCTTCGAGCAATTAGTACTTAGATCTTAATGATGAACAAGTGTTGCTGGCGAGGCAGTAATCTCGACATCCTTCACTACATTACATGAATGTAAAGAACCGCAGTACTCTGGTTCTATAGAGGAAAGGGGCATTCTTGAGAAACGGATAAATAGAATTGAAACTGCAAAATAGAACCGGTTCCGAAGATTAATTCTTGAGAGAAAAATGAGCCACACATATATATGAAACTTATATGGTAATAAAGTTAGCTTATTTTCTCCTTTAGTATTGCTCATATTCTAAAAGTGGATAAATTATTTTATCACAACTTTATTATTCCAATACATAATATGTAAGAAGCACCTTAGTATCCTTTCAGGTAATGACCTCACATTAAGATTTAGACATATTTTACAAAAAGGAAAAGTATTCTCCAGAATACATAAGTTTAAATAACTAAGTAATTTTATTAAAAATATCAACGGAAGCATGTAAAATTGCGAGGTGTATTCAAGTTATAACACCTATTTTTTCAGTACTGAGAAGATCTGGGAACATCTGTTTTATTTTTAAAAAGTAGTACAAGTAGACTCTTTGTGAAAGCGTGATAGAGATGGCAGCATGTACAATGCATAGAACTCTAATGGCAGTGACGAGAGTAAGGACTGTTTCTGATACTTAAAATGGCAATGTTTTAATTGCAAGAACAGCTTGTAATTCTCTCGCTTTCTCCATTTTCATACTGTGACACCTGTTAAAATTCATCGCCAGTTGAGTGAGGCATGTGGTGATGGTACCATGTGTGTCTAATGTGTGTTTCTGTGTGCGACAGTTCAATGAAGGCAGAACATCGTGCAACAACAAACCAAGATAGTCACGGCCTCGCACCAGCTGGTCTGATGACATGATCCAGCGAGTGGAGAACGTTGTTTTGTAGAATCAAGGATTGAGCATTTTCAGACCTTCATGCAGAATTGAGCATTTTCAGACCTTTATGCAGGATTGTGTAAACAGATCCTACGGAAATGCCAATTTTGGAGGCGATGTCTCCAACTATCTTGTTTTTTTTTTCTTTTTTTTTTTCCTTTTTTTTGTCACACGATGTTGTGCTTTCATAGAACTATCGCACCCAAGAACGCACATTAGACACATCCATAGTACCATCACCACATGCCTCACTCAACTGACGATGAATTAACTTAGCTGTCACACCAAGAAAATGGAGAAAACGAGTGATTACACGTTGTTCTTTTATTGAAAACGTCGCCATTTTCAGTATCAAAAACAGTTTTAACTCTCGTGGCTGCCACTAGAGTTCTATGCACTGTACAGTGCTGCCACATCTGACACGCATTCATAAAGAGTCCACGTGTATTTAAGGAGAAAAAGCAGAAGATCCTATCGAGTCCCAGACCTGAAAGAAATGGGAGGTGTTGTAATTTGAACGGACCTCGTGTAATTTATGACCATGCCATGGGTTTTAAAACACATAAGTTGCAAATAACACCTGTAGCTTTCCTGGCAAAGAATACATAAGTTAGCACTTCAATGCTACGACATACAAAAAGAGAAGTTCCTACAGAATGTTAAGTATAAGAGGATGATAAATACACACATGGCAAACGGTTTAGTAGTCTCGGTACACATTCGGAGTATGTGAATACCTTTGACTATACCTTTGAATATGCTAAGCTCCTTGGTGATAGAAAATTTGCCAAGTTTTATAAGGCATATCAATTTTTTTTTTGAACGAAGTTAAATGTTTCTGTAGTTATTTAGTGCTTCTAGCAATCTCGTTTTACCGTCATACACGTTTGTTCTCTCATTTGTTTTTGTTCAAAATGTAAATATCAGAATGTGAAACAAATGTAAAGATCAGGATGTGAAACAAATGTCCAAAAATAAATAAATATATATTTTAAAAAAGGTAGGATATTTCCTTGTAACACAATACGTAAAGAACATTTTAGCCACTTTCGGCCACTTAAATTTCTATCAAACTTCTAACAAAGTTAATCTAAGAATCTTCACTTAGCATCTAACATTCTTTATTTACTATCATTATCACCATTATCACCATTATCACCATTCTTATTATTATTATTATTATTATTATTATTATTATTATTATTATTATTATTATTATTATTATTATTATTATTATTATTATTATTATTATTATTATTATTATTATTATTATTATTATTATTATTATTATTATTATTATTATTATTATTATTATTATTATTATTATTATTATTATTATTATTATTATTATTATTATTATTATTATTATTATTATTATTATTATTATTATTATTATTATTATTATTATTATTATTATTATTATTATTATTATTATTATTATTATTATTATTATTATTATTATTATTATTATTATTATTATTATTATTATTATTATTATTATTATTATTATTATTATTATTATTATTATTATTATTATTATTATTATTATTATTATTATTATTATTATTATTATTATTATTATTATTATTATTATTATTATTATTATTATTATTATTATTATTATTATTATTATTATTATTATTATTATTATTATTATTATTATTATTATTATTATTATTATTATTATTATTATTATTATTATTATTATTATTATTATTATTATTATTATTATTATTATTATTATTATTATTATTATTATTATTATTATTATTATTATTATTATTATTATTATTATTATTATTATTATTATTATTATTATTATTATTATTATTATTATTATTATTATTATTATTATTATTATTATTATTATTATTATTATTATTATTATTATTATTATTATTATTATTATTATTATTATTATTATTATTATTATTATTGTTATTATTACACTTAGCTTTCAAGGTAATGCACATAATGCCACGACATACTTAAACAGTTTCATCTACATCGCTAAACAGCCAGGAATCTGACATACATAGATAGAGTTTTACCATTACCTTGTGTGACTAGAGTATGTAATGAATGATTCAGCAGATTTAGTTGTACTTCTTTATCTTTGTTTTATTTCTGAAGACTTTTGTGTAGTGCTCAGGTAATCGTAATATTTCTGGGGGCATGCCGAATACTTAAATATCTCAGTATATTTCATTACATTTGGAGTAAAAGTTATTCATTGAAGCTAGTTAAAAATCTGAAAAATTGCATTCACATGACTGCTTACTCCAATTATTTTAAACATTACCTTTTTTCTGTCCAGTTGCGTAGGGGATGCACTTCACAGCAATGTATCTTTTAGCATTTCAAATCTTTTAATCGCCTTAGAAAGTACTCAGCTACAATTGAAAGCTCTACCGATTGGCCATTTAGAAAAGCTAAATTATTCTGAGGGTGGAGACTTTGTGATAACAGTGAAAACTCGGTATAGAAATATATTGATGGAAGGAAATACTTCTCTATGTGGTAGACTTACTAAAATTACAATAAAGATAAGTTTTGTACAGTGGGAAAATTACTAGAACAAAACTTAGGAAATGTTAAAGTTATATTTCGATCCTTAAACCTTACATTTAGCAACTATAGGAAAGTAGAGCTAACAAAACTGACTTGAATTTAACTACAATGACAAATAATTATAGCTTAATTCGAAACTAAAACGTTGTACTTAAATGCGGACTGTTCCCCTAAGTAAAGCTTGGAATCAAAATTGATTGATTATGTATTGCAAATTCAAAGGCACTTACCGGATTATTAGATTTAGTGAAATAATTAAACAAAGTGTACAAGCTCTACAGTACATGCAATAAAACACCAAACAACTGCCATTGTGTAATGAAAATAATAGTAAACTCAATCACAATCAGTTTAAATACAATGTATGTAACATTAACTGTTGATTCAATACTTAACAAAAGACAATAACATAACGTCAAAAACCGAGGGAAACTTTAAAACAATGCGGTGTAAAATATAGCGCCCCCTTCACGGTCCAAGAATATATATTATCACAAAATTCTCATTAATAATTTCAGCGAAAGAATATGGCGTAATAGTTCGCAAAACAATACAAAAATAGAAATTAATTGTTCCTTCACACTAGCCGTGTGTAGGAACCCCTGCGAAAGGGTAGAGCCAGACTGAAAAATTCGATGCCATAGCCGGGATTTGAACCACGGATCTTCTGTTTTCCGTCCAGCCGCTCTAACCACTTGAGCTACTATGGCCAACGTGCCAACATGACATTAAATTCTCCAGCTGACTCGTATTTCTCCCGGTAAACCACTAGGAGTTCTCATAAACACATGAGACAACTACCTTAATGGCGACTTACTATGCTGTAAGTACTTTAAGGCCCGGGCTTTATAATTCGGACCACTATTAGGTACAATTAATGAAAATTAATTGTTCTTTCACACTAGCCGTGCGTAGGACGCACTATGAAGGGGTTTAGCCAGACTGAAAAATTCAATGACATAGCCGGGATTTGAACCGCGGATCTTCTGGTTTCCGTCTAGCCGCTCTAACCATTTGAGCTACTATGGCCAACATCATTGTACAATTTCAAAGCGGAATTAAATTATGATGGGCTCCATCCGATTCAATTATTTCAGCCATATTCTTTGATGAAGGAGCTCCGTTTGTGGCTTTATTTTCTGTAAATACCGGGAAAAGGAAACGAAGATGGTGAAATATAAGAAATTAAAGAAAAAGTTGTGGTTTCCATTTAGATGGTTTCCATTTCTAATCAAAATGTTATTCTGAATGAAGAAATATTCATTGACTATTGGTAGGAAACTTTATTTGTGTAATTCTGCGTATAGGTGAATCAACCTTCCTAACATTCCATAATACATTTGAAAATTATTTGATCGATGCACTGTGTTTTACAATTTTACTTTCAGTAGTAATGAAAAATTATAAAGTATGCTACAGTGATAGCCGTCTTATAGTGACCACTTTAGTCACTAAGATAACCATTAATGTCGAGAACCACGAGTCAGATGAGCGAAGCTGGAAGCGTGTAAGAAAACCAACAATAGTTCTGAAACAGGGGGAAAAAGTACCAAAGCGAAACAAAATGAAAGAGACATTTTAATTAGAAGTTAATACTGTCACACGAGCGCTGGAACACCCTGTGGAAGCAGCTGGGAGCGGAAGGCAGGGGAGGTTCGGTTAGCCACACCTCCCCCTCGTCTGTCTTATAGTGGTGACAGGCGGTGGTCAGGAGAAAAACATGACTGTGCCGTCTGTTTCTCTTACACCTGGTTCTCGATCCTTCTTTTACTGGAACATTCCCGCGGACACTGGAAGGCGGTGATATTCCTATATAAAGGGGGGTTGCAGACAGACGGAGGGTTAGTCAGTCAGTTGGTTAGTGAGTGTGAGTGAGGAGACAGTCGCAGTTCTTGGTGTAAGAGTTAGTCAGTGACGTGTTAATGAACGAGAAGATTGTGCAACGGAAGACTGTACGTAACTGGTATGTGCATCGGAGTTTATGTAATCGCGAGTACAAGTGAAATTGTAACGGACGGACTGGTGAATTGTAATTGTGTGCATTACGTAATCTTGTGCAATTGGCAAGAGTTTAATTGTAAGTCGGTGGAAATAAAGAACATTTTTGAGTGGTGAAGTTGGACTTTTCATTTCACGAACCCACAAAGTCACAATACTAAGGTAAAATAGACGGGAGATTGTCATTTTATCCATGAAAATAAAGAAGCTGTATCCGAAAATTTCAGTTGTCTTGAAACATTTATTATGAAGTAAAATTTGCTATAAGCTGCTTAACAGTATAACATTTGGCTACATCAAATTTACGTATGTTCTATATAAAATAGTTTAAAATGTTGCAATAGAAGAATAATTCAATTATTTGTAAGTATATTCTAGAAATTGCGTCCATCATTGCTTATTACACAACACAATAATTCTTAGCCGACATTAATTATTACAGTGGGCTCAATATATCAGCTGAAACTCGTCCAAATGCTTTGGAAAACTTTAAGTACCAAGAAAGAATGTCAATGGCGCGAGCTATGACGAATTCGGAATCTCTATAGCAAGCATTGGCTACCAAATGTGTCATATATGTAATCAAGAGCATATTTTGACAACTGAAGTTTTGTATCATTATATTGGAAATACATAGATAAATTATTTTTCCACTATGCATGTAGTTAACAGTTTAGTATAACAGTACACGCTTCTATTGATACAAGCTTATCTTTTATGCAGTGTCAACGAAAAATGTAAAATCTCTCCATAAAAATAAGCAGCCCTTTATTCGATCCCTTAACAAATTTATTGCATTAAGAAATAGGCGTAGTTCTCCAATAGAATTTAAATACATTAAGGATATCTAAAATTATATTTACTTTCCAGGTATGCAATTTGCAACAGCTATTTGTCTTTCCTAAGCAAACGTTAATTTGAAGATAACCTCAAGCGGTTGTTATTGATGTATACACAAGCAATGAACCAACCAGCAATGCATGGGTTGTACATCAGATGTAATCTGTGTGCTATTGGAGGTGAAAGTAACATAACACTACGAGTCTAATGAAGCTGACCCGACCTCTATTGACCAAAGGATTACTCATGAAACAGTGGCAGTATATTCAGTGAGGTCAATGATGCCGGCATGTGTTCGCATTGATACCATCTTCCAGCAACACTGGCTACGTTTCATCACAAACTTTCCTATTCATTGAACCCTGAAGTGTTAAAAAAGAACAAAATATGGCAAGTTAATTTTACTTCCCCTATCCGCTATCGTTTATTTCCATATAGCTTTCAAAACATATTGTTCCGAACGTTTTCCTTTCAGCTATTTTGTGTTTACCAGAACAAGCCCATTTAACAAAAACTGTTTCATGGCACATTTCCTTGCAGCATAAGGCTAACAGAGCAAACCAAATTGTTTGAAGGACATTTAAATGAAAGGATAGGAATATGAAGAACCTAAAATCCAAATCATTATCAGTTCAAAGGTCACTGAAGGTAGAAAAAGCCTTCGAGTACCATACCGTAACACTGTCCCTTGCTGGCATAAATGTGGTTTTAAAATGAGGGAGGGTAAATGGTGACACATTGGCACTTACGGTTTTCTCTCTTTTTGTTTTCCTTCTTCTTCTTCTTCTTCTTCTTCTTTTTCTTCTTCTTCTTCTTCTTCTTGTTCTTCTCCTTCTTCTTCACTCCATGGTTTGGGCATATCGCCCGTTCCGGCTTTATGGATCTCTCCAGCGTTCCCTGGGTCGGCCTCTGCCTCTTCTTTCTTTTGGATTATAGTTTAATACTGCATTTGGGTATCTTCCATACTCAATTCTTAATATACGTTCATGCCATTGTTGCCTTCGTTCTGATATTTTGTTATGGATAGGTTCGATTTCTAATTTCTTTCTAATATCCTCATTTCGTATTTTGTCCAATATTGTACAAGCGTTAACACTTCTTAAAAATTTCATTTATGCAGTCTGTATTTTATTTAAATTCTTTTGTGTTGGCACCCAGGTTTCACTTCCATATAGTTACAGTTGGAATAACCATTATCTTATACATTTTCATTGTTGTATCCCTTCTCACTCTGTTTTTAAGAGTTATTTGGATTGTTTCACATATTGCTCGGAAGATTTCAGCCGGACGGATATATATATATATGTATATTTAAGTGTAAATATATCCATTTCCGCACAACGGCCGAGGGTTTAGACCGCTCGGCTCCCATTAACAACATCAGGACTGTCTACAAGCCACCTCCGAAGATTAAACATCTGTTGAGACCAGTGAAAGAGAAAATGGACTTCCAGGTTCCGGGAGTGTACCGCATTCCCTGTGAATGTGGGACACCGTATTGTCGCGAGCTGTTATTTACGATCGCGCGGTTAGTGTACACAAAGGAACTGATAGGCGCCTAGCGTTCACAAAGCGCCGACAATTAACGATAGCACCGATAAACAAGAGACGGATATCGAGATTTAACTGTATTGGAACACCACAGTGAAGCGAAAAATTATTAATTTTTAGATGAGTCGTATTTTTTACACATCTGCTTCACTTTCGTACCTATTTTGAGGACATTAGAAGCCATGGTTAGTGATGAGTCAGTTGTGTAACAAGAGCGTTGTTCTAACGAGCGCTAATGTAATTAGCTGTCACTCTTTGTTATTCTCATCGACCTTGGAAGATTGTGTTGTATAGATGATATAATGTAGTTTCGTGAGAATTGAACAGTGTATCTCTAAGGAAATAATGAACATTTAGAATTCCGGCAAATTGGATTTTTAATTCTTCGAACTAGGTCAAACCGGAAGGACCATCGCTACCAGAATAGTCGAACATGAACGGAACATTCGTTTAATGCAACCTGAGAAGTCTGGGCTGGCAGAGCATTGTTTTGATAACGACCATAGAGCCCATTTACGGGTGACGACCGTCTTGGCAATATGCAACAGCCACTCGGAGCGGAGAATTGAGGAGGCTTTGGTGAGTTCCTCTGAAAGGAACACGCTTAATTGTGATGATGGATTTCAGTTCAGCTCCTGTTGGAAACCGGCCTTAAAAATGGAAATCCGTCGATTTAAGAAGCAACGATCAATACAGCTTGATAACCAATTGATTTTCTGTACTCACGCCATTTCCTGACCTGGCACTTAATTTACTGAAAACAGTCTTTTGTTCAGTAATGCGAATTTTGATAGTGTTTTGCCTTTGTTTATATTTGTGTTATATCCAGCGTTTCACTTGTGGTTATAACATTTTATAAATATCCTGATGATGGGAGCAATGCACACTCCCGAAACGGCGATATCTAATCGTTTTTTCACCTGGCTTGTTGCCCGAGAAGAAAGTGATCAAGCCAATTTTACAAAAACAGTTTCATGACACTTCCTTGGTGTATAAGAGTAATATAGAAAACCAAATTGATTGAAGGTCATTTAAATGAAGGGAGATGAACATGAAAGTACCTGAAATCCAAATCATCATCAGCTCAGAGATGGCTGAAAGTAGAAAAAGCCTTCGAATACCATACCGTAACATTGTCCCTTGCTGACATAAATGTGGTTTTAAAATGATGTAGGAGCTGGTGACACATTTGCGGTTACGGTTTTCTCTTTCTTTTAAGCGTAAATATATTTATACCCGCGCCATTGCCGTGTGTTTAGACCGCTCGGCTCCCATTAATGCTCCCCGGTTTCGATCCCAGGTGATGGTTAAGCGAAATTTGACAACACGGCGCTGGGGCGGCTTTCCTCCGTGTCATCAATCCACCAATTGCTCTATCATCCACACTCATACTATCATCCGCTTCTCTCACTCTCATCTCAGGCATTAGGCTGGCCCCTCAACCCTGGTCTTCTATCAGGCTCAGTGCTTCGGCTTCCCTCGACCCGAATTTCCGGGCTAGGGGAATACGTGTCCCCTATCGCCGATGTCGGTGATGTAAGGGAGGAAACGAATAAATAAATGTATCCTTTTTTAATATAAGTATATCTTCTTTTTTATGGTGCGCCTAATACAAGCTTAGAGCGCGGGTAGCTTTCACCAGGGACAACAAGCTAATACCTACTGTATTTCAGCATGTAGTTGCAGAAATAAAACAAGAAGTGTTCGAAGCAACATTCGTTGCACTAACATGTGATGAAGATACATCTCGTATCCATGAAATCTCAGTTACTCTTTTGTATTGGTGGTGAATGAGGGAATCATTCAAGGAAGAGTTCTGCATTTCTGCACTTTAAGGATTAAGTTACTATCGTACAGCGGATGCTGTTCCTCTGCAAAGGATAAATATATTTCATGATTTAAAATGCGAAACCACTTTAGTTGCACAAATGTATACGGTGATGCTGTGATGGCAGGCGAACACAAAGGTTGCCATTCTTAACTCCTAGAGCGTTACAGTGATGCAACATTCCTTCGTTGCCATTGGCACTGACAGAATCAGTATATTATGTCAAGTATGTGAAGACTTTCTTCTTGTCTCTATTACGTTTCGGCACTTAGAAGACTGGGTTACCAGAGTTGACCAGTGGTGAACGTTCAACATCACAAAGCTGTTATCGAGAACCTATTTATTTCCATAACAAATGATGCTGATCAGTGCGATCCTGAGAAAATATCTTCTGCTAGTGGTCATCTAACACATTTGAAAGATTTTTTTTGGCAATATCTTCATTCATTTTTGAACATTCTGTACGTTTGTTTCAAATACTACAGTCAAAATCAAGGGAAGATTTTTATTATAATAAAGAAATTGAGGTTTTTATGAACCACTTCTAAATATTCTGGCATAACTTCTGACACAAATTTGTGAGTGCAGTTCCTATCTACTCGGTGAAACAAATCTCATAGATCCTATTGAACCTTGGGATAACTGACGTAATCAGTTACTTCAGTTATAATAATTATTACTGATAATTGTGAAAATGTCTTACTTTGTGCTTGACTACAACATATTATTACAGAATGTAACGGTAGGAAAAAAATTATATGTTCTATGATCCTAAATTACGTGCCAATGTAATTTTAGTAAGAGATAGTAACAAAAGCCAAAGAAAAATGCCGATCCTTGCAATATTATAATTGTTGAAGTGAAAAGTGAAATATTAAAGGTAAATCCGTAATAGGCATAAGGAAGGAAGCAAATTTAAGTCAGCTGAAACAAATGAGAGGAAAGTTAAGTTTGTCCACATATGAAGATGGAATTAACCATAATTAAAGCTTACGTGCGCAGACTAAAAATAAATAGAAGAAAAAGGTTATACTTCTTTCCAAATAGCAAAACACTGAATACTAGTGCAGTTAATGAACAACATATACAGCTCAAATTGAAACAAAATAAAAACCTGTTTTCGTACTTGTTCTTCTACATTTGCTTGTTGGCTAAGTAATAGTTGCAGTGGTAAATTGTTAGCCAAGCAGCGACACCGTAAGTCGATGATTCATAATTCAAAACTCGCCAATGGAGTTACTTTAACACTAGAAGGTCCGGCGAGTATGGTCCACCGAGAAGGACCAACCCGTCATTTTGCCCGCCTCGGTAGCGTAGATGGTAGCGTGTCTGCCTCACGTTCAAGAGATCCCGAGTTCGAATCTCGGTCAGGGTTTCTTCCGGGGTTTTCCCTTATCCTTCAAGACGAACGTCGGGTAATTCTAAGCTCCATGGACCCTGGAGTAATTTGAGCATCATTTCATCCAATTCATTCACCGTCCGATATGACTAAATGCTGGAGGACGTAATTTACACAAAAAACCATCATTTTGACGGGTGCAGTTTTATTTCTATTTTTAAAATGGTAAACAAATTTGAATGCATACTAATTTATTTAATATTATTTATACAGTTTACTAGTATATAATTTAACTTTTGTCTGAAGAATTACATGGTAAAATGAACATTAAGCCTAAAAAATTGATCCAAATAATTGCGATAACCAAATGTGAAACGGACAACCTCTTTTAGCAAACACATGTGTTTCAACATACAATTTTGAATACCACAGTATATAGTAGCAAAATAACTTATAAACGTAGTTTCGCTCATTTAAAGCCACCTGCAGCATCGTAGCACCTAACACGCGTGTGTTTAGCGTAGCCTAAACATGGTCCACAAATATACTTGCTGCTAAATTTTATATGAACTGACCTCTGCTTACTTTTTCACCTGTTACTTCCTTATAGAGTAACCATGCATTAATAGCTGCCAAGGCCAACACATTGAAAAAAAAAACCATGGATAGGTTACCTCCTGCATCCATATTTCATGTGTGCAGTCGAGCCATTTGATCGACGACGTCAACGCCGTACTTGGTGTTATTGTAGTACGCCACTGATTCTGGTAGCTTTTTAGGATGTTGTTTATTTATAGTAACTGTGTCATGAATTGAACTCAAAAGAAGCACATTTTTGTTCTTTTCCCCCTGATAGCATGTCAGAATTATGTCAACTGACTTATAAATACAGCTGTGTGCAAAGGTGCTGCAGCAGATATTGCTGAATAAGGGTTTTCCCTTCTACATTTCTTTACTGTGACCACAATGCTTGTGCTTTTACGCTTCAAGCTTTCTGCAAGGTATTTGGTTGAGGAAAAATTTTGTCATGTAATATTCCTTCCTGCAAAAACAAAGGGCTGTATAAGACGCAAGAGGAACACCTGTGGGGCACTGATCGTCTTTGCCCAGGTGGGGAAAACCATTCACCGGATACTTTGAATTTAGATCAACTGCAAGCCAAAACTTTATTCCAAATTTGTCTGGTTTATTGCTCATATATTGAATGAAAGGGCATCTAGCTTTGAAAGGAAACAGTTGCTCATCCACAGTGACATTTTCACTTGGAATGTAACACTGCAAGGAATTGGCAATAAAAGGATTCCAGACAGGAGTAGCAGCTGCAAAGCGATCTGTACTTTGTCTTTGAGAACGTGTGTCCTTCTCATCAAATCGCATAAACCACAAAATTTCAGCGAATTTGTTTCTGCTCATTGTGTTCCTGAAAAATAATGGTCCCCAGGTATTCGACCATACACACAACTTCAGCGGAAAGTTTTTGCTCCAACATCTCGCAGATATTGCACCACTTGGAAAATAAAGCTTTCTTACTCATCGACAAAGGGTGTGCAGTGTGCCATAAACCAATCAGGTAGGAAAACAGCAACAGATGTGGACAGATCCGAAGGCGCTTTTTCACACATCCGTACCCGTCAAAATACCGGATGGCGGTCTTTCTAGTAGGAGTTGTTTGTACTAGTCTTTAGAAAGGTCCAAAATACATAATTCTTTGTGGATGTGTTTGTTATAAGTATTTATTAAAAGTCGTAGAACGTGGGAAGTGTACAAAAAAGCATAAGCAAGAAATAAGCCTTCTAAAGCAGCGCATCCGTCAAATTGACGGGTGCGGTCCTAGTGTTAAAGTGCGGTTCTAGATATCGCTATTTATACGAGTATTTTCTTTGCACAATAGGGAAAGTTGGTGTACGGCTTCTTGCCTAGCTACTAGTAGCCTTTCCGCTGCCAGTTTTAAACATTTTCTCTTGTGCATACTTTTGCTACCACAACAACTACTTAACATTGAAATCGCAAATATGTATGCGGAGACCTACTTATTACCTACTGATTCTTCAGTTGGAATTTATATGACCCATTTACGATTTGCATATCAATATCTTAATTTAGTATGGTTATAGCTAGGGCGCGAAATTTTTCGGTAGAACATTCATTCATTTTATGATTCTTATAGGTATCTTTAAATTAGACTTTTTTAGGTTTCTCTTGAACAAAATAGGTTTTTGAATGTTTTGTTTGTATATCAGTAGATACAAGTATTTATATTTTTTCTGCTATTTATTTGTTAGCTTTATTCATGAACTTATTTCACAAAGTACACGTTATCGAAAACATTCCTCAAAGAAACCACAAAGTAGAGTTTACTGTTTGCTTTGGAGGTTTTTTGTGGGCTTTGCAATAGATAGTTACAAACATACCCAAGTTTTCTGGGGTAAACGACTTTAAGAGTGCATTTCACTTGTTTTATTGATTTACTCTCGAATATGACCTTCCACATTAAATTGAAATGGGAAAATAACATTCTTTGTTTCGAAAATAGAAAGTAGCTATTTAGGTTATTTTATGAGTATCAAAATTTCATTTAGAGTTTCTTTTTTACGCTGAAATAATGTTAGAACCTCAAAATCCAGGCCTTAGTTATAACTCAATGTTTCGTTTATTATTTCAACCCTTTTCTTCAGAAAACGTCTCGTATGTCATTGTTTGCAGAAAACTCTCGGACATAATGTCGTCGAAAATGGTTTCATGAAGATGTTGAAAGCATTTGTTTTTAGACACTTCTTGTTGACCAGCGCGATCTGAAAATATCGTTTGATTTCTAGTCAGTAGGAAGAAACTAATACTTCAGCCGTGTTTTAGTTCGCTACATTTGGGTGTAGCATTGAACATTGGGGAGAATAGACGACAGGAAGGAAGAAAAACGACTTGGGCAGCAGTAGGAGCGTGCTCTTCGTAAAATATTGAAGCTCTACGGGTAGCCAAAGGGCGCAGACCACATAAGTCCATTCCACGACCTGCGGGAGAGATGAGAATATTGCAGTAGTGTAGACAATTCAATATTGGCACTAAACCCGTCCATAGGATCGTTTATCATATTCCAGTGTGACAAACAAGAGCGTTTAGAGTACTAGATATGGAGTTAATTAAAGGCATATTAATTGCATTTTTATTGATGGATTCTCCTTGGTGGCCTGATTCTTAGCGTCCCAGTCTATATTTGGCATGAGAGGCTACTGGCGTTTCTTCCTAGGTCTATTTCGGAGAGAGGAAGTTATTTTAATTACAGGATCCCTTAGCTATGATAAGAATTTTTACAAGAGAAGAAAATGAATTTGCCTCCTGGGGCTAGAACCGTCATCTTGGAAAATTATCATATTATCTGAAAGTAACTCTTTCGTGTGGGACTATTTCTTGATCCTACAAACAAACATACGATGCCCGATCTTCCACGGTTAGTCCTTAAAACTCCAATGAATTAATTGCATTTACTTCTCCCAGTATCTATGAAATTATTATAAAATAATGAAACGTCCACATTATCCTCTCAAACTTTAATTTCATGTAATTCCAACGAATTCTAATAACCGATGGAAGTTCTCTGAAAGTAACCGAACGGTTGGCTTAGGCCGTTTCGTGTGTAGCCGTCATTTAGAAGGTCTGTGTTCGATTTCCGTGACTGGCCTATCTGGCCCATGTGTTTCTTCGGGGCTTCCCCGGATTGCCAGGCGAATGCTGGGTACCTTAATTACATCCCCCGAATTACCTTTCTCTCCTTTTTCTTTCATTATATTTCATCTGGTGGTCTCTTTCAGGGTCGAAGTGTTGGTGGGTGTCCCAGCACTGCCTGGCAGGATGATATGCTCCGGATAAACGCTTTCTCCTCGGGTATGACGGAATCCGACTTTCGAGCCGATCTACTGGGCCGTTTTAGGTCCGCGGAAGGAGGGATGTGGGCTGTGCAAGCCCGCCAGAGTTTTTTGAGCCCCGGCATGGCAGCCTCCAGTCTGCAAACTGGCCTGATGGACTGTTTCAGGGCCACGGTAGGACAGATAAAGCGGTGTTTCAAGCGGTAGGAAACCTGCCCTCTGCAATTCCTTGACTGCTTGAGATCGGCCACCCTCTATCTCCTCTTACGTCATCCTTATTCTAGGATGTGCCCTACTTGGAACATATCAACAGTCTGGTCTACGTGCCGAATTCCATCCGTAAAATTCTACCCTATCCTGTCGTATTTCTGATAGCAACCTAAATGGAACTGAGACATTTGCCTAACTTCTGAATGTGAAGACAGGGGACTACCCCACACCACAGTGTGCACTCAAGCCGTGACTTACCTTGTGAATTTTCAGGTAGCAAGGATGACAAAATAGACGTCAATTATTTTCTGTGTAACATCTAAGAGGAATTTCCTTGGGCGGCTAAAATAAAGGTTTGCATCGACACATGCATAATCAGATTTGGAAAATAAATTTTTACGGTTCCTCAGAATAATGTTGCAAAATTCCCAAGGATTGGCTTTGTGAATGAAAAACGTTCGCCGTAACAAACTTTTTAACTTTTCAGGTACTAAAATGGACAACAACATTGCAGCACTATATAATAGGATGATGTCAAACAATAGATTTGCTTGTTCAAATATGAACAACCTGTTTTGGTATATAATTTCTACATTTCCAAAAAAATAACTACGAAAATCTCAAGCATTAAATTAAAAGTTAAGGTCGAGAGCAACTTTATAAGTTTTCAGGTCATACCGCTTACCGGTTAACCCTTGGATGCATTAGTGTCTGGAGTGACGTTAATACATGATGGGGTCTCAGACGCCCTAATTGAGATTTTGATAAATATTATTTTTCACACCTTTATTACGTTTATTGTGAAAATATGTTTTAAACGAGTAAATACACTATTCATCATCATCATCATCATCATCATCATCATCATCATCATCATCATTATCATCATCAACATCATCAACTCTTCATGGCTTAGGAGAGCTTTCCTGTTCGGCCTCATACTTCTTCCCATCGTTTTAGTGGTCTTCCTGTTGTTCTATAACCAAAAGATTTGTATTTGTAAGATTTTAATGGAATGCGAGAGTTATCCATCTTTGTAAATGGGTTTTTATTTGTTTGTATGTTTTCTTGCAGTGAGAATATATCTAATTCTTTCCTTATGTCTTTGTTTCTAATACGATCTTTTCTGGTGCATCCTTTTACTGCTCGGAGATATTTCACACCTCCCACGTACCATTTCCCCACCGGGCGCCTCCCCAGGTGGCGGATCGGGGAATACCCCCAAGATATAGGTGGTACCGGGGTGGACCAAAACTGACACATCTGGTAGCTGTGACTCGAAAGTCGTGGTGAAGACAACACATCTAGGGTAAATGCCCGAAAAGTATCTACAAGTTCTGGAGCAGAGAGGTGGCAGCCCCAACACTGAACTACCTCTGTGCAGCGTTCGTACCGCAACCAGAGTGACATTCTTACATACTGAACAGCCTCAAAATAAGTACACTACTATAAGACATATTTATAGTTATTTTAAATTAGTTAAGCGGTAAAGAAATTATTTGTCGGCTTGGCTGGACTTGCTACAGTATTTGTATTTTAAAGCTGGGCTATGCTAGGTGTCGTATTTGTATTTGCAGCTTGAGGTTCATTAGCAAGCCTAGCTATTCTTGGTGACTGCATCATTTACATCTCAAGAGCCATCATTATCTTCAGATTCTAAGCTATATGACAAAGATCTGTATTCAGGGTCAATTTCATCTTCCGAAGCAACACTAGATTCACATTCGTACAGCCATTCAGGTATTATCGACGAAGCGTTCATTTTTTTTATTTTAATTTTACGTCCTCCAACGTTAGGTCATATCGGACGGTGAATGAAATGGATGAAATTATGCTCAAATGTGTCCAGGGTCCATGGAGCTTAGAGCTACCCTACATTCATCTGTAAGGATAAGGGAAAACCGCGGAAAACCATTGTCCAGGTAACTCACCCTGACCGAGATTCGAACTCGGGACCTCTTGAACGTGAGGCAGGATTATCTACATCCACAGTAGAAGAAGGTTGTCTCTTTCGAGAATTACTAGATGATTCCATACTGTAAGAAACGGTCTTCCTTGGTAGAAAGAAAGACTAAATGATTACTTTGCCAAAGACGGGAACAAGAATGAAAAATATAAAGAATAACAAACATACATGAGCTGTAAAAACGTCATTCACTTCTGAGGCCAACCGCAGCAATCAGCAGAAAGTCAATTATTGTTACTAGAGTCGCGCAAGTGCAACAATTGCCAGTACAAAATATCACAGTCACCAACTTCCATAAAGTGGCAGAAAAATGATTGAAAAAGCATTATTTTACAACTGACCTGAAGAGTCCCTTCATGCATTATATGCAAAGCATTATAAAACTCTTGTTTCGTACAAACTTTGCAACACTAAACAAAGTTCTATTGTTTCTTATTTCTACTCGTATTTTCAAGGATTCATAAAACAAGGTCAGATTGTATATGATTTCACTATAATTATAAGGAAGATGAAATTGCTCTCGGGCCTGAAAGCTCCCATCATGTAATCAAGAGTTAATGTAGTAGACTCTCTGTGACTCTCCGCCCAAAAGGTCCCCCGAGATCATCGATGTTGTACCATCAAGTATCGTATGGACAAGATGAGCTAATACACTTGAAGATTAAAACATTGACAACTGTTTTGGTTGTATCGACATTATGAAAATTAGAGTAACACTTAAGGAAATAAAATAACTGAAAAATGATACTGATAGTTTGCAGCAGATAGAGGTACAATGGGATGATTTATTCTGAAGCAATAAGTAGTACATCATGATTTCATAACAGATACTAATTAAACACAAGCAGCATCAATGAACAGCAAACGTTAATAACCAACATAGGAATTTCCAAACATTAAACCAGGGACGATAGGAAATTACGTTAAACTGTTACCGGATATTACGCTGTGACGTCGTAGATAATAAACTTTCCCCCAAACCTGTTCCGTCTGTTGGCGTACACAGACCAATTACAAGACCGTGTTTCACAAATGATGTTATTCCGAGATATCTATATGTACTAGGGTAAGTCAAAAACTACCCGCAACTTAACCATAACGTTTCCTACATTGAACATGCCGAATTCTGCCTTGGGGCATTTGATTATGATGTTGCGGTCGTGCCGTGATAGTTTGTTTGTTATTCTTGCATTTGTCTTCCCTCTGTTGTAGATACATTATTGCCGCTGCATTAGAAGTTTACACCAAAGAGGAACAGCGATCAGTAATCCGATCTTTGTGGTCGGAAGGCGCTTCGGGGGCAAAATCCATAAAAGACTTTCGGCGCACTTCGGGAACAGTGTCTCCCATAGCGGAGTATCTACGAATGGATTTATAAATTCTAAAATGTTCGAGCAAGGAAGGAGCCGGACGACCAGCTACGGCCACCACGGATTACAACATTGAGGTTGCACGTTACATAGTTTTGTTAGGCAAACGAGTGACCAATGATGAAGATTGATGGATTTTGGTCCCTAATATACCTTCCAACCACAAAAATGGGATCATTGATTTTTGTTCCTCTTTGGTACAAACTTCTGATGGAACGGCCATGATCTATCTGCAACAAAAGGAAGACAAATGGCGGAATGAGTACCACTTTCTTAGCACGACCGTAACATCATAATAATCAAATATCCTAACGGAAATTCAGCATGTACAATTTGTGGAACATTATGGTTACACTGCGTATGATCTTTAACCCTCGCATATTATGTTTAAAATGCAGAGAGTTTGTTACAGTATTTAATAATCAGAATGTTACCTACCTTTAATTTATGTTTAAACATAAGTTATAAAAATACGCTTATCTCATCTCCCAAAATGTCTTCCTTATAGTTTGACATCACCTTAAGACTTATTAAAAATAAAGTACCTAGGTATTTGCTTAGCACAGCTTACTTTTCGACTGGAATGTGTCATGTAATGGTAGCTCTAGATTGAAAATACTGCATTTATGACAAATTTGCTAGGGATACTATTATAAAGTCCTCTCATTTTGATACAGTGACTTCACGAATATTTCCTCTACACTCCATTCACAAGCGAGCTTTGAATCAGGATGTAACCGCAGTATCAGGCAGCAATTAGGAGGCAGCGAATTAATCGAAATCAGGTAACTAAAAAGAAGATAAATTAATAAAGATGATTTGCTAAACTAATATAAAAATCTTGTTAGAATAATATGAAGTTAGAATGGATAGAGCAATGATTAAAATAGCGGTTGACTTAAAGAATAAGAAGAGAAAAATATAATTTACTAAAACATATATACTAGCATACAGGTAAGAAAGAGAAAATATTCTTGTAAAACTCTGTACTTGTCGGCTAGACAGGAAGGAAGGGCCGTTACCTTCTTTGTGCTAGAAAAAGTTCAATGTTTGACAACTATAGTATACTTCCAGCCAGGAATATGTTGGGACAAAGGAGCCTTCAAAATGCAGTTGAGCGTGAAAGCTAAAGGAATTTACTTCGCTGATTTGATAACGATGTATACCGTTACAAACAACTCGGGGTAGGCGTTCCCCAACTCAGGGTGGTGGGCTGAAAGTCAATGAGTTAGATGAGTTTTGCAAAACAATGCGAAAATTCGAAATAAATGAGAAACCAATAATAATGTAACATTTGAGCAGGGTGAGCTAGTTTGGTCATGTGATAAAGTTAGAGAGGGTGTCAGAATAAGGTTCAAACTGAATCGCGAAGTAAGAAAAACTTACTTAAAAGGTGATACTACGTAAGGAAGGATGTGTTCATGAGCGTTATGAAAAGAAACGAAGATTTATACGTCTGAAATGTAGGGAAGTTAAGAATAGCGCAAACAGTGTAAGTGGAAACAGCATCAGAAGTTTATTAGAGCAAATTAGTCGCCGTATAAAGAAGAAATAGAAACCGTGCGGAAGTAAATTTAAACAAGTAATCCAGGGCTCCAAGTAAAACTGAATTTATGCTAGGAATTTTACTAACAGGTGGTCAACGATCCAAGTCAATAAGCTAATTTAGTAAGAATTAAACCAAATAATTCCTCAACAAACAAAGTGTTATTAATACGACTGAGTAGCCAACAGGCACCAAAATCCATTTCCTACAACTATTAACCTGAGGATACGAGAACTCATAGCTCCAATTAGAACCCAATCAATTTAACACTGGTATGCGGGTTTGCCGCAAGGACATGCTATTCCAATTTCACTCACCAGGAGATATTTCAAAGTACTGGGTGTCAGCAGAGGTATGGCAGCAGTCATTCGATTCTATCGAACTGTTTATAACAGCTTAAGTCAGCAAATAAATTTTTCCCTAGTATGCTAAGTAGTTTCTGGTATTTAAAATCGCTATAACCAAACAAATAATTTAAGATTGTTCCTAAATAAATAAAGGGTCATAGAAAGAGTCAGTGAAGTTAAAATCGTTAGGCAAACATGGCCCTCAGCCTTTGTCAAACTTACCTCCATTGATTGATGTTTTTTTATGTACGTGTATTTTTAATAGGTTTTGTTACACCTGTATAGTTTTTAGAAAGCTTTATATCTGTCTTTTGCCATGACTAGTTTTTTAAAGGGCGCTGATGACCGCCGTAGTTGAGCGTCCTTATATATATATATATATATATATATATATATATATATATATATATATATATATATCATCATCATCATCATCATCATCATCATCATCATTTCCTCGTATGATGCACTGTTACACAGTATGGTTCTGCAAGGTGTGTTTGCTGTTGTGTTGGGAGTCGTGAGTTCTTGTTTGTTATTTGAGTACTTGTAGATTTTGTTCACTTAACACGCGAAAAACTGCTTGTATCAATCCAAGATCATAAATCATCCTGTATTGGTCAAAATCATGCATAATATACTCTCAATCTTCCGGCACTATTGTTATAATATGAGCTTAAAAAGAATGTATGCTATAAATATATTGAAATAGAAGCAATTTTACTCATTCATTTTCACTCTCATTAGCTCTTTATCTGTAAAATCCTTTGTTATTCCTTAGCAGTAGGTAGTCTTTGGATTCCATGACCTTTGATCTGAAAGATACTTGTGTCACAATGATAAAAACTTGTTTTGTAAAATGACAAACTTTTAATTAATATTCAATATACTGACACTACAATTAAAAATTAACATTTAAGTTTCATTCAACCACTACTACATTCATTACATGTATCCTTCGCTCTTTGTTGAACCGATATTGAATTAGCGCAGCATGATAATCAGAAGGTAACTCTCCTGGAATTATAACAAATGAACAGAAGTATTTTACGAGGGTTTTTCAATAAAGAATGATAACACTGTTTTTGACAACGTACCTTTACAGATCCTCATTATTTTCATGGTCCTTCTCAAAATAGTATCCCTTGAATGCGAGGCACTTGTCCCAACATTCCTGCCAGTCTTTAAAGACATGCTGGAAACCATTTTTGGAGATCCTTCAAAATCGCCTCCGCAGCCTTCACCTCTGGTTCTGATGATGGATAATACCTCCCAAGAAGGCGTTTCTTCAAGTGAGGG
This sequence comes from Mantis religiosa, assembly GCA_030765055.1. NCBI lineage: Eukaryota > Metazoa > Arthropoda > Insecta > Mantodea > Mantidae > Mantis > Mantis religiosa. The sequence goes on from CM060947.1 coordinate 125,381,430, forward strand.
AATAGAAAAAAGTCACATGGGGCTAAACCCAGACTATATGGAAGGTGAGAGATGCACTTCACGTTGATTTTTGCAAGATATTCAGCAACAACGCTGGCAATATGCGGCCGCGTATTATTGTGGTGCAACAATCCAGCCTGCTTCACGGAAATATGGCACCCAAATATTTCAGAAAGTGATCTTCAGGTAATTCGTCGATCCTCTCTCACAATGGCAGCAGCAGTGTTAATGTTTTTCTTCCGTAAGAGCAGTGACTAGTGCACCGGGTCCACCTTCCTTTGAAATTGTCTCCCCTCTTTAAACATTTTAAACCACCTTCGAGCTGTGCTGTAAGAAGGAACAGACTCTCCATAGGTCACCCAGAATATTGTATAGGCCTCAACTGTTGAGACAAAAGCAGGATTGAACGAAAGTACAATTTATAATTAAAGCATCTCTTTAATGTCCCTTACTGGAATAAATCATCATATAGGACTATGTTTTAAGCCTTTGTACTGTTTAATAAAAAACCTTACTTATTTTACCAGCATGATGAAAACACGATATGTTGTTTACTGTATTAGATATTTAATTATATCTATTTAAAACTACACTTTTAATTAAGGCTTTATGAATATCTAACCCTATTAATCAGTAGAAAGCAGCATCTAATAATTTATGAGCTAGAATAACTTAAAGTTCTAAAAGAAAGTTTCACATTAAGCTAATATTTTATCGAATCACAAACAAATCCTGCAACTCCTTCCTTTGCACAATATAAGGTTTGATTACTTTTTATTTCTTTTGGTGTATCTGAAAGGAAAACATTAGTCAACTCTTTTACATCAGTTTCGTTCACTTGACCCCCATTTCTTTCGCTATTTTTAGTTTGCGTGTTTGGCGTTACTCGTGTAATGATAGTGGCTTACCGAAAATTGAGCTAAATTAGCATAATATAAAAATTGAAGTTAAATGTGCATTATTATTAAAGGAAACAAAAACTCTAATTGGCAAGAAACCAATTATTATGTCATACAGATTCTACATTCTTCGTTATTTGTAATGTATATCATTTTCCTAAATCTATTGTGTTCAAAACAAGGTTTGTGGATTTATTAAACAACCAGTTCACTGTGAGTGGTTTGAGTGTGAGTTATTTATCCCAATTACTCATCCCGAGTAGCAGTAACATAATATATTTAACAGCCTTTAATTTCCACTATTAGGTAACTAAATAAAACATTTAATATTAAAATACTGAAGTATTTACCTCGGCAGTGTTCAATGGGCTAAAGTTATGAGACGGAAGACTTTACAGAATAAGTGGTTTCACTTAGAGCTGATGTATGTATATCCAATTCTTTTATGACAGTTAAAATGTACTTTCTAAATCACGCCATCTTATGATTAAAATGTGTGGGCAAATATGTTTTAAAACTAACTATACAATTTTACTAACATCAAATTAGTTCAAAAATAGTACTTACATCTACGTATCGCATCCTAAATTTTAATTTAGCTTCCTCCCAATATCTTGTCGAAAAAGGGTCATTTCTTCAAATACAATATGGTGTGTGACATAGAGGAAGAAAATCCAAATTTTAAATGCGGTCATGCTATTTTTGTGTTTTATTCTGGTCCACGTCTACTTTCGAGTTTATTAAACTTATCTTAACTGTTATGAATATTCACTTTTATAATCCAAGTAAAATTAACTCCTTTATACATTGATTGTAACATTGGAATTGTATTAGCTTGCACTTATATTTATTACATCTCCCCATTTTTCAAAGATTTGTTTTTTTTTCGTGATAGCACATTGAGTCAACTTATCAAAATCAGAACGTTTAGTTCTCCTTTTGTTTCTACGTATTCCCGAGTAGATGCTTAGAGTCAAGTAAGCAATCTATTAATTTAGCTACACATAATGTAAATATATTCCCTGATTTAGTAAAATTATTTTTGCATATCTCAATTTTCAATACTTTCATCCATGACTTGAGCTGGGATTCCTGTGGATTATGATTAGGCTCTTATATGTTAATTATATACTATATATTAGTCTTTTCATTTCTATTTACAATTTATTTTTATCTCTGGTTCAGCCTGAGACGTATTTATCTTTATAAATAATTTTATATGTAGTATGCAACATATGACAGGATTAGGTTCTTGTATAATTGTGTAACATTGTTGTACTGTAAACTCTATGTTAGGTGGTCCAACTGTCCCGTCTTTCATATAAGCGGATATCCCTTCATGCGTTAAAACAGTTGCAGAACGCAGTGGAACAAATCCAGGTAAACGCTAGGCAGTAGCGTAAGCGAACTTACCTCTGCTTCGGGCGACGAGAGCTGGGTTTCCAGACTTGAATTAGACTGACATATAGTTGCAGAATTTTTATTTCACATGTCCATAACCACCGATAGGAACTTTTGCTTTTTATACTATGTAATTACAATAAGTAGAGAAAACGTTGTATTCCACTCAAGAATCTCGACTCCAGGATTTTAGCGGAAATACAAGTTTTATGGGAATCCAAAGAGTAATTTTTGAAAAATATGGGACGCGCGCACATGTGTGTGTCTCAATGTATCTGAACAGCATAACTCAAACATAAAAATGGTATATTAAGCACCAAACTTGCTATTTCATTCAGCATCTTCCAAAGGTACGACACGAAGATTTTCAAGAAAATTCTGCCACACTATGCTGCCAATTAAGTAGAAGCTTTTATAAAATCGTTATTTTCTATAAAATGAAAAATGATTTAATTTAAAATGTAGTTTCATATTTCAGATATTTTCAAGACAAATGAAATGAATAATAAGACCTGAAGCTTTCCTGGTGGCGAATATGCTCAATTTTCTCTCGGGCAGCAAGGCAGGTGAAAAGAGATTAGATATCGATGTTTCGAGAGTGTACATCGCTCCCATCATCAGGATATTTGTTAAATGTTATAACCACTTAATAACATATAGTAAAATATATAACATTTAGTAAATATCCTGATGATGGGAGAGATGCACACTCTCGAAACGTCGATTTCTAATCGTCTTATCCCCTGGCTTGCTGCCCGAGAAGAAATTGAGCAAATGAAATGTATGTTTTAACAAATCTGGGAATTCCCTCAGATGGCTCCTACATACTTGATGGCTTTTGTGTAGGTCGGAAATCGGGACGGTGAGCTCGCTATGTCCCCAGTGCAACCCTGTCATCCCAGTGGGATGACCCCTTTTTGGACTCCGTAATGGAAGGGGAGAACTGTGGGATGAAACTCATTCCATTTTTATGGCACACCTTAAAACAAAACGTGGAAAGGAAATAGCTGAGTCTTGCAGTGCTTGCTATTTAGTTATTTGTAGAACAGAGGAAGGTTAAAAATTTACTACCGTGAACCTGTTTTTTATTCAGAAGTGTTTAGATAATATTGTTGGTACTGTAAAATCATGTACTCGATCTCGCAATGGCACGCTCCTGGTCGAAGCAGTCTCTCCGATGCAGGCTGCAAAAATCTTGAAAGCGAATTTGCTTGAGAGTTATCCAGTGCAAGTTGAATTGCATAGGACCCTGAACTCCTAGCGTAGTGTTGTAAACACCAGCGCATTAGATGGTATGTCCAATAACGAGATTCAGGAAAATTTGCCGGAACAAGGTGTAAAAGATGTATATCGACTTCACCGCAAAGAACGAGGTGAACTAGTGCCCACTCGTGCCCTGTTTCTTACTTTTGAACGGGTAGATCTTCCACAAATGATTAAGGCAGGGTATGAAGCTATTGAAGTGAGGCAGTATATACCCAATCCACTGAGACGTTATAAATGCCAGCGTTTTGGCCACTCAAGTGGCTCATGTAATGGAGTTGCCATTTGCGTTGACTGCGGGGAAGTCAAGCATGACAATGCATGCACTTCACCCGCAAAGTGTGTTAACTGCAGTAATAATCATTCCTCTAACTCCAGACAATGCCCCCGTTTTATGGAGGAGGAGGCGATCCAAGAGCTCCGGGTAAGAGAGACGGTGTCCTTCGTGGTAACCCGGAAGCTCTTGCGTATTCTTCACCCTTCTGTCCTTAGGACCGTTACATACAGTGCAGCTGTAGCTAAGCAGGTAGCTAGACGTGAAGTCGCAACACAAATTAGCGACATAAAAGGGGCAGTGATATCCGAAAGAACAGTTACACCAAGCTCACAGCCAAAGCAACAGACACCAGCACGAACAACAGCGGGCGCGCCGACCAAGTCCAGTCCTAAGAAGAAGGATTCAGCCATGTCAACGCCGAATTCATCAACTTCAAGAACTTGTGAACCGGGAACATATAATGTATCGCCAAGGAAATTTAAGACCTCCTATGACAGAACTGATTTCCTTAAGGAATATAGTAAGACCAGTGAAAGGAAAGCTAGCCAGCACAAATTCCGCGAACATCTCCTCCGTCAACATCTGAGGAATCATCTGGAAAGGACGCCGATCGGCGACTTTTAACTTCGCCGGTCGCAGTTATCGATCGTTTCGAGAGACTCGATTCGAAGTTACCTATACGAAAGCCGTCTTCCTCCATTTTGATGTGGAGCGGGTAGATCCTGTCCTCACTGACCAAACGACAGTGAGGAAAAGGCAGGAAAAATCTACTGAAAGTGCTAGCTCAGCCCCAAAGAAAAGGAACAAATTAATTCTACCACCACTGGGCGGGTAGCTTTTGTCACGGCAAGTTGATATTGACAGCAGTAATTTTTATGACTTTTCAGCATGCGGTTATTCATCCACCGTCGTATATTCAGAACAATTACTGTCACAGTTGACGGAAATATTTCAGACACTTTTCTGAAGTTAGCTGGGCAATCGAGCTGTCCATCCTGTGATCTACCTCAGGAAATTATTACAACTTGAACATCCCGAAGAAAACATTGCAGACTCACTCTTACATGATATAATTAATTATAAACCAGTACTATCCCATAAAGTGCTGTGCACGATGGAATTATTCTAATGATTGTCATATACAAACAGACAGAAACGTTTCAAAACAGTTCCTGGAAGTTTACGCCAGCTTTCACGCTAGAGAGAATAATAATAAAAAATAAACTGTTAGTTTTAATGGACAGCTTTACATGCATTGGATAAAAACAAAGTAATCACATGTGTGTTTGTTATCTGTCGCAGTTTTGTTTCTCTGTTGGGCTTTTCATGAATAGTCTTCAAAGCGAACATTGCAGCATACTGTTTCCTCCCGTTCCACTTCCTCTCTTTCAGAAGACACTTGTAATACCTCTTGCAGAAGCTTTCGCTGACTCTCTTGTTCTATTTCGTAAAGATCCAGTCCTTTATTAACCACACAGCATGTCAACAGACTTGCAGCTCCTACGTATAACAACTAAGCTCTTGCGGAACATAGTAACAAAAAGAGCAGCGCTGTGTTTGCTAGCACCACTAAGTACATTGTGCATTTTTCTTGCAACTCACATTCCCGGTGTAATTTCTATTTTTACTCATAGGACCCACATTCTCTCTAGAAAGGTAACGTTAAAGTACACTGTTATCCACTATGTAATAACATATCGATAATTCGATAGGTTGTCGCAAACAATTCGCAGAAAGATGGTTAAAGAATAAGATTAATGGGAAGATTTAGGACAGAAATTGATATATCCGGTATGTGAGTGTTGGGAAAAAACAGCTTTTAAGTCATGATGAATTACATCTTCTTAGCTGTAACCAAAATAATCTATCGTACATTGCAGAGCACTATATATTTGGCCGGATAAGTTAAATATGAGGCGAAAATTGTCAATCGATTGTAATAAGACGCTGTTATAGATTGTGAAAAACGTAAATTTAATGGCGTAAATAGAAGTTAACTTCTGTAGGTGAAAGCAAACGGCACCGCTGAATTGCTTCTCTACTAATTTGAAAAGGTTCTATATTGACATATCCAACAAAAACCTTGATAATCTTGTTACTCTATAATGTAGTGTGAGACAGTCAGACCCGTAGCGAACCACATCGAGCTCTCCCTTGTGCTCAACGCCTCACAATTAAGGATCGGTGGCGTGAGGAGGTTAAGGAAAGGGAGATTTTAATCGGTTCGAGGTGACATGTTGCTCCCGCCTGAGAACTCTCATCTGTACTTCAGGAGTGGGTGCGTCCTGACTGGTTGTGGGTTAATGATGACACCTCGGATCTGATACAGTAGTTCTTAGGCTCCTATGCTCGCCACCGTAAAGTCGTCGTCGTTGTGGTTGCCGAGTTAAGCGTCACTGTCAATACTGTGATGTGAAGCACGGAGGCAGTAGCACCGTGTAGTCGAATTGGATATGTTTATCGTCCTCCCTATACATTACTTTGTGTGCTAACTCTCAATGGAGAGATTGTTAAATTTTGCACTTTGTTTCTGTGCATGGCGCGGAAGTATATTTCTTAGACGGCGCTGAATACGCGTTCGTCGCACGTAGAACTCAGGACCGAAGTGCTCTTACTAGCAAAACATAATTTCCGCCCTCACTTTGAATTACCCGCACTCTAGGTATTTCTCGGAGTTTGCAAAATCACATGAACAAATATCAATTTTCTATTGGCTCTTAACTATCCCCACTTGAGATCAGTATTCATAATTTCCAGTTTCGGACCTAACATCAGAGACTCTTTCTCTAATGGTCCGTTGCAAACATTTATGCTAAGGCATGTGCTTTGCGCGTCGGTCAAAATCTTTTAGCCTGTTGTCAGAAACACGCATAGGATTTTAACAATGGGCTGGTTTCTGACTGGAAGACGCCAAATTTCCCTTGAGGGCAAAACAGATAATAGAGTAGGGATGTTGTTTACAGGAATTGCAAATGGAGTTAACTGACCTTCGTAGAGTGCCATGTCACTGTGGCGGTCTTCGGAGTATATACTAGCATTATGGCATATGTCTATTCTGGTATACGTCATTTATTTATATTTATAAATCGATCATTTATTTATATTTATTCGTTTGTGTCAATGTCTTTCTGATATCAGGTTATATGTCGTCTCAGTGTTCTTAGGTGACAGGGGCTGCGTCAAGTGACATATTTATTAAGTGATATGAAATACATTTATCGAGGTGGAGGCTAAATATTGAATATTTATCGATTTAGTTGCTAGAGAAGCAACATCAAAAGTAGACTGCTTGTTATGATACACCGAAAGTTTCTGATAGTACAACAGAGCTAACAATATATCATTTCCAGCCAAGTAGTAATCGGTGATGTTATTTTCTTTGCTAACCCACACTGTACGCTATCCCAATCCTTCTCCTAGTACTGCAGAGCTAGCCCAACCAATATGAATAGCCGAATTCTTCTTATAGATCGTAGAGCTCACACGGTAGAGCTAGCCCAACAATAAAACAAGGAGCAAATAAAACAAAAACAAAAACAGAAAAAAAAAAGACAACCGTGGGTACTTAATCCTCTCTCCTACAAATCCGCTCCAGTATGGTACCTGAGTTCTGCATGTGCAACGGATTCTAGAGAATTAATGTCAAAGAACAACAGCTGCTTTGCTGCACTAAGCTGTATTAAGCGGGAATACATTATTAGAGCACGTTGCTAGAGGGTAATAACGGTACCTCAAAGTTACGCCACTTGTTAACATTCTATTGTCATTTTTGCGAATATCAGGGAATGCTTAGTCTATTATCACAAGTATAGTTGATTCCTACAATATTACAATTTTTCTACAACAAAGATTAAGCCTTTAAGCTTGTCCGGACTCAGGAATGTTGAAAGGTATTTTCATAATAGAAATGGTTTATATAACTCTGGCGCTCAGAATAGATTTCGGGAATCTTGTATCTGACATTTCCCTTTATTGTGTTCTTAATTTATCTGTAAACTTAATTAGGTTATATATTTGTAGTTTCTCTCATATTTGGATATTTCTCGTGGATCTATCATGCAATAACTAGCGTGTCATCAATTGAATTTCATTTCAGAGCTTTCAAACCCTCTTCTGTTTTTCCTTCTGACGGTATGTTTTCACTTCCACAATTTGGTGCTGATTTGTGCAACTTTAATCGTGCTGCTCTTCTTGATGCTTTTCGTGAGCGTTCCTTTGATAGTTCCGCGAAACGCTAGGAATTTATTTAAGTTTTTGTTATGTCTCCCATATCCATACAATTTACGAATTTATTATTGGTAGCACCTTCTTTGAGTTGTTTTTGTATGTCAAATATTTAATTGTATATGTTTCTTTATTTTCTGTGGTGCTACAATAAGCTTTTGAAGATAATCCTCAATAGCAGTTAATATGGCTTGGCCCTTCGTAAAACGTATAGCATCCAAATTAAAATAATTTGTTTTGCAACTTTTGTCTAATGTTGTCAATTATTTATGACTATTAATACATACACATAAATAAATGTGGTACTTTACTTGATTTATATCATCAGCAGGACCCATCCCACTGGCAGTATAGATATTATGTTTGGAACTATACTTTTTGAATGCTTTATTATTATTCTAATACTTTTTGTAGTACACGTATATTGGGTGAGTAAAATCTAGGGAACAATGCCTGTAAACCCATTGTTGCAACTCTGTGAAGTGATATGTTTTAGAAAAGCTGTAAGATATTAACATTTCCTCTATTACTCTGATTACAAATAGGAATCCCGACGTAACGGAGGGCAACGGACATAGGTCCGGATCCAGCGACAAAGTAAGACAAACAGATCCTGAGGTACATTCCCGGTTCCTTTTTATATGCCCTTACTACCCGTGGGTGTAAGTTTAAGATGGTGTCGTGTGAAACAAAGATGGCGTCAATTATGCGTACATAACGTAAGGCAACGCCCAAGTGTATCGCAAATTCTGGAACATTCTATATGACGTAAAAGGGTTCAAAGTGTCTTGCATGTATCATCCATGCCGTGTCCAACAGCACGTACGCCACCGGAACTGATGTCATGGGGACCTGCAACCCGCAGCTTCCGGTTGGCTTGACAAATGTGTCTTTCTAAGCATTGACTAAGAAAGAGAATTTATAAGCTTTATAAAATGTGCATGGGAATCCAAATTGAAGCTTTGTTACGTGAAATAATAAGATCGGAACATAAGACCAAATGCCCTTCACCAGTGCACTGACAATATTAACCTTTAGCAATAATGGGGTAATATCCTGTGTAAACATCATATCCCTGTATGCCCAAAAGTCTTTAGCGTACACAAAGAGCTTGCTGGTAGAAATTTAATCTAAAATTAATTTATTGCTCGTTGGTTCATGCAAATTTGCCTATTTCTTTATGACGGACAAAGGACTTTGTAGCCTGTAGTTCTCTTGTACTCTATTTATCCGCAGTATATTTTTTCAATTTAGGTTTATCAACGCTGGCGTTAAAGAGTTACATCGTTACCACATAATCTTCCTTCACTTAGGTGTGCTTATACTACTAAATAGAGCTGTAGAGAAAGTTCTTATAATTAGCAAATACTATAAATCTTAATATCAGTGGCGTATGCAGGGATTGTGACTGGGGCTATCACTAGGCCTATCGGATCCGGACAATAAGGGATTGTTGATTAAATGTTGGATTCATAAACAGTGCATTTAAATCAACTTTTCTTGAAACAATAGGTTAAAAATATAAAAAAGAAGCCAGTTTCACAATACCTCTGTATATATACATGAATTCCAGCCGTCTTTCTTTGTGGGTAAAGTGCGTTGTGACACTATCCAAAAATAGTTCCTTGTTATGTCTGCTCAATGAAACAAGAATGTATTTTTCCACCGATAGAAGAGCTAAGTTGCTCAGACGAATTTGTCCTTGTGTTGCACGTAAATAAGGATTTATTCGTTTCAAGGCTGAAAAAATCCTTTCAGCATTTACAGTCTTAGAAGGGAATGTTAAAATCACTTCACATTGTTTATAAAATTTACTGTACACAACGTCAAGCTCATTTGATTTCATATAACTTGCAATGGTAACTCGAAAGATGTTTAGAATCCAGTAGCGCCAAAAAATTTCAACTGTTTCTGTGAATCAAATCATAATTTATTTTGAGTTATTAATGTATACAGAACTTCACAGAATATCCTTAAGTACGAATAATGGGTTTCACCTTCACGACAGTTTCTCTTTCTGGGCCTTTCTTCGTTTTCTTCATCAGCAACGTCCATAGTTTCTGACCATACGTCTTCAAATCCTGTATTTCTAATATTTTGCAGTGTGGCAATAAATTCGCGAACTTTTTCCGTACAGTAACATATGTCCATGCCCTTGTTTTGTAAAATATCAAAAAGAATATCTGAAAATGCAAAAACTTTACTGAATATAATCAGGAAAGTTTGGTTCAGGTCTTTGCGAGAAATCACACAAAGCCTGATGCCATGTTAACGTCTTCGCTAGACCAGTCCCGGTTCCTCTTCTATTGAAGTAAAGAAACTATAAGATGACTTATATAGTGTTGAACTGTGCTCATAAGTCTGGAAGTAAAATTCTATCGTGTAGGTGCCACACTTGCCATTTTCTATTCAGTAAAGGCTTTATGAGCATCGGTACTCGAAGTGGAATGTGAGAAAAAAGCGGGTAAACCATTGAGAGAAACAAAGAATTGTCTGGTTTCCTTAATAAAATTTACAGATTGGGAAAGTATTAGGTTAACTCTGTGGCTATAGCAGTGGATGAAGGTAACAGCTGGATACTCAGTTTAATTAAAGTCTGAAGTCCAGAAACATGTCCGGCCATTACTGCAGCACCATCGAAAGTTTGAACAACGATTTTTTGAACATCCTAAACATTTATGGCCTTTTTACATATTCAAATAAACCACTGGATGTTCGATTAGAACCTACATCAATGAAATGTAGAAATCGTTCTTTACAATTGCCTTCATCGTCAACATAGCATAGAATAGTAGGCATTTGAATTTTATTGGTGACATCAGTCGTTTCATCGAGCATTAGTCCAAAAAACTAGCCTGATCAATATCTGATTTAATCTTTTCTCTAACAACACTGGCCACGGCATCGATTAGGTCATTCTGTATAAGAGCCGAGGTGCCTTTGAAAATGGTAACTGTCTTTAGATGCTGAGACAGTGCCGCATCATAATTAGCCAGAAATTGTAGCAATTCTATATAATTGCCTTTATTTAATGACTCCCCATTTTCATCGTAGCCTCTAAACTAACATTCCTGTTTTGCAAGAAGAACCACTGCATAAATCAATATTTTCAATACATTTTTTTTGTCTACCCGTTGAGTGCCGAAAGTTTTTAATGCTGTGAAAGGCTTTATTTGTTTGTTGATCTTTTATGTTTATCCAAAGCTGTGATTAAATAAGCTAAATATCTGAAACCCGTAGTATTCCAGGGTGTTTTCTCAGTTGCATGGCCAGTAATAAAGCTTACTTTGAATGAGCCAGACAGCCACTCATACTTATCTTAATTACTTATATAAAAATACCTTTTATAAGGGCTCTTATTCTTTTCTTCCTGTTCACACTGCAAGCGTGGAAAAGCTGGAGTAAGCCTTCCCAGTTTTATTATCACTAACTTATCCTCGTATTTAAACTGCGAGGATGGTCTTTGGACTAATTGTTTAATTATAAATTCTTCACCAATTTCGAAGAATTGGCGCTAGCAACTGTCTTTGTGCACTATGAAATAAACAATACTAATACGGCTGTTGAGGACCGTAACGGTCACACAATAATTGAAAATACGCTCTTTCTTGCCCTTAACTCCACGTGCTATTCGGAATTCCAAAGTCAGTCGTGTCTGTAAGATACATTTCGGAGAAGTTCGTATGAGTCTAACGATGTAAGGTTACGAAGCCTTGACATGTTGAATCCTGCATTCCTTCCCCTCGTCCCTCACTGCCCCTTACCGAAGAGAAGGTTGCAACAGTAGCTTTCGAAGCTCTGCTTGCCCCTCTGTTCAGTGGAAGGGGAAGAGAGATATTCCACCCTACGCACTAATTCTTTATGCGGGAAACTGATTGGTATTGAAATTATTATTAATATTGCTTATTAATTTCTAGTTCACTTTAGATATGGGTTTCGGTGATAGCTATGATAGCCCATAATATACGCCACTGCTTTATATACAGCAGCCATTCCATGTAGCTATCATAATTTGCTCTAGAGTGGCAGGACGTGTGTGCCGGCTGTTTTCAGAAACTGGGTAATACACATGTCGCCTGGTTACATTACAAGTGCTCTTGCGAGTTGGTAATGGGAGACAGATTTTACTATCTCAAATTTCGCAACACTTTTATTTTTAAAGTGCAACAAGACGAGCTGCTTCCACAAAGTTGTTAAATCTCACCTGTACGTTGCTAACTTAAGGAACTGATATTTCCCAAGGCGATGACATACCTCTTTGTGATCATATAAAGTGGACTGTTTATTCCCCAGGACCTCAACTTGGTTATCTGCAGTGCTTTACGGACTCAGCGATGGATCGTTACATTCCTTGTGCCTATAACATATGTTACTAAATGTGAAAGTTAGAATAAGCACAACATTAATTCATAATGTGTCATAGAGGCACCAATAGCTTCTGGCTTATTAAGTACTTATGTTAATTTATGCAGGCTTGCTCTATAATAACCTTATTCATAGCAAATCCAAAAGATCCACTCTCTTCCTTCTGTCTGTGTACCTTTCTTTCTCGCCTTATTTTCTAACTGATTTTGTTCTTCGCTCCCCAGTCGCTTACTCAATCGCTGTAAATTTCTCTATCCCCATCGTGGTACCCTACTTTTGTTTTGAATCTCTCACTCTTTCTTCTTGAGTTCCTAAGGCGCGCTTCAGAGTTTGTGTGTGTGTGTGTGTGTGTGTGTGTGTGTGTGTGTGTGTGTGTGTGTGTGTGTGTGTGTGTGTGTGTGTGGGTGGGTGGGTGGGTGGGTGGGTGGGTGGGTGGTGGGTAAGTGTGTGTTGTAATCCTAAGGACGGATATTTTTCCAATAAATACCAGGTAACTAGGGACTTAAACCAACACGTTCACTTATTTAACACAATATATGTTTAAATAAGTTATCATTGGGAAAGACTGATACTGATTGATTGGAAATTGAATTTGTGAATACCTGGAGAATTTTAAAGTTAATCGAAACGCTCTACTTTATTCATAGATTGCCACAATTCCATTTACTTTTATAGGGCAAGGAATACAGAAATTCCATTGAAGTTCTCCATTTTCAATATCTGCAGTTACACTTCAGAGCAATATTTGAACGTTACTGAATAAAACTAAAACTTCTGTTGTAAAATTCTCACAAAGACCGCAGTTGAAAGCCACATTATTTTTTTAATCATCTAGGGTATCCCATTTCTCTAGCTCGTTTAAATAATGAAAGCGAACACACCCAAAATACCGCACAATGCTTGCATTTTATTCATACAAACCGTGCTCCCAGCGTAGATGTGGGAAGTCTGTTGAACCGACAAGCTCATCGATTGACCACGGCTCAATGGCTTAAATTACTGACCCGGCGGGCCCGTATTCAACGTATAGAGATTTCGGATAGGGGGGGAGGTGCAGGGCAAACTTTATAGAGGTCCACATTTGGCTAACCACTATTCTACCATTGGATTAAAAAGAGCTGTAGATTATTCTCTACTAGGGTGGAAATGATTACTGTGATGATAATGATGTGAATGTAGTGATACTGTTCGATCAACATAATTGCAAAACTCTCCCATAAAAGTGATCCAAACCAACTAATGATACGGATCACTTCCTAACATCTAAATAGGGCACTAGGCGTATATATTAGGCATATTGTCATTACCAAGCATTTACCTTTTAGAAATAATAGTACAGGTTAAAACAAACTTAGATAAATTTCAAAAAAGCAATGATATTCATGACCATAACAAGAGAAATAGTTCAAACTTACATGTCAACTATCATAAAAAGAAAATATATGAGCACAGTTTTAAATTCAACGGAATTCATATCTACAATAAACTGCCAACTGAAATAAAAAACATCGAGTCCTTCACAAAGTTTAAAACCACATCAAAGAAGTATTTGTTACAAAAGTGTTACTACTCAGTAGAAGAGTATTTAAATTACAAAAGGTAGGAATAAAAGGAATGTAAATTTTAATATTAATTTAATTGTTATGCTTAACAACTTATTGCAATTCTTGTTTCTTGTTACTATTTTTTGTGTAGTTAATAATTTGACAATTCCACATCACCTTCACAAAGTTTAAAAACACATCAAAGAAGTATTTGTTACAAAAGTGTTACTACTCAGTAGAAGATTATTTAAATGACAAAGGGTAGGAATAAAAGGAATGTAAATTTTAATTGTTTGTTTAAAACTTATTGTAATTCTTGTTTTTTGTTACTATTTTTTGTGTGGTTAGTAATTTGACAATTCCACATCATGAATGTATGATTTACGGATGCAATAAATGAATATCAATACGTACATTAAAGCATCGTAATTCTCTGATTTTCAATAAAAGTAGGAGAAAAATACAATCGTTATTTTGGAAGATTTCCAAAGAATGAACTATTCTAACAATAATCGTACGCCTTAGTATAAAGTATCCAAAACGTGTCCCGCAAACGTAAACGACGTTGTAAACCACATTTTGTAAACGACTTCAAAAGTAAAGTTCTGATCGAATAAGGTATATTAATTTGAAGCATAAGAATTACAGCCAGAGATGTAAGGTCTTTCAATTTTCCCCGGCTTCCAAGTTCCATAAAGAGCAACCCCAAAGAAACGTTCCGAACAATCAGGTTTAATTATGTTTCGAGCTGTTGTAATTTTTTTATGGGAAGGACGTATAATAGATACCAGGTTAGTTGTTTATCTAGTATTTGATTTTTGAGTTGTGTTGTCTCCACACACACACACACACACACACACACACACACACACACACACACACACACACACACACACACACACACGCACGCACGCACACACGCGCACACGCGCACACACGCGCGCGCACACGCACACACACCCACACACACCCACACACACGCACACGCACACACGCACACACACCCAAACACGCGCACACACACACCCAAACACGCGCACACGCACACGCGCACACACGCACACACACCCGCACAAGCGCACACACGCACACACACGCGCACACGCACACACGCACACACACCCACACACGCGCACACGCACACACGCACACACGCACACACGCACACACACGCGAACACACGCACACGCGCACACGCACACGGGCACACGCACACGCGCACACACACACGCGCACACTACACACTACACACACTACACACACTACACACATTACAGACTACACACACTACACACTACACACACACACTACACTACACACACACACACTACACTACACACACACACTACACTACACACACACACTACACTACACACACTCACACTACACTACACACACTACACTACACACACACACTACACTACACACACACTACACTACACACACACACTACACTACACACACACTACACTACACACACACACTACACTACACACACACACTACACTACACACACACTACACTACACACACACACTACACTACACACACACACTACACTACACACACACTACACTACACACACACTACACTACACACACTACACTACACACACACACTACACTACACACACACTACACTACACACACTACACTACACACACACTGCACTACACACACACTACACTACACACACACTACACTACAAACACACTACACTACACACACACTACACACACACTACACTACACACACACTACACACAATACACTACACACACTACACTACACACACACTACACTACACACACACACTACACTACACACACACTACACTACACACACACTACACTACACACACACTACACTACACACACACACTACACTACACACACGCTACACTACACACACACACACACTACACTACACACACACTACACTACACACACACTACACTACACACACACTACACTACACACACACACTACACTACACACACACTACACTACACACACTACACTACACACACTACACTACACACTACACTACACACACACTACACTACACACACACTACACTACACACACTACACTACACACACACTACACTACACTACACTACACTACACACACTACACTACACTACACACACACTACACTACACACACTACACTACACACACTACACTACACACACACTACACTACACACACTACACTACACACACACTACACTACACACACACTACACTACACACACACCTTACACTACACACACACTACACACACACACACTACACTACACACACACCTTACACTACACTACACTACACTACACACACCCACCCACCCACACACACACACTACACTACACACACACACTACACTACACACACACTACACTACTCTACACTACACTACACACACACTACACTACACACACACTACACACACACACTACACACACTACACACACTACACACACTACACTACACACACACTACACTACACACACACTACACACTACACACACACTACACACACATTACACACTACACACACACACTACACACTACACACTACACACACACACTACACACACACTACACTACACTACACACACACTACACTACACACACACTACACACACACACACTACACTACACACACACTACACTACACTACACTACACTACACACACTACACTACACTACACACACACTACACTACACACACTACACTACACACACTACACTACACACACACTACACTACACACACTACACTACACACACACTACACTACACACACACTACACTACACACACACCTTACACTACACACACACTACACACACACACACTACACTACACACACACCTTACACTACACTACACTACACTACACACACCCACCCACCCACACACACACACTACACTACACACACACACTACACTACACACACACTACACTACTCTACACTACACTACACACACACTACACTACACACACACTACACACACACACTACACACACTACACACACTACACACACTACACTACACACACACTACACTACACACACACTACACACTACACACACTACACACACATTACACACTACACACACACACTACACACTACACACTACACACACACACTACACACACACTACACTACACTACACACACACTACACTACACACACACTACACACACACACACACACACACACACACACAGTCGCCTCGGTAGCGTAAATGGTAGCATGTCTGCCTCACGTTCAAGCGATCCCGAGTTCGAATCTCGGTCAGGGTGAATTACCTGGATAAGGTTTTTCCGGGTTTTTTCCTTGTCCTTCAAGACGAATGTCAGGTACCTCTAAGCTCCATTGGACCCTGGGCTCATTTGAGCATCATTTCACCTAATTCATTCACTGTCCGATATAAAAGAAAAAGCCACATACACATATCTCCAAGGTCTCTCTTACAACTTACCAGTTTTGCGAAAGTTACCCAGATTGAAGAGGACTTCTAAGAACGTTCACAGAAAAGCTCAAGATAGGCATTTCATTTGCTATGAAAGTACCTAAAACATATTGTATTTTGAGCGATATCTTTTGAATTATTTTTTGCATATCAAAGCTATCAAAAAAGGTATTTCTTGTAAAGGGTAGCTAAAATGGAGAATTTTCTTGAACATTTCACGTCTCTCTTTGGAAGATGTTTATTAAATATCAAGTTTGACGTTTACTCAGGATTTCAAAAATGATTCTTCTTTCATTTCAGGGAACCTTTATCGTCACCTCAATTTTTAACGAATTTTTATGAGGCGGTATTGCTTCCCGTAATGACAGTTTAGTACCTATTAATAAAACTTAAAATTTGATGTTTTGTATTCTAAAATAATAAAAAATAAGTAAGTAAACAAATAAATAATAAATAAGTAATTAAGTAAATGAATGAATGAATGAATGGATGACTGAATGAATGAATAAATAGTAAATAATCAAAAATAATTAAATAAATAAACTAAATGTAAATAAATAAAATAATTCATTTTTCTTAGAAAATTTTCTTTCCTATCTCCTTAATATTCTTGGAAATTGTCTTATTGCATGATTAGCTGTAGGTATACGGATTTTGAGAGATTATAGTAGACTAAGTAAATAATGTATTTTAAGATAATCTACATGCCAAATATTTGAAGTATTTTTCATATGTACGATAGTTTAGGATAGACTATAATAATCATACTACTGATTATCAGAACGTAGCAGAGAAAGCAAACTAAAGCTCTGCAAAGGAAGCAGAGATCATGGGATGAAAGTTCTGAAGGAAAAGTGAAAGAAGCAATGGTGGAATATTAATAAGACAAAGCAGATGAGTCATTTTCATGCATTTGCGCTTTCATTTGGCAAGACGTCCTATAACGGCTTTGTCCTACGAGAACCAAATGGGATGGCTCAGATGGTTTCGTCTGTAGCCCACATTCGGGAGGCCCGGGTTTAATTCCCATGGCCGAGCTATCTGAGGTTGTTTCAACCATGGGTATTTTCGGGAGTTTTCCCGGGTCACTAGGCGAATGCTAATTATATCTCCCGAATTCCCTGTCCCTCCATTTCATTTCCATTGCCATTTCACATCATCCCTCATCCTCAGGTCTCTTTCAGGGCAGGAAGTCTCGGCGGTGCATGGCGGGATGGTCTGCTATGAGGAACACTACTTCCCCCATCGGCAGGTTGGGTGCCGATCTTCGAACCTGTTGCGGGGATCGTTTCGGGCTCAGCTGTTGGGACCATTTCGGGCTGGGTTGCTGGGACCGTCTCAGTCCCGGCCGTAAGGGAGAAGTGTCCGATGTCTTGGCCTGCCGGTAGAGGTCTCTATCTAAGTACAATGTAGGGAACCTGCCCTCTGCACTGTCGTGGCTGCTTGGGCCGGCCGTCCTCTGTCTCCTCTCTTCTCATCCTTCCTCCCTTGGGGGCATAAGCGCAATAGACCTAGAAGTGGTCTAAGTGCCAAAATCCCCTCCGTGGTGAATCCTTGCCCTCCTAAAATTGTATCATGAGAGATAGAGCATATTGCTAACACAATGTGTCTTTCTCACACTCACACAAACGGAGGTGTAAGCCTCCTTAGCTATCTTATCCTATAGATTAGGATTAGGATTACTTCGGAGGGCATTCGACACCGCGACCAGTTATTGACTGTACCTATGCCTGAAAGCGAGGCATCCTATAAGTCGGTTTAACATAGCTTAAGTACACGAACATTGTATATAACTTGAAAATAATATTCACCTCGTATTTTAAATATAAACAGGCACATATTTACTACAAATACTACTTCTCCCTACTTCGACCATTTTATATGAATTTCACAAATTATTCTTATGGATGTTTATTTTACTACTTGCATAAACTTTGCAGAAGAGCTTCAGAAGGCATTTTGATGAAGCAACAAAAAAGGTAGATAGAGAAAACAAATCAATGTCTTTAGTTTAAGAGTGTCTGTTGCATGCTGGCCTGTAAATTCCATAATGTTTACATATCTTCATAATAACCATGTTGATTGAGATCTACTCGGGAGTCGAAACTCCCTTTCTTTAAAACCGAGCAGGATGGCTCAAACGGTTTCGTCTGTGGACCACATTCGGGAGGCCCAGGTTCGTTTTTCGTATCTGACCTTCCTGACCCTTGGGCTTTTTGGGACGAATTTTCCGGATCGCCACGCGAATGCTTGGTTAATTACATCCCCGAAACTTTCTGTCCCTCCATTTCATCTCCATTATCATTTATATCATCACTCATCTAATGGCCTATTCCGGGGTAGAAATGTCGGCGGATGTTTCGGCGCCACGTGGCAGAATGACATGACCAGAGTGAACCACTTTCTCCTCCGCTAGGTCGATTGCCGATCCCCGAACCGGCTGCTGAGGCCGCTTCCAAATCACAGTAGGGGAGAATGTTTTCATCTAAGGAGGAGGTTTTCATCTAAATAACATGTAGCGGTCCTGTCCTCTGCACTCTCTTTGGAATGAGAAACTTCAGAAACTGCAAAGTAGAGTGAGAAAAGCTAGGAAAATATATCAGCGTAGCATAATTGCGCTAGAAAAGGAAAGGAATTTGGGAATATACAGGGATCTTAGAGCACATTTTAAAGAAGAAATTGAAGAAAAACTAGAATTAAGTCGTGGGAAACATGCAAAGAGCATAATTTGAATAGTGCGGCAGTACTATCTCTCCGCCTCACGGCTGCACGTACCTGGGTCGACGTCGGGACTCCTTCCTCGGTCTCCACGTCGCAGTCGGCTGCTTGCTTTACCCTTGGCTCTAGCTGCTTCTCATGCATGGATTCTGTTTTTTTGGATTCTCATGGTGTTGAGGTTGAGACAACACAAACCAACGATAATCTCTGAACTGCTTTAATTTGTCCTTGCATTTGTGGAACCCGGGCACTTAAATAACTGCACTTTCGGCGAAATTTTTAAAATACATTTTATTGGAAGCGGCACTTCGTCGAACACACCTGACGGATGCATAAAATACTGCAATGAGCAATGAGCAAAGAATGAGTAAGAACTGAGGACTGAATGGGGGTTGCTACCCTTTTATGTACACACAGCACGGCGTCACAAGGAAAACTAAGATATTATTGAACTGTGTAACGGTACAGTAAAATAGCTGGCGTTCCATTCTATTGTCTAACTGTTTTAATTGTCCTTCATAGACTGTCATCCGGGAGTGCAGTGTTTCTTAGGTATGTCTGCCCAGGTTCGTTACAATATTTTACATCAAAGTCTACAATTTTACTTTCATTAACAGAGGTAGTTACAGTTCTAAAATTTATGAATAATTATTAAACATATTACATAAGAAAATGAATAATTTATCGAAGGACCAAAGTTCCTGTTTCAATAGCAATATTTGGGGTGTTTTTTATAAAATCATTATGGAAAAGGTTGCAGCTCCATTTGTAATTTCGACTTTGGAAAAAGGAAATGGTCAGTATACAAAGACATGGATGGAATCTATTCAATTTCTTTTGTCAAAATTGCTACCTGCAGATAAAGAAGATAATGAAGCTATTCATTTTGTCAAAATTACTACCTGCAGATAAAGAAGCAATTATCTGAGGTCCGTCTAACTATTCGGAGTATGAAGAAGAGAAAAACATCTGGACCAGATCGTATACCAGTGGAAGCTCTACAGAAATTGGAATATCAAATAACACCATATTTAACAGATCTTCTTAATGGATGTTAGGTACAAAGGAAAATTCCATATTGCTGGATAGAAGCAGATGTAACTACACTTAAAAGGCGAAGGACAAAGATTTAACAACATATAACTCATATCGTCAAATTTGTTTATTGTACCTGTTAGGGAAGGTCCAAGAGAAACTCATCTACTAAAGAAAAAAATGAGTATAGGGTAATGTTAGGAATGAATGACAAACAATATGGATTCCGAAAGAGAAAGTCAACTAAGGATGCATTAAATTATATGATGCTGAATGTAAGAAATTCAGAGAAGAAATACGTTATAGGTATACTCATAGAATATCGCAGGTGCGTTCGACAGTGTTTGGTGGCCTGAGCATTTTGGAGTGTTTCGAAACAAAAGCATATCCTGCTACTTTAGTAAATACATTGAGGGATTATTGTAAAGATCGGCGTGTTTATGTCAGCAGTGACAATTGTATACCCTCAAGGGTATATTTTAGGGCCCTTATTCTGGGACATTTTATTAGATCCTATCCTATATGAATTATTGGACCTACAAGAGACTAAAGATGTGATAGCCTACGCGAATGACATTGTTCTACCTTTGGAGGCAAATAAAAGGTTAGAAATAAAAAGTAAAGCGAAAGTTATATTAGAGATACTAGAAGGATGATGCAACAGCGCTAAATTGTAAATAGAACGGTGAAGTCTGCATACATTATCTTTAAAGGACAGTTAAAGAGAAATACAACAGTAAAGATATATGGTTTGTACATCAAAAGAGAGACAGATCTTCGCTACCTGGGAATTCAAATAGATGAAAAACTTAATTTTGATAATCATATTAAGAAGATATCATATTGAGCAAGTAATATTATGATGAAGCTGGCAACTTTGACGACTAAGAACTTCAGATTATCCTTGGAAACTTTGAGGATACATCATACCAGCAAAGTGATAGGAATTATGGGATATGGTGCTGCTGTTTGGGTTCATCGTTTACTAATACAGAAAATATTAAGATAGTGAGGCGAGTTCAGCGACAATTTTTGTTAAGATCTACAGGAGTAACTGGAACAACAGCAAAAATGGCCCTTTTAGTAATATTAGGAATTTAGCCTATAGATTTAATAATCAGAAGAAGAGCAGCCAACTATTGGTTTAAGAAAGCTAGATATAAGATAGAAGAGGTGATTGGAAAAAAAGGTTCAAATAAACAGGAGATTAATGTGCAATTTGTGGATGACTGGCAGGATGAATGGAATGATATTGTAGTAGGAAGAAGCGTACACCAATTTTTCCCCCGAATATACGTCAACGTGTTAGAATGAAACATCTACATCCAAAACAAGGATTAATACATTTTTATCAGGACATGGACCGTATGGTACGTATTTTATGAAAATAAGGAGGAAAGAATTGGATAATTGTGGTGTTGTGATCTACAGGATACTCCAGAACATGTATTGCTCGAATGAAAAAAAAAGGAAGATCAACTTAGTGAACAAATTAACTAAAGGCAACTTTTAGAAGGCAAACTTTTAGATGATATCCTTAAAAAGAACAGAAGATTGGGAAATCTTAGAGGAACTTGCAGGCAAAGTATCAAGACTAGGGCTGGGACTATACCTAGAAGAAAAGAAAAGAGGATAATATAGATTATTAATACGACAAGCAGACCACCAACCACTGAGGATGTCAGAAATATTGAGGCAGAATAATAATCGACTGGACTAGTGGAGGAGCAGTGGTTTCTACCCTTAGAAGACAACCCACTTCAGGACCAGACGGAGCCCGTGATGATCAACCTATGATGACAACTTTGGACACCCATGGAAGGATATAGGCTGATAGGAAATGTAGAATGCAACAACTTGTGCTCAGCAGAAAGAAATATGATAAACCCAATTTATATTAGGTCAGCAATCTTATTAAAGAATAAAAATAACATTTTTCTTTCATAGGCAGATGCTTGTAATTAATTTAAAAATGTTTAGTTGTATAATTTGTATAAGGTTACTGAGTAGGTTAGATTTATATTGTAAGCTGATGGAAGTCAGCAGCATTAGGTTTATTAGTTAATTATTTTAATTAGAAATAAAATGTATATGTACAACTGTGCTTTGTAAGAGTATAAAGGAATAAAGTTAAAAGGAATAAAATCGGTAGATGCCATGCTTTGGTATAGCTTCTAGAAGCCAAAGCCTTGGTAATGCAGATTTTTTTTTTTTTTTTTTTTTTTTTTGGTCTTTTCTTTTCTCTTCATCCGTCCACTTCAGTTAGCATGGTGCAGGCGCTGTGGAACCCGAGCCCTCGTGGTACCTCTGACGTTACTAGAGGCACCTCGGGCCGAACGTTCCAGCCCCTCCCATGTGGGAGCAGTTCGGATTGGGTAGGCCTCGAGGGGCAGTGGTTCCCGATACCCATTTGAGATTGGGTGCCTCCGGGCAGGCTCCGGCCGCCCGGAGGGACAGAGGGTTGCCTAAGAAGTCCCGGGTGTTTGCCTGTAGAGCGGGCCCACCGAGGTTATTCGGAAGTCTTCCCTGCGGGGTAGACGCGCGTCAGTGTTGTATCCACTACCACCCTGTGGCGTCACATGTTGGGCAGGACCTAACTGTATCGCCCTACAAATAAACAGACTGTGGAAGACTAATAAGAGGAGAATACAATCTGGCATTAAAGTTAGGCACCAGGTTACAGAATTAAGAAGCCGAGATGGCTGTTTTCTCCTCTGACTCCTTGGATCGGCCGCCCTTATTCTCCTCTCGCATAGTCCTTCCTCCCGGGGATACCCCACTTGGAGACATAGATACAATTGACTAGTGTACAGCACCAAATTCCCTTCTTAGTATTCCTAATCCGAATCCCCTCTAAATACGGGAGCGCCGAATCTATCACCGTGGGTCTTTCCTTGGATTTTTCCTAGGAGTATAAATGGCCCTCGCTTGAGTTAGACAGGTCTATCCCGTCAGACAAGATTACACAAAGCCTTGGTAGGGTCCCTGGTAATCTAGCACACGTGCTACTAGCTCTGGAGGGAAGTACCTAGGATTCTTTTAGGCTCCCAAAACCCCTCTAGCCAGACGTAGCCTTACCCGTGGTTGACGTAAATCACTATCCCGTCGGAAGCAACCCAATCCGAATAGCTCCCATTCGGAAGGAAGTCCGGCCCGACATACTTCTAATAACGTCAGAAGTACCGCGTATTCTAGAGATCCGCAGCAGGAAATGTAGAATGGAAGAAAATTTCTCCACCCTTTACATAGAAGATTTTTCGAAACGTTCCATTTTCCCAAAAATGGCTTATATAATATAAAATACCATATATTTAATAAAGTACACCATGTAATGAAATATGTATGAAATACGAGTACCATATATATCTTGAAGTTTTCTAGCAGCTGAAGGAGTCGAATCTCCTTCCCTACACTAAAAAGCGAAATTACTTTTAAAGTTACTGAAAGTTCGGAAACGAAAGAAAAGCATATCTCAGAAATAGATAATGCACGAATAGTTATTTGATATACGCTGTGCACTTTAAAGAGATTTGCAGTTGTTATTTAACCAGTTTCTGTCTCTTATAATTTAACACATAAAAGTACACAAACCGCCTTCTGAATGATAAGGGCTTCGTCGACTATACCTAGGAAACTTCAAGATGTATATATTGTACTAGTATTTCATAGATACAAGTATTTCATTATACAGTAAACTTTATTAAATATATGGTGTTTTAAACGACTTATATAGGGAACTTTGGGAGAATGGAACATTTCGAAAAATCTTCTACGTAAAGGGTAGTTTAAGGTGCACAAATCTTATCGAAAAACCCCATTTCTCACATTTCAGAGAGCTGAACTTAATGACCCGATTCAATACAGATAGGTAGGCAGGCCAGCAAGCAGATAGATTGTTCTCCCCTTTACCTAATCTTTTATTTATTTGTATTTTGATTCACGGAGCCCCAGAAACAACAGGCATTTTCGCATTTTGGGGTGCAATGCATTACTTATCTGCATACTATGATTGTGATAGAAAAGGTATAAACGTTCAGTGCTAAGATTATATATAGTTACGACAGTATATATTGTCGTAACTATTTTAATTGACGTTAATAACGAACTGGGGGAACGTAACTAGATGGTATTAAGAGTCAATTCAAATGACCCCTGTGTCTCCCGGAAAACCACTTATGAGTTCTCATAAACACATGAGAAAACTACCTTAATGGCGACTTACTATGCTGTAAGTACTTTAAGGTCCAGGCGTTATAATTCGGACCACTATTAGGTACAATTAATGGAAAATAATTGCCCTTTCACACTAGCCGCGTGTAGGGCGCAATATGGAAGGGTAGAGCCAGACTGAAAAATTCAATGCCATAGCCGGGATTGGAGCCACGGATCTTCTGGTTTCCGTCCAGCCGTTCTAACCATTTGAGCTACTATGGCCAACATATGTTCACTGTGGCACTTTCATAGTGCGTCCTACACACGGCTAGTGTGAAAGAGCAATTAATTTCCATTAATTGTACCTAATAGTGGTCCAAACTATAAAGCCCGGGCCTTAAAGTACTTACAGCATAGTAAGTCGCCATTAAGGTAGTTGTCTCATGCGTTTATGAGAACTCCTAGGTGGTTTACCGGAAGAAACACGAGTTAGTTGGGGAATTTAATGTCCTGTCGGCATGTTGGCCATAGTAGCGCAAATGGTTAGAGCGGCTGGACGGAAACCAGACGATCCGTGGTTCCAATCCCGGCTATGGCATTGGATTTTTCGGTCTGGTTCTACCCTTTCATAGTGCGTCCTACACACGGCTAGTATGAAAGAACAATTAATTTCCATAGCTAATATAGCTCCACCACATCTAAATTTGAAATTAGCATTCGTTTTTATTAGTTTCAACACATTACGGGAAACAGAGAAACAATTTCTTTACAAAATTTGAATTTTCACAACATCAAAAAATACATTATTCAGAAACAAAATTGATTTTATAATCTACATCAGAATTCAAATTCAAAACTCTCATATACAGAGTGGTAAAACTTCTATAGTTCAAAAATAACATCACGTTTTTCAATGGAATAGGAAAAAAAATTACGATGCACTTTCACCAAAATAAAAGAACTACACAGGCGCTTCAACCAATTGTCGTAACTATTTTAATTGACGTTAATTACGAACTGGGAGGAGCGTAACTAGATGGTATTAAGAGTCAATTTAAATGGCATGAGAGGCTTCGGTACACCAAAAGAGCGTTTTATTAAGTGATATCTAAATTACAATTTTAAAACAAAAACGAAAATTACTTTGATTTAACACATTTAATAAACTTTAGATACAATTACAATAAACAAAGTACATTTACCTTTTAAGCTAGATTCAGAAGAGATGTGATTGCACTATATCCTACTATGCGTCTATTCCCTAACAAGGTTCACCAAGAAAGACAAAAGCAAGCGCCAGCTATATTAGCCTAGTGCACAAAGCACGAATCTATTCTCACTCCTCGTACGCTAGCCATACCAACATCTACTTAATAAATAATGCCACAGAGAATAGACAAGAGAGTATAGCTAATATAGCTTCACCACAATATAAACATTGTTTTATGTCATACTGCCACAGAATTATTCAGTGAGAAAAGCTGTGTAAGATTGTCTTTAAGGTTTCTACTTAAAATTTAATTCAGGTTTACAGAAACCAAGCCAAACCTACAGCAGTTAGCAAATTAATCGCTTTACTTGTGGGTTAGGTGTGATATAAGATTATTTCTTAACAGAGTTATACGCATGAGAACACCGAAAACTTGAAAGAGAATTTAATTAAATAAATGATGGTGTTAGCTGCCGTGGTTTTGCATATATCCGCAGCAGCACGCTGTTTTGCCTTAGGATAATTGGTTTCCTTTCTATCTGAGTTAAGTTCTGAACCTCCTGGGGGATAAACAGCAGTATCACAATGAACCTCTTAGCAGAACCAAGAATCTATAAAATGTTTACTGGCTATCACATACATAACTTAACCAGGAGCCAGGTTGGAACTAATCTACGGAATTAACTATGAAGATGAAACTCTAAATGACAAATTTGGCCTCTGTTATACAGGATATTAGCGGTAGGAGTGCGCAGAGTTTGCGAATTGGTTTGCCTAAATATGACGAATAATAAAACCCCTTAACAGTTTCAGGTATCTTTAAAAAGAAAGGAGATAATTCAACATAACTGAGTACACTATCTGCACAATTTACTCTGGCAACAGAGTAGAATTTCAGAATGTAATATTTTGGTTTGCTGCCAAGTACATGTTCACACCTACAAACGGTGAGAGTCTGAACTAGGCTAGCGCCAGAAAGCCGATTCGCCACGTGCCCGTGTGTTCATCAGCTGCTGCTAGTAACGAGGGGTGGGGTCGTATTCAGTCTTATTCACGAGACCTAAACGTAAGAGGTTATGCATGAAATGATCAAGGATAACAAATTCAAATGCTAATCATGGAAATACTTCATTCAGGTTTGTCGCGTAAAACTAAATCAAAGCTACATAGGGTGCTTAAAAAGAAAATATGTTAGTGTCAATAAATGCACCGCAACATTATCTATTTACGATAGATGCTCAAAATGTGATGTCTTAAGCTCTGGTATATGCTATGACTGTTGGATTTAGAATTCTCCTATTAGAAACATCTCAAATGCTGCATTCAGCTTTGACATAAGCAAGATGCACACTACCATAGTTCTGCATGCGTCTAAAGCCCTAACGGAACCTCCTGTTGTGCCAAGTGTCGCGGCAGGTAGCTTTGTTCTATACATTGCTGACCTTACGTTTTAAACTCACCAATGTTGCGGGGTTGCCAAACTTAGAGCCCGTCACTTTATTGCAGTGGGCATGTAGGAGTTGTCTTTTCAGATCATTTTGTGGTTAAACGAATAAATTTAGCAACATATGGTAAGAACAGAAACAACTCATCCTTTGTAGCCCTACCTCGTTATCCTAATTGCAAAACTAAATGATTAACATTGATGACATATTCGCAATCAAATCTTTGACTAATTTTATTTTCATTGATGCAACCGTGAGCTATAGAAGAAAATGGTACTGGAGCTTATATTTTAGCTAAACCTCAGAAAGTTGCCAATAGTATCGGCGCATTCATACTGTAAGTATATTTCATGTTACTCTCTTGATTGCTAGACTAACTTTGAGGAAATAGCAAAGCTGCAGGGCCTTGCAACTTTTATATTTGTAATAGCATTTGACGTATTTGTAATTCGGTAAATACGAGCACATAGTTGAGGCGGCAATATGATCCTTATTAGGAATGTCACCGGGCCAACATCTATCAATCGACCACCTTTGTTTCGGTGCCCAAGTGGACAAGATCACTTTGTCTCTCTCCTTCTGCATGGCAGTGCGTAGCTTTGGTTATGCGCATAGAACTGTCAAAGACGTCTGCAAACGCCTGTGGCTTGCTCAGTCTAACTGTATAGTTTCCCTCGCTCTACCTCTCTCCTCTTGGAGGGCATAGCTCGCAATGGATCTGCCTTAGATCATAATGAGCCGAGCTTTCACATTACTCGACAGATAACAAACCTGCCAAGACCTGAGACACTCCCAAGAGTTCATCTTTTTTTTTTTTTTTTTTTTTTTTTTTTTTTTTTTTTGATTAATTGAAGGAGGCACAGGAAAATACAGTTTCATTGTAGTTTGAAGCATTTTGAATGCGTAAATGTGTCTGTTGAGTATTTAGTGACGGTGAGCCCCTTTGGGTGTACCCCGTTGGGTTTCACATCACTCGACAGATAACAAATCTGTGAGGACCTGAGACACTCCCAAGAGTTCATCTTTTATTATTAATTGAAAGGGGCACAGGAAAATACAATTTCTCTGTAGTTTGAACCATTTTGAATGATTAAATGTGTCTGTTGAGTATTTAGTGATGGTGTACAAGGTGTCCCCCTTTCGGGTTCACTTCACTCGACAGATAACAAACATGCGAAGACCTGAGGCACACTCAAGAGTTAATCTTTTTTGATAACTTCTAATGATTAATTGAAATATGCACAGGAACATACAATTTAATTGTAGTTTGAATCATCTTAAATGAGTAAATGTGTCTGTTGACTATTTAGTGATGGTGTGCGAAGTGTCGCCCTTTCGGCTTCACTTCACTCGATAGATAACAAACATGCGAAGATCTGAGGCACACTCAAGAGTTCATCCTTTTTGATAACTTCCATTGATTAATTGAAAAAGGTACAGGAAAATACAATTTCATTGTATTTCGAAGCATTTTGAATGAGTCAAGTGTGTCTGTTGAGTATTTAGTAATAATAAGCACAGTGCATGAATTTTAGAATTCTAGGTGGGTCACCCCAATGTTTAAATAATTAAAGCAATATACGTACAAATTTCCTGGTTACTGCTAAATGTATTTGTAAATGCAAATTAAGATAAGAATATATATATTATATATTATATATAATATATATTACATATAAAGATGTACTGCATAGATAGCTGGGGGCTAATGCTTTCCGATGAGGGGAAAGTGGGCGTATTTTTTATATGATGAACGCTGGGTGGATAGCAACAACACCTTCGGCAAGTGCTGGCAAATTGTGGAGAAATTTCGCCAGTACGCAAAAATAAATATAGGAAAATAGGGTCATAATAGTTTATGCAAGTAGCGCAAACAGGTTCCTGAAAAACTCTGTTCTAGTTTAGAAGGCCAGCACAACTGCAGGCGTCTACTATGAACAAATGAACCATGTGAACTTTGAAAAATGAATCGGAGAGTAGATGGTTCCTAATTTTCCCCTTCTGTTGTGATGTTAAACAAAGCTTCTTATTACAGCGTAGAAGTGGATAAGCGCTAGTTAATGCATAACTGCATTGTCTGACAGAATAATAAAATTAAAATTTATATTTGAAAAAGCTAAACTACCAACAAGTCAGCATAAAAGCAAAATAATCAGGTTATTCACGACATACTATTAAGAAGAATAAATATCGGAATACTGAAAGTGAAAAAAAATTGTGAAAGTATAAGAACACCTGTGTTAATGTATAGAACAAAATGAGAAGCAGAATGAGGCAAAAACTAAGCAGTTACTCAGAACAACTTAAATGCTTACATTAGGGACAGCTTCGTAGGGATGTATACAAAAATGGATAAAACAAAAAATGAAGCTATCAGAAAGGAATGTGAGATAATAAACATCCTTAGAAAAAAGAAACATCGGAAAGAATACATTGACGGAAGAGGAAAATAGGACAAGACCAAGATCGTAAGGCTAGAGGATAACGTAATTTTATAAGACCAGTAAGAAGATAATTACACTGATATTTTTAATCGCCATCTGCTCTGCTTGGTGACGCATACCTTTGCATTTGGAAGATAAATCCCATAGATGTTCAGGAAACTTAGGCAGGCATTACACTGAAACATTTTCAGGTTTTACATCTGTGAGTTATACCTATACCTTTTATTTTGGTCTCATGTTTTCTGCGTAATTAATAAAATGGTGGTCTACTTCTCGTCATAATATTGGTAACATAAAAGCTACTACGGCTAGCACTAGCCAAAAGATAGTGCAAATTCTTAAAAGCAGTTTAATGCTTAAACGCCATTTAAAAGTTTGTATAACTAAACTAAAGCACTGAACAAATGTCTTAATAATGTCCATAAGGCATTCCTTTCCACAAGTGCCGTTTTATATCACACTCCTGCAGTCTACAGCTTGCATCATGAATAATTCCTTTCTGACCTGGTTCATATTCACCTGTGCGACAAGTACTAGATCATAAATGTCACTTATGAATGCCTGTCTGGAACACATGTACCTATCAACTCCCTATGCATGAATTTCCTTGTACAGAATGAAGTGTTAACATTTGAAATACACATAAATTATTCATGTTGAAAAAATGATGGTTAGAGTCCCACATTTCTATGTTCTTCACCAACCACAAAGTGTCATGTAGTAGCGCCTTTGACTCACATTCCGAATGTTGTGGGTTCGAATGTCGTTGCCGATCGTCCTGAGTCGTAGTTTTAATGGGGCTTCCCTGAGTTGCTAGAAGAATGTTGTCAGGGTCATTATATTTTCGAAGTTTTCTTCACGCTTCGTTTCACCTCAATTCTCTTTTATTTCACCCAATAGGTCCTATAAGGGTTAACCCGTGCCTATTCACGGTGCTGCCTTGTATGGAAAATTATGCTGACTGCTAATCTCTGTTCCTCGGCGGTGTGACTTGCAGCTTCCGAGAATCCCAGTGGGTTGTGCAAACCTCTTGTGGGGGAGAATGTCAGTTGTTGCCTCGGAGAAGTTCTAGTGACCCTGCCATCTGCTCAGGAGGTACTCCTGGATCGGCCACCCTCTGTCTCCTTCCTACCAGGGCGCTCCCTAGGAAGCGTAGGAACAAAGGGCCATATAGTCTAAGTGTCCAAATGTCTGTCTTCTGTAGTAATTGTTTTACCTAAAATTACGGAAGAAATGACGTAATTCTCGACGAGCACTTAGATCACACTCACTCACCTAAACATTATTCAGGTCTTATCAGTTTTTATCAACTTTGCTAACTCGCTGTTATAAGAAATGTCTGAGGATAGAAACTAAGAAAGCTATGAGGTATAAAATGTCCATGTCACGTAGGTTTTAAAAATATGTATTGCAGTACTTCCAGGTTATATGAAACAACGATATATGCCACCTAAAAGTTGGTTTAATATTAATCTTCTATTGAAAATGTTAGTAGTAAATGACCAAATTATTTAGAGCATAAATCATATCAATCTTTCTAGTTTCAAAACTATAGGCATTGACTATTCCGCGTTTCAAATGGGAAGGGTTCTGGAGTCCAGCTAATCAGATGCCGTATCACACTCAGCGTTGCCAGCTTCTTACCCCACTCCTTTTATATTTCCCTCTCTCTTGCACACTCATACAACATGCACGTCTGCTTGGCGCAGACGTAAGGGTAAGCAAATTATATTTTACAAACTTTTACAATGATGCAGTTGCCAAAATCAAAATTGGAAAAAAGCATTTTAGCAAATTATGTATATTAAAAAAACTATATCTATAATTGTAGTTTATGAATTGCCTGATTTTCTAATCCAATGGAACTACCAGTGGCTCAACCATATCGCTGTCAATGTCATTTCCGTTAAGAGACAATTCGTCATTGTCACTGTTTTCATCGTCTGAGTCTTGCAAATTTATGATTATAGGTTCCAAGATCTCGTCACGAGCTATTTCTTTCTTAAAATCATCTTCTTGGAGGTTTTCTGCATGCCTCACGCAGTTTTCCCAGTTCTGTTGTGTTACCTTGTCAGTTTCTTCGTAAACAAGTTGTTTAACGTCCGTCAGTTTAACAGTATTATTTATTTTTGCAATCCCCTTTTTTATTTGATCCCACGCCAACTCAATTGGGTTATATCGGCAGTGGTAAGGTGGGAGGCGTGCTACCTCGTGTCTCGTTTCAATTGCAAGTTGATCCAGCTGATACACTTTTTCCGTGTTTTAAAACGGAAGTACTCTTTGCAATAGCTCATTTTTAATTCATGTTTCCAAATTTTTTTGAAGAAGGTGTGCACCTTAAAAGTAGTACTTCTAGCCTGACTTCGCAATACCATCCTTTTTGACTCGCCACTAAATTTACCGCAAGAAGCCATTGCACTATTTAACTCTTACTCTACTGTTGTGTAAAGAACAACTGAATGATAAAGATCTGAACTCCCCAGAGTAAATAAACACTTCTTTTCCAGCATTCATTCATAAAAATAATCATACAGCATTCCACAGGCTAACAGGAAATAAAATGTTTGCGCTTTCTCGAATTAAACACCTTAACTTATTCACAGTAATTCTTTTATCCGTTATGTCAGCAGTTTAAATTTCAGTTCTGAGTAATTAAAAGTATATGTACATACATACACACCAACCACTTTGAACTCTCTACAGTAAATACAGATTACGAACCATTGATAAACAAAGATATAAAGTGAACAGACAGGTTCTGCCAGCACAACCGGATATTTGCTTCCTTTCGCTCGAATTAGAATATTCAAAGTAATTCTTTTATCACTCCATGTCAAACACTTACGTTTCAATTCTGAGTAATTACAAATATACGTACACGCACATATGCCAACCAATATCGATATTCATACAGTGCTTACGTCGCGATTTATTGTTATAATACAGGTAATAGTGGTTTATTTATTTGTATTAGAAAAACTATTTGAATAAAAATATGGGGTTTTCATGGTTATGTTAGATACACTACTCTCTACCTTCCACATGGATCATTTTTGGCAAAATCTGAATTTTTGTCTTAGCGCAAGTAGTATTTCTTACAGAGTATTTAGGTTGGCACTCCACACACACCACTTAGCGGGAATGGAATACGACAACACCGCAGGACTCCCATTGGTTGCTCACCTAGTAGCGCTCATGGACAAACACCTTCTCGTTTGAAACACATAATAGTTTAATTCAGTGCAGCCGCTTCTAAGACCACTTAAATAATTCTTATTCCGAATGGAGCCTCCTTTTTCTGAAATCGAAGAAATGACCTTCTGGGCAAATAACCATAGCATTTTTCCAGTTCTAGTGCACGAGTAACTTGAAAAGGTGTATGTTACCTATTTAGGGCACTTAATAATATGTAATAAGTTACACAAATATTACCTTCCTAATTCATAATGGAGTCTCTTTTTTCCGAAAAGGTAATCCTTTGGGGAAATTACTACAGCATTTTTCCAGTTGTAGTGTACGAGCAACTTAAAAAGGTACATGTTGTCAATTTAGAACAATTAATTTTATTTAAAATCTTTCGATTATATATTCAATAAGTTACGCAAAGATAACGTGCTAATTATTGGTATATCTAAATTAGATACAAGCTTAACGATCTACAAGAGCTTATGGAGTTCAACATTTTAATTAAGATTTTACTTAAAAATTGTAAGCTTTCAAAATATCCCGTGAAATATTGCATAAAAGAGAAAGACTGAACGGGGGGGGGGGGGGGGCGAATAAAGAGGGAGAAAAAATGGGTTGCGAAGGAAAAACTGAGATTTGGAGAAAAAAGAATAGAAAAAGAGATTGGGAATGTCAGGGGGACTAGAGAGTGAGAGGGTATAAGGGCTGTCAAGGGAGAAATGAGTAGAAAGTGATTGTATAATGCAATAGGTAAAGATATTGCATATGCTAAATCATGACGTATTCCTCGACAGCAAAAAGGGATGTATGCCCTTAATCTCAAAGAGAGCCTTTAACCCTCTTCTATGATAAAATTTTCCCTTCACTTCATGAAGAAATCTGATAAGAAATAGTAGTGCCGCTGTATTGAGATGTCATCATAGCACTGTAAGAAGACAGCCAATGGCATTCTATCTGCAGAATCTCACTGTTACTAAGAATCCTTTTTTCGAACTAGGTCAACTATGCAAAAAGTTAAAGTGGCTGCATCAGAAAATGGCACAGGTACTCATGGCCTTCATTACTCGGTCTGAAAAAGGGGGTTTATTCCTCAGCGGGTCTTGAAATTTCTTTAGTTATATGCACATTTTGATATCTGATATTCAAGATGTAGCACGAATTTATACTCACATCTTAGACCTTGCGAAATGGTTACGTAGTAACTCTTCAGGCTGGCATTCAGAAGGTCCTGAGTTCCTGGTTGCTGCCAATTCAGACCATTGGTTTTACAGTTACTTTCCCTCGTCGGCTTGGAAAATGTTTCAATGCTAATAACTAAAATCAAAACAAAAAGTTCTAGTCTTAATAATATTGTCCATAAGTTCTTACGCTTAGAGGAAAAAATCCATAAGCAACAGAAAATATAAAATAAAATATTGTTAACATTTACTTTTAATAGTTTAACACAAAGCATTGGTTCTGCAATGGAAAATTGGTTTGGTGTGTTTATAAGAGCTTTTTACCTTTTTCCTGTATTTTGTTTCCATCTTCTTGTTGCAGGACGATTCGAGGCTGATTACAGTCGACGGCTGAAGATAGCGTAGGGCTTGAGATATATGCGCCGGAAGTTAGAAAGCAAGTTGAGCTTTTCCCGGTTCCTGTTGAGGAGGACCTCCGAGCCACTTCCCATCGCTGTGGTCAGGTTGCCGCGAGCGGCTCTCAGCCGACTGGCCAAGCTAGTAAGTATTAACTCAGCCCTTTACGTCGTCAATTCCTGTAGTGGTTCCTTCCTCTCAACGGTTCCCGTTCCTCCAGCGGGAGTCGGTGCAAAAAAGACCCAATAAGAGGTTCTTTAAAAAATCGGCTTGCCTTCAATTTGACTTACAAACCTGGTGCTGTAGAAACACATTAAAACCAAGGAATATGTAGCATAAATAAATATATAAATGTTGTCCAAGACATTAAAATTAAAATAATGATATGCACAGGCATATAGTAAGAATGGAAGGAGAAAGAATACCAAAAAGAGTTCTAATGCAAATTTTATTACACAAGATTAGTGGGAAGACCGAGAATGAGATGAGAGGATGCCGTACGGAGTGATGCTCAACAAATACTGGGATTACGAGGATGAAGACGGAGAGCTGGAGAGAAAGAGGAATTGAGGCACCTGCTGAAGGAGACCAAGGTCCAGAAGGGGTTTTAGCGCACATCGAAAGTTATGTACATTATACAGCTCGTAATAGTTAAAGGCATATGAGCGCTGGCCAATGCTCAAGCGGAGCGCTATTACCCAGCGTAGTACGTGCAGCTGCAGAGGTTCCGTGTACATAAGAGAAGTTTTACCCGCCAGCAAAGGTTTTGGCTATTCTTCCAGTAATTAAACAACACATTAAATATATATATATATATATATATATATATAAAACGTTAAGATCTTAGCTTGACAAACGTCACAGCAGCGAAACAACAAACACGGTTTCCAATCCAGTAATTCGCCTTCCGACTTCATGGATCTTTCCCGGAGATTGAAACATAGGTGTGCTCCTTTTTTTAAGAATGAAGCTGCTTCACTACAAATTCGTGACACTGTGTGCACACTACCTAAACCACAAGTTAACGGCTTGGATTTTGAAGAACCTACAGTTTCCCTATGTCTTGGATTTGAGAGCTTTCGTAAAAACTTGTTCATAATAAATATAATTCTTGTGCCCGGAAAATGAATCACTTCACGCTTTCTGATCGAAAAATTACTTGTCGCAGCTTCGAGGGACATGTTCACGCACTCGGATAACAAACACTAGAAAAAAGATACATGCATAATAATAATTTAATGTAATATTAAGAATATTTCAGGTCGAGTTCACCACACGACTTAACGATGCCATTGACTTTAACAAAACGACAACTCTACTCTGAAAAGGAACTGAAAATTAACTCTGTTTCAAACTGAGTGACTTTTGTTTTAATAGTAGGTGTATTATTTATTTATGCTTAAGATAAATATGAGGAAAGAATGATATGGTTTTTCAGGCTTATCTGTGTTGAACGGATGGTTTTTGGGTATCCAAAGCTATGTGAAGATAAGTGCATCTCTCGTGTTCTAAGTATCGTAGAGACAGGATTTTTAAACGGTCATAATCAGAAAATAACATTCTTTCTTATAATAAGATTGGCATCTGAAGTATTCAAATATTTATCCGTAACATTTAACCATAACCATGTGAAAGATGAAGTGTGCATCGTTAGTGCTTTAGGCATCGTAGAGACAGGATTTTTGTACAATCATGA
>CM060947.1:125425839-125443339 GCA_030765055.1 Mantis religiosa
CATTATTATCATTATTATCATCATTATTATAATTATTATCATTATTATCATCATTATTATCATCATTATTATCATTATTATCATCATTATTATCATTATTATCATCATTATTATCATCATACTTGCAGAAATTATATCAGGAACTAAGCAGCACAGTGGCAAGTAAAACTGAAGCAGAGGAAATGGTAAACCTCGCCTTTTCATGTATCATAACAGCTAGTAATGCAACCTTCAAATTTTCAACAGGTGCTAAACAGGCGATAAAAAGGAAGACGGTATCTTGGTGGACAGACGAACTTACTATATTAAGAAAAAGGGCAAATGCACTGCGGAGGAGATACCAAAGAACTGTCACCGGCGAAAATCTACGACAGGAGAGGAAAGAAAAATACCTGGATGGGAAAAGGGAATACGAAAGGAAAATGAGAGATGCAAAACTGAAGTCATGGAAAGCTTTTTGCACAATAAGTGACGATGCCAATCTTTGAGGTTTAGTATATAAAATAGCTTCCGGCAAACTCCGAACTGGTGTGAGATTGACTACATTACAAAAAGACGATGGAACATTTACCACAGATACTGAAAATACAATCAAGCATATGTTAGAGCACTTTGTACCCGAAGACAATCAAGATAGTGACAACGAATTGCACAAACAAATTAGGAAAGAAATTGAAGAACCCGTCAATACTAATGATGATAAACCTTTCACAACTGCAGAAATCATCATTAATATGCAAAAATTCAATCCAAAGAAATCTCCTGGGAAGGACTGCTTATCTAGCGACATAATTACAAGAGCTTTCCAAAATCTCCCTCTATTCTTCACGCAAGTATACAACGCGTGTTTAAAGAAGGGATGCTTTCCAAAAGATTGGAAGCAGTCTATTGTAATTCCAGTAACTAAGCCCGGAAAAGAAGACTGCCAAGATGCATCAAAATACAGACCAATAAACCTATTAAGTATCGGAGGTAAACTACTAGAAAAACTGATGATTGACAGA
Organism: Mantis religiosa; assembly: GCA_030765055.1. Taxonomy (NCBI): domain Eukaryota; kingdom Metazoa; phylum Arthropoda; class Insecta; order Mantodea; family Mantidae; genus Mantis; species Mantis religiosa. The sequence goes on from CM060947.1 coordinate 125,426,844, forward strand.
ATACTACACCATATGTACAGCAATAATTTGTTACACAACAACCAGTTTGGATTTACCCCCCAAAGGGGAGCAGTTGACGCTGCAATGGAAGTTAAATCTTTCATCGATAAATGCTTGAAGTCAAAACAATGCGTAGTAGTCACTAGTCTTGATGTCAAAGGTGCCTTTGATGCAGCTTGGTGGCCTAGCATACTCAAGAATCTAAGACAGCTTAGATGCCTTAAGAATTTATATAATTTAGCAGTGAATTACTTCAGCAACAGAAGAGCAGTATTTTCAGTGAACAACTATACAGCAGAAAGCGAAGTACAGAAAGGCTGCCCACAAGGATCACGCTGTGGTCCAGGTTTCTGGAACATAATGTACAATTCGATGCTGAATTTAGAATATGATCACCGGACAAGAGTGATCGCCTTCGCAGACGACCTGGTAGTAATGACAAGAGGAGCATACAAATCAGAAGCAGAGAGCGTTGCAAATCACGATCTTAGAAAAATCCAAAAATGGGCTGATGATAACAAAATTCAATTTAACCAAAAGAAATCCAAGGTTCTATTTATCACAAGAAGAAATGTAGATAGGGATGTCAACATATTTTTGAATCATCATAAACTTAACCAAACCGAAGAAATAAAATACCTCGGAATATATTTAGATAGCAAATTTAACTTCAACGCGCACATTGAATATACTGCAGACAAAACAATCTCGTTGGTTCATATGCTGGCAAGAACAGCAAAGCTACAATGGGGGCTAGGTCACAAAGCACTTAAGACAATCTAATAAGGTGCAATAGTCCCTGTCTTGACATACGGAGCTTCTATGTGGATAGATGCGATACGGAAGAATAAAAATATTGCAAAATATAGAAGAATTAAAAGATTAATCAACATAAAAATGACGAAAGCATATAGAACTCTCTCGTATGATGCATCGTGCGTACTAGCTGGAGTATGTCCTATAGAAATAACTATAGAGGAAAAACTCCAAATATATCTGGCAACAAAAAGTCACATAGCAGACTTCGACAAACCATTAGAAGTGAAACACTGGCGACATCCTGCCGAAGTGGCAACGATTCAGGAGGTGAACAAAGATAACATATATAGAATGGAAGCGTACACAGATGGAAGGAAAATGGGGGAGAAAGTTGGCGCAGCAGGAATTATATTTGAAAACGGAATTATGACACACCAGTTAAAATTCAAATTGCATGGCCACTGCACCAACAATCAAGCCGAACAACTTGCTATTTTAAAAGTACTAGAGAAATTAGAAGAAGTATATTATGCCAGTTCAATAGATAGAAACGGAACCGTTGCAATATACACTGACAGCAGAATTACTATAGATCTACTGAGAAACAACTGGAAAAGAAATCGGCTAATAGAATCTATCAAAGACAAACTTCTTGCACTAAACCATTTAAATTGGATCATCCACTTTGGCTGGGTTAAAGGCCACTGCGGAATAGAAGGGAATGAACTAGCAGATAAGCTTGCAAAACGCGCTGCTATCGAAGATAGTGAAATAGTGTACGACAAAATACCAAAAGACGTAATTGTAACGAGAGTGAAGGAATATGGACTCATCAGATGGCAACAAGTCTGGACGAACACAAAGAAAGGTGCAGTGACTAAAGCATTCTTCCCGTTAGTGAAAAACAGATTGCGTCAAAAGATTCCAATATCCCCAGAACTCACTACAATGTTAACTGGCCATGGAAAATTAAACGCATACCTATACCGATTTAGAATAATAAATAACCCACTCTGTCCTTGCGGAAAAGAAGAACAGACCGTTAACCATATAATATTTAATTGCAGAAGACTTGATGAAAAACGACTAGAATTGGCAAAAAGTGTAACAAGCAATGGAGGGAAATGGCCTACCACCAACGAGAAGATCGCGAATAATCACCTGAAGTCGTTTGTAAAATTTGCAACTTCTATAAAAATCACGGACATGGACTGAAGAATTTGGAGTGTAATAACGACAAATTGTGAACTCTATACAATAAACTTACTCCGGTTTTATCATAATCTTACAATTAACTAAAACATAAAGCACTACTTCTAAAAATATGACAAGTATTTAGATTGAAATAATTACAAATTGTGAACTCACCAAAATCAGCTAGAAGATTAGACTCAATTTAATGTACATAGTGTCTAAAACACAGAATAACCCAATGTAAAATTGTTGTAATGTTTACAATTACAAATTCAAAGTAGGACATGTAACTATAAAGCATGTAGTATTACTATGTAATGGAGCATGCTGTTGATATCAATAAAGCACAAAAAATCATTATCATCATTATTATCATCATTATCATCATTATTATCATCATTATTATCATTATCATCATCATCATTATTATCATTATCATCATCATCATTATCATCATCATTATCATCATCATCATTATCATCATCATTATCATCATCATCATCATCATCATTATCATCATCATTATCATTATCATCATCATTATCATTATGAATTATTATTATCATTATGAATTATTATCATCATTATCATTATGAATTATTATTATCATTATGAATTATTATCATCATTATCATTATGAATTATTATCATCATTATCATTATGAATTATTATCATCATTATCATCATCATCATCATTATTATATTTATTGTTATTGTATTTATTATTTTTATTATTATTATTATTATTTTTATTATTATTATTTTTATTTTTATTATTATTATTATTATTATTATTATTATTATTTTTATTATTATTATTATTATTATTATTATTATTATTATTATTATTATTATTATTATTATTATTATTATTATTATTATTATTATTATTATTATTATTATTATTATTATTATTATTATTATTATTATTATTATTATTATTATTATTATTATTATTATTATTATTATTATTATTATTATTATTATTATTATTATTATTATTATTATTATTTTTATTTTTATTATTATTATTATTATTATTATTATTATTATTATTATTATTATTATTATTATTATTATTATTATTATTATTATTATTATTATTATTATTATTATTATTATTATTATTATTATTATTATTATTATTATTATTATTATTATTATTATTATTATTATTATTATTATTATTATTATTATTATTATTATTATTATTATTATTATTATTATTATTATTATTATTATTATTATTATTATTATTATTATTATTATTATTATTATTATTATTATTATTATTATTATTATTATTATTATTATTATTATTATTATTATTATTATTATTATTATTATTATTATTATTATTATTATTATTATTATTATTATTATTATTATTATTATTATTATTATTATTATTATTATTATTATTATTATTATTATTATTATTATTATTATTATTATTATTATTATTATTATTATTATTATTATTATTATTATTATTATTATTATTATTATTATTATTATTATTATTATTATTATTATTATTATTATTATTATTATTATTATTATTATTATTATTATTATTATTATTATTATTATTATTATTATTATTATTATTATTATTATTATTATTATTATTATTATTATTATTATTATTATTATTATTATTATTATTATTATTATTATTATTATTATTATTATTATTATTATTATTATTATTATTATTATTATTATTATTATTATTATTATTATTATTATTATTATTATTATTATTATTATTATTATTATTATTATTATTATTATTATTATTATTATTATTATTATTATTATTATTATTATTATTATTATTATTATTATTATTATTATTATTATTATTATTATTATTATTATTATTATTATTATTATTATTATTATTATTATTATTATTATTATTATTATTATTATTATTATTATTATTATTATTATTATTATTATTATTATTATTATTATTATTATTATTATTATTATTATTATTATTATTATTATTATTATTATTATTATTATTATTATTATTATACAGTGTCCTATTCCATCTCTTAAGAGCAGGGGCTCCTTCTTGCGTAGGGGTTACTCAGTTATTCACTCGAGGAGCCAGTTTTTTGTCTTCTTATTTAAGCGATTTTTCCTTATTTCTGTTTATTTTATTATCTCTCTTCCTGTTTTCACAAATATTCACTATACACATAAACAACCCATGCCCAAGGCGGGACTCAAACCCGCGACCCTCTACGCGGCGGAACACTAGAGACATGCGCTTTAGCAACCATAGCTGGGAGGGCGATTTGTTCCTTTTTTAAGTCCTCCAACGTATAATCATATCGGCCCATGAATGAAAAGGGTGAAATGATGCTGAAATGTGTCCAGGGTCCATGGAGCTTAGAGTTACCCAACAATCGTCTTTCAGGATAAGTTAAAACTCCGGAATAAACCTTATCCAAGTAACTCACCCTGACCGAGATTCGGACTCGGAGCCTCTTGAACGTGAGGTAGACACGCTACCATCTACGCTACCAAGGCGGGCGATTTATTCCTTTACAGCATATGTTCATAAGAGTATTCAGAAGCTGTGAAGACATTCCGCTATTTTCTCTTCCTCCCCATGCCAAAAAAAAGCGAAAAACGAAAGAAAACTTGTTTAACTTAAGGCATACACACTGTATGTGCGCTAAGGTACCGAAAGCAAGCACAATTCTTGGGAGCAATATCCATTGGGCTGCTTCAGAATACTTGGTTTGTTTCTTCTCTCGTTTATTACATGGTGGTATTTGTTAATCATTTCAATTCTTAGTTGTGATATAAGATAATCTATTTTGGATATATAGGGCGTACGGTTTTGGTAGGCATTTGAGCTGAACCAATGCGTCCACGCGGTGTTTGCCATATTGCCACCTGATGCACCAGGGAAGGGTAGAGTGAGAGGGTACGAGAATTGTCCTCTGACACATTGTCAGAACGTACACCTACGCAGCAAAGGAATATAATGCTAACATTATAAACCTAACACTCAATATTAACATGCTTATTTGCTGAAAATAATGAACCTGGATTTCTGACCATGGCTTATTGCAGAGGAGTTGCTAGCTTAAATAAAATAAAGGTTCACCAATTTCTGTACCGTAAGATTTGCTCGGTTTCACAACACAGGGCGCTATCATTCACATTGCACGCTCCAGAATTGAGTTCCTGGCTTTGTGAAAATTTGATCCGGTCACGCACTGTTTCAGATGACAATTCCTTAAAGCAACTACACACTTTGAACATATGTCTGGCCTCGGAGCGGAGTACCTTACCCTAAGCACCTACGCCACAGGTACCAGGCTTTGAAAGTGACGTTAACAGTTCACAAAACACAATGTAAACATGTGGATTTTCTGCTTAGTGTCGCAGTAACCCAAAGCACCTTACACTAATATGCGTTACGCACTGGTCTTGAACTGAACCTCAATGAATAAGCGCGCGGTCCTGGACTGCAGTGCTCAGTGGTGAGTTAATTTATGAATTAAATATATGCTGTTCCAAACTACAATTGTAATTTCTTAATCAGTACTGCGTAATGAAGACGAATAACACACAGGCCGAGGCGGCCAGGCCCATAGCTAAACAGGTCGAGCTTTCCCTTGTGCTCAACGCCTCACAATTAAGGATTGGTGGCGTGTGGAGTTCAAGGAAAGGGAGATTGTAACCGACTCGAGGTGACTTGTAGCTCCCGCATGAGAACTCTCATCTGTACTTCAGGAGTGGGTGTGTCCTGACTGGTTGTGGGTTGAATGATGACACCTCGAATCTGGTAGACAGAAGTTTATTGTTATCCTTAGGCTCCTTTGTGCTCGCCACCGTAAAGTCGTCGTCGGTGTGTTTGCTGTGTTTAGTGTCACTGTCAATATTGAGATGTGAAGCAGGGGGGTAGTAGCACTGCGTAGTCGAACTGAATATATTATGGTCTTCACTATATATTACTCTTTGTGCTAACTCTCCCTGGAGATATTGTTAGATATTGCACCTTTTCTCTGTGCATGGCACGGAAGTGTACTTGTTAGGCGGCGCCAAATGCACGTCTGCCTCACGTAGAACTCAAGACCGAAATGCTCTTACTACCAAAACCTACTTTTCGCCATCACTTTAACTCACCCTCACTCTAGGTATTTTTGAAGTTTGCAAAATCACATGAACAAATATCAATTTTTAATTGGCTGGTAACTATCCTCATTTGAGATCAGTGTTCAGAATTTCCTGTTTCGGACCTGATATCAGCTACGTTTTCTCTACTATCAGCTACGTATGCAAAAGTTTATGCGGGAGCATACGTTCTGCGCGTCGGTCAAAGTCTTACAGCCTGTAGTCAGAAGTACGCATGGGAGTTTAACAATGGGTTGGTTTCCGACTGGAAGGCGCCAAATTTGCCTTGAGGGCAAAACAGACAATAGAGGAGGGTTGTTTGTTTACATGGATTGCAAAGGGAGTTTACTGACCTTCGCAGAGTGGCCTTGTCACTGTGGCGGTCTCTGGAGTGTATACTAGCATTATGACATGTCTATTCTGGTATACGTCATTTATTTATATTTATTCGTTTGTTTGTGTTAGTGTCTTTCTGATATCAGGTTATATGTCGTCTCAGTGTTCCTAGGTGACAGAGGCTGCGTCAAAGCAAGTTTGAAGACTGAAGCAGATCGTAAGCAAAAACACGGGGGCCAGGTGTTTATTCACGAAGCGATAACGCTGTAGAAAAATGGCCTCAGAAAATTTTACCGCATATAAAAAAGCATATTACAATGTCGAATTTCCAGTAGTAATGTTGAGCGCATGTTACTCACGCTTATGCTGTGCGTTCCGAGCTAGGCGACGCTGTACGCCTATGATAGGACAGGCGCTCTAGGTGAGCCCTCCCTAGCTCCATGTCATATGCCCTCTAATACCTTACGCCTCATAGTGTGATACTTACACAACTTGTGTGTTTGCCTCAAAGTCAAATAAGCAGAACAACAGGTAACATAAGGTATAGATGTGCTAACGAAATAACGATAATCTAATTAAGTATAATTAAAAATGTTGTTACTAATTTGTTTCGATTATATCTGTATATCGTTTTAAAGATACAAATACACTACCTTTACAATAAATGAGCGTTAATTTTGCTACTGTTCACATTGGTCGAGTAATGCTGTATATATTTATAAATAGACAAAATAAACTATCATGTAAATCTGAGCAATAGTTAACGAATATCCACGCTAAATTGCGCGGCTGTTCCTCATGCACTGATAGACTGATATGAAATAACATTTTATCATGACTTCGAAATCCAAATAATATGTTTACGTCCATTTGGGTCTTTCATTAGGCGAACAGGCGTCCAAGGGCCGCTCCGCTGCTTATCTCTAAAATTTATCGGTTTCCATGGCACCCTAATTACCATGTTACATGTGAGTTATTTGTGACTTAACGCCTGGACTGCCTCGACACGGTTGAAATTAATCACAGTCGGGACCAAATTGCATCAGAAATCCCTACCGCTGAAATTCAAATTAAACAAAATCGATGCACAAATCTAAGCCTATAATTACCTAATGATTTGTGTTACCACAGTGCCAAGCGGTTCTTGAAACCGGCTTTAATGCAACCATCGAGTCCGTGGTCAGTAGTTAGCCGAATGAAACTAGAACCAAATTGCCAGATGTGCTCAAGTCCGAACTGTGTGTATGCAACATTTGGCGTTAAAATAATGTTGGCTACCGTAGTGAGGTTCTATTTATCGGTGAATTACTATGACAGGTGCTAATTTATTAGATAATTAATACCTTACTCATTACATTAACGAAGCACGAGTATCTGTTTCTCCGATGGGCAAGTTGAAATTGTACATTTCATATTATTTAGCTAAGCAATTTACTGTCGGTATTTTGATCTCTGAGCATCTCAAAGCACACGTAACCTAACGGACAAGCTGCCTTCCAACTTGTTGCGAGCTTTGAACTGCTCTGTCTGCAGGATATGCATGAATTCAAGCAACAACTCTCCAGTACGGTACATATTGAACTATAAATTGGAATAAAAACAGTACTCTCTCTAGCACTTCGGTTGCTATACAGCCGTTCCGTCCTCGATAGAGCTTAGAGTTACTTACATTCATCTTTCTGGATATGAGAAAACTCGGAAAGGACCTTATCCAGATAATCCACACTTGATTTGTGCTCACGACTCATGAACGTTAGGCAGACTATCACCACGCTACAGAGCTGGACATCGTCGGTGTCTATAGAACACGCTGATCAGGTGCTGTTGTGATTACATGTTGGCACTTCGCAGTATGCTCTTTTGGATACACTACTTGCAGCGAAATCTGCAAATATGTGCGTTCAATGACTAAATGCATATTGTATTGAACCCAGAAATGGCATTTCTAAGAATTGCATACTCAATCAGGCTTACTAGAAAGGTTTTAGAACTGAAATTTTCCAAAATCTTGTGTAAGATCTTCATAATTTTAAAGAAAACTGCCCACAGCCTGATGCCAATACATTTGCAGGTGCTTGAGTAACCTCCTATTTAGGGGTTGAGGCTGATGACTACAGGTTCACGAAAGCAGAGTATTTCAGTTCCGAGCTCCTCTGTTGTGTCTAACAGAAGATATGCAAAGGATATCAGACATTTCCCAGGAGCTCTATCTTGATTTAAATGTGTAGATGTTGGCAGAATACTCCTTTTGTAATGTAACCCTTCGGAGTCTTGTATAATTCACTGTCCCTTCGTAATTCACCTACGAACTTGTACTTTGCATATGCTCCTTGATAAAAAAAAAAGTCAAAAGCTAAATCCATGTGCTGTCTGTTGCATTTGTCCATGTGCTAATACTGACAGTTTCACCTTTTTCATCGTGTGTCGCTTCATGTACTCTCTTATTATCCTTGAGTGTAAGTGTAGTCTCCAGTCATCAACAATGTACATTTGTTCAGGTACATATTTATTCTACTCATAGGTTTAACGGTGAACTTGGAAGAACTGGTTCATGTTTCTCTTTTGAAATATCCAGACCTGCCATGCTTTAAATTTTTGCTATTTCCTAGAACTATATTGCGTCAAAAACTCCTTCTATAATCTATCTCGCACTAGTTTAATCCTCCTGTAAACATCAAGGCGCAGCTGGCTCAACTCGCCACGTGTTGGAAAAATGATAATGAACTTTACTGCGTATAGGAGTATTTCTCCACGCGTTGTTTGTATTTACGCGATTCTCTCGGTGTTCTCAGAGTTCCGGATGCTTGGTGTTCTATTCTAACACTATATACAGTACATATTTGCGGAAACACCAAGTTTCTTTTCAATGTTGTTATACATTATTCCGGGTTTCCTTCTATAAGCACCAAGACACAATGCGCAATCATATGCCCCTCACCACTTTTTAAAAATTTGCCTCGATTGTTTTTAATTTCGGCTGAAGCATCGCCCTTCTCCATGATGAAAAGCTTACTAATTTTAAATTGCATATACATAAAATTTTTTGAGTTTGGTAGGTATAATACGCGAGATGTACAGGGAATCTAGTGTTAGGTATCACATCCGTACTATAAGCAATAACACTTAAGCAGCATTCAACTCAAGACAGACCTCGTTTCGAGAGAGCTACCTGGTATAGGAATACCAAAATACTATACAAGGTCAGTGTCCTTTAGCAATTGTTAAATAAAATGCAGCTTAATTTAATATAATAAGTGAATAGGTATAATTTTATTTGCCTTCTGTCTAAACTGTATATAGTATACAGAACACATGTATGTGGTATGCGAAGTAGAAAGATGAAATGTGAGTCTATTGCGTTTATAAGAATCGAAACTTTTGTATACCTTCGTTCTCCTCCTTCTCCTCCTTCTCCTCCTTCTCCTCCTTCTTCTCCTCCTTCCCCTCCTTCTCCTCCTTCTCCTCCTTCTTCTCCTTCTTCTTCTGCCTCTTCTTCTTCATCATCTTCTTCTATCTCACGGCTTTGGATTGTTTAACCCGTTCCGGCTCCACATTGGTGTGCCCATCTTTTCTTCGGTCTTCCCTGGTTTCTTCTTCCTATAGGTTTATAGTTTAAGGCTATTTTTGGTATTCTGTTATTATTCATCCTCTGAACATGTTCTTTCCATTGATTTCTATTTCTTTCAATATGGTTTATTTCTTCTACTTTTAATTCTGTCCTAATATCGTGACTACGTTTTTTTCATCAATTTTGGTATATCAAGCTATTGCTCTTATGAATTTCATTTCTGATGACTATATTTTCGTACTATTTCTTTTTGTTAGTGTCCATGTTTCTGATCCATAGATCAGAGTTGGTATTGCCATGGCTCTGTATAGTTTTATTATAGAGTCCTTTCTTGCTTTATGTTTCGATGTTCTTTTTATTGTGTCTGTTATATAGTTAAACTTATTTATTTTCTCTATTATATCAGATTCCCCTTGGTACTTAAAGTGTCATTTCTGCTCAATTTCTGCATACTCTTCTCTCTCCGAAATTTGCTCGCCTAGAGCAGTGATCAGAAAACTACTTACAATACTGTACTTAATGGAAGAGTTTATCATACACATGCAAATAAAAGAAAACACCCACTAACTTTGCTTAACCGTTTTCTGTTCCAATATCTCTGTCTCCGTCTCTCTTCCCATCCAGATATTTACAGTAGGATTAATCTAGGTTGAGATAGATTATATCAGTGCCTTCAGCTTTACCACTTGAGAGTGGCATTCTAAGGTACATGGTATTTACCTTACCGACAGCCTTTTCAAAAATAATATTCTTCCTGATGTTATCAGATCCTAATAATTCCTGCTGTTAATTGCCTTCAAAGTCTGTTCAAAAACTGGTTTGCGACCACATTTTGTTGCTAAATCTTTAATTCTACCCTCTAAATCCAGTTTGAATGTGTCCTTTAAGAATGTTTGTACTCTCGACTGCGTCTGCAACACTTCAGCTGGTGACTGCCACAGTTGAGGTGATCATGGTTCATTTCGCACGCAGACTTTGACAGGGCTTCTCTATCTGTCTACGCCGAAGAAAAGTAAGAAAAGCTATGTGAAAAGCTATATTTCCAGTGAAATTCGTTTATCTATTTTATCCAATTCTCCTTATTGTAGACCCACAACAAGCAGGCAAGCTAAAGGAATATATAACGTAATCACTTTTGCTGTTACAGCGATGTTTATGCTCGTCTTCCCAGTATGACAAGGAAGCTGGATTTTTTTTTTTTTTTTTTAAATACGCAAGTGTTGTCACATAATTCGCCCATACTTAATATCTATCATTACAGTTACTCCAACAAACTGGTAGCATGGTTGACTCATATGCACTGTCATGCACTTATTTCTTAGTAAACAGATCCAGTAACAGAGCAGATAAACAGTTTAAATCCCTCCTCTCCGCTTCATTCGTCTCTTGCCTTCTTGTCGCGGGTATACAGTATTACTCGACAAAGCCTTAAGGCGTATCGAGCTTCAGGTGCTCAGCGCTGTGAACGGGCCTTATCGGATCTTATCTGGTCGACTAAAAGAGTGAAATATTAGTAACTGGATGTACAATAAGTAACGAAACACAAATAGAGCGATTCAAAGCTGCGTGTGTGTATATGATATGTTTTCTCGCGCCTGCAGAAGTATGGCACTGTACAGAAGACATAATTACGTGCCCGCCTCGGTAGCGTAGATGGTAGCATGTCTACCTCACGTTCAAGAGGTCCCGAGTTCGAATCTCGGTCAGGGTGAGTTACCTGGATAAGATTTTTTCCGGGATTTCCTTATCCTGATAGACGAATAAAACGTAACTCTAAGCTCCATGGACCCGGACTCATTTGAGCCACATTTCACCGATTTTATTCATCGTCCAATATGACTTAACTTTGGAGGACGTTAAGAAAACAAACAAAAGAAAACATAATTACGTCTGAACAGATTATACATAGTGTCGCGGCAACAGGCATAAAATTTGCGGCACAAATAGAAAGCAGGCGGCGGATATTGCTTCACGGTAATAAAAAGCTTGCGTAATCAGTTAACCATCGCGCGGCTAGTGTACACAAAGATAACCTACAGAGGTCTGCCGAAACAAACAAACTGAGATAAATGGAAATTTCTGGTGACTTCCGGACTGATAGAGATAATTCGGTTTCTGATTTATTTTAGAATGATCTAGAATTGATTCAACGAGATATATAAGAGACTGTGAACGCCAGCAGACAGTTTGAGTTGTGTATTATAGCGCTGCTGAAACGCTTTCCATGGATTTGTCTTATTTAATAGAAACCTCTCAAATGACGCACTGATTACTCTCCGAAAGGTGAGATGGTTACTGAGCATTTCTCGGACCTCTGTTAAGCACCAATGAACGCAGCACTTCAGCCAATGAATGCGCAGGAATCACAAATAACAGATACATGTTTTGTCCACGTGGAGTAAAACACAGAGTTGCAATATATTCGCTGTTTTCTCTCTAATTCATTTCATTCTTTTAGTTTTCTTGTGAACTTCATTGGTGCAAGTGGTGTTTCCTGGCTATTCTTAAATATGTGGTGACTTTGGGACGTATCTAGCTTTGATGGTGGAAATAGTGTCAGTAATCCAGCCAGTTTATCTCGTAGTGATAATATTAGTGGTGCTAGTAATAAGTTGCTTCTACTTCTAGTGTCGCAGGTGGGACAGTAAATGAAGCAAGAGTAAAAGAAAGCAAGCTACCTTTAGGAACGCTCAGTAAACAGTCCCAGCAATTAATATGTAGTGTTTTTAAGTATATGGAAGCCAATAAAACAGGAAAGGGACCTATTACTGAAACTGCTAAGCAGACATACAGTTAATAAAGTTGCGAAGAGACTTCCTATTACGCCAAAAAAGAAGGGCACCAGGCAACTAAAGTTAGGTAAGGTTGACAATTTCACCTGCGACATAGTTCTTTGGGAGGTGTACAGATTTTATAAAGAAGGGCAATCACCAACAGTTTTGGAAGTGCTGCATAAACTTCAAACCTTGTGCGATTTTCCTTACAAAAAGGATTCACTTAGACAGTTGTTAGTGAAGTTAGGTTTCCGCTTTCGCACGTTAAATAAGAGCCGTGTGATTATGGAATCAGCAAGGATTGTGGCATGGAGATACAAGTACTTGAGCAGGCTAAACTATTTAAGGCAGGAAGAGTATCGTATAATTTATTTAGACGAGTCTTGGTACGATACTCATGATGTAAGAAAATGTTGGGATGACGGTAGTTGCTCTTGCTGTCTTCCAGCCCGTGTCACGTGGAAAAAGAATAATGATCCTTCATGCACGTTGTAGCCAGGGTTGGATTGAGGGCTGCTTATATTTGTCCTCTAAAAGTATTCGGGAATCCTTGGCCGATTCTCATCACGAGATGAATGCCGAAATATTTTAAGCTTGGTTTAGGAACAAACTTTGGGAAAACATTCCTCCTAAATGTGTGATTGTCTTAGTTAATGCTAGTTATCATTCACGGCTAAAGATAAAAATTCCCACTATGTCTATCACAAAGGACGAAATGATTAAATTTACGTTAGAACATAATTTAGAATAACCCAGTCCAGTTCTTGTAAAAGCCGTGCTTTTGGAGAAAATGCTGACAACTTGGAGAAAACGCGACAAAGTTATTTTCTCCATAGCGAGCGGATCGACACATCGTATCTCTGCGTAACTGAATATATGAATTTTATCGCATCCTTTGACGCCGCCATGGTATCCGTTTGAGTAGCGCTATAATCAAAAGAGTGTTGTTGTAACGAGACCTGATGTTGTTTGTTATTGTCATCGACCTTGGTCGATTGTGTTGTATTGGTGATGTAATGTTGGTACGTGAGAATTGGACAGTGTATTTCGACGGAAATAAAGAACAGTTAGAATTTCGGCAAATTGGACTTTTAATTCTACGAACCCACAAAGTCACAATACACTGGATTCACCGTGTATGCGCGATAAGCTGAGGTAAACATCCCTGTGTTGCAAATTTTTGTCGATACGATTTCTTGCTTTGCCATGTAGTACCTCTCTTATATCTAAATAAATGTTTGGGCTCTATCAAGTAAACAGTTCCAAAGGAATACTCACAATACAATGCCTTTATCATTGCATGTTAGCACAAGATAACCACAAAATTAAATAGTTCTGCTGATATTTTCAATTTGGTGCCATATGAAGCAAATATTGGCGAGCAAAGTTCCACGTTGGCGCTACAGTTTGATACAATAACGTTTAGCTCAGGGTAAAACAATGAGGTTTCTCCCAGGGTATACGTGGATATGTATGAGAAGGATGGTTTTAATGACCCTTGAATGCCCGTTTCAAACTGGTTTAATTTCTGCTTCCTTTATCAGAACATCAAATTTGAAGTTGTCGAACAAGGGTTACCAATATCACTTTTTAGAGATGAAATGTTTATCACTCGATAAAACTTAATTCGTTCTTCACGTATATATGAACCGACAAATATATTCTCTCATCGCTTCTTGCCTAACCGACCAATATTTTCTCTCATCACTTCTGGACTGCCCTCGACCAAGACAGAAGAAGGGGACTTTCTTAATGGCTTGCCAGCCACGAACTGTAAGTCTCTACTGGTCACAGCTGGGTGTGTTTGACTTTCACTTTCTTGAAGCCCCTTTTTCAACCAAAGATTCCCTTTGTGACTATTTTGTCATGCCATTATGAAGGGTCACAAAGTCAAGTGCTACCCCTTAAAACTCTGCTAAGGACACTGTTTCTTACGTTTCTTTTGTTAAAACAACTATTCCCCCAACTGCTATTCGAATCAGCTACACTTGCACGTGTTGTAACAAAGAACCAACATTCCTTTGAAATCCATCATGATTCTTTATACATTGCAATTCTTAATTTCGGTATCACTTATTACTTCATAAAATTCTTCTTCTGGTACGTATGTCCTGATACTGCCCATGTGTTCATTAAGCATCTCATAGTGATTGTTCATTTATTTAAATATTTATAATATTCAACTCTATTTGTCATTTTTCTCAAGTAATATTGCTGATCCAGATTTTGTTCCTCTAGTCCACTTTATACTATTACACGCTTATATAATTAAATACATTTTTGTTTCCATTCTATTTGTGATATTACGCTATTTCCAGTTTTCTATCACTTAAAATATGTTTCAATTTCAGTGCTTTTATGCGTAGAGCTCTTATACTTGGAAGCTGTCCGGCATTCTATGAAAGTGAGAGAAATGCTCATGTCTTTATTGCACATTACTAGCGCACGAACAAAAATTACTTGTAACTGTGATAATAAATGCTGTCCTGGAAAATTCCAATACAACTGCAGTTCATTTACTACTCACCATTTTTTCCATGGCGATGCTACAATATCACACTTAGTCCATTGTTGCTTTAGAAAGTGTTACTTCCCATTTCTTGAGTTCTCATACTTGCCAGACTTCCTATTCTTTATTTAAAATATACTTCAATATCGCAACTTAGGATAGAAGCGCAAAGGCTTCACCATCATCGGATTTACTTCCGGTACATCATGGGGTTTCCAATTTCCGGATACTACCGTACGAGTTGAAATAGGGACCGTTTTCTTCCACTCCCTCTCTAGCCATCTATCGCCGACGGCACTGTTTGTGTATTCTGCGTGCGAGGTTTCTCACCCTCTTTCGTGGTGCCCAACAAAATAATGGCAGCTCCTCCCATAAAAGAAGCAAGCAGAAGCGCGATGTCTTCCTTATCCTTTGTTTATTTTCCTTCCAGTTTCTGTTCTTCATAAATACACGTCTTGTGTTACTTCAAAGGTGACGGAAATATCTCACCGTTATCTGAAGCTACTCTCGGTTTATTTTACGTTACAGTCATGAAGCTTTCTGCCGCTCAGTTTTAGTGAACTCACAAAGGTTTAAAAACGCCACGGAAAAGAGAATTTAGCTTGGCTTGTCTTCCTTGCTAAAGTGTCTAAGAGGCTCTCTACTTTAGTTAAAGGTTGACAAAAATATCGGTCCTGAAATTTCACCAGAGATATAATCTGAGGCATAATTAATACAACAGAAAAACATTTTAGGAATGATATTCATTAGCAGTTTGCGTGTATTTATTTACAATAAATAAAATAGGTGAACAGAAGATTTTACCCGGAAGAAGTAATGAGTCAATTCGGGAGGCCCGAGTTTGATTCCTGTGACCGACCTACCTGAACCATGGGCTTTTTCAGGGCTTTTCCCGGGTCGCTAGGTGAATGCTGGGTAGGCTAATTACATCCTCCGAATTTCCTGTCCCTCAATTTCATCTCCATTATCATTTCATATCACATCATATCTCATCTGGTGGCCTCTTTCAGGGTAGAAGTGTCTCTGGGTGTCTCGGCGGTGAATGGCAAGTTGATATGCTCTGAGGAATACTACTTCCGCCTCAGGTAGGTCGTTTGCCGGTCTCCGCTCCTCTACTGGGACTATTTCGTAACCCCCAGCCAGGGACCTTCGGGGCTCGGATTGCCTGTCTGGGACCATTAGGGCTCGGCGGCTGGGCTCGTTGCC
>CM060947.1:125448339-125701128 GCA_030765055.1 Mantis religiosa
ATCATCAAATCTCACCCTCTTTTCATTTCATCTCCTACCTCGCTCTCATACGGTTTTTCGGACTGATCACATATTCTGACTGTTGTCGCTTATACAAAGTTTGTCAGATAGATATCTGAACCCGCGTCCACTTGAAAGTCCTAGAAGGGGTGAAAGTCCTCTATACGAGGAGGGTAAACTGAGACATCAGAAGTGTTCTTAAGGTTAATGAAAGGGAACACATATACCGTATCTTCTAGCGCACACAAAAATTTACGGGTTAAAGATTTTTTTTCTCCATAAGATAATTGCTTTCATTAGTAATATAATAATGATGTAAGTGACCGTCAATAAACACCCTTTGAAAAAAAAAAGTTAACAGGCTCTGGAAGCGTATATTATCCACAGCCGGTTTACAATAGCGGCACGGAACGCATCTCTTTAGCTTCGTCCTACTGAATACTCTCAAAATTACGAGGGCTATTCAATAAAGAGTGATCACAATTTTTTTCACAACGTAGCTTTACACATCCTCATAATTTTGATGGTCCTTCTCAAAATAGTCTCCCCTGAATGCGATGCACTTGTCCCAGCGTTTCTAGCAGTCTTCAAATACATGCTGAAAACCATTTTTGAGGGATCCTTCAAAATCGCCTTCGCAGCCTTCACCACTGCTTCTGATGATGGATAATGTCTCCCACGAAGGCGTTTCTTCAAGTTAGGGAATAGAAAAATGTTACATGGGCCTAAATCCGGACTATAGGGAGGGTGAGGGCTGCACTTCACGTTGATTTTGCAAGATATTCAGCAACAATATTGCCAATATGCAGCCGCGCCTTATTATCGCGGGGCAGCATCCAGCCTGCTTAACGGAAATGTGGTCTTTTGCGCAATGTTGTCAGGACATCCCTGTAGCATTGTCCAGTTACTGATGAGTGTGTGTGCAGGTGCAATATGCTGATAAACCATTCCATAAATATCAAACAATATGACCATAACTTTCCCAGCAGAAGCAACCACTTTTGCTTTTTGGGGAGTTGGTGAAGAAGGAGCTTTCCACACAGAGCTTTGCTGCTTGCTCTCAGGATCAAAATGATGTAGCCAAGATTCATCAGCAGTGATTACGTTTGAAAGAAACTCCGGATCTTTCTCTAACATCAACTTTAACTGGAAGTTACCTCCATTACAGCGGTAGGCAATACTGAACATGTCTGAACTTACCTGGATCTCACAGGCGGAAACCAGGAGTACCAACATTGAAACTACTTCTGTGTGTTTGTTTCACATTCAGCTAAGTGAATGTAATAAGATTGAATTTTAGTTCGAAAAATTATGACCGTAAAAATTATGATAATTCCTTATTGAACAACCCTCGTATAATAATAATGAGATTGTTCACAAATTATGTAATGTTTCACATGCTTCGTGCATATTCACATAAGGAATCCTTTTTGACTCATAATTGAGTCTCAGTTACTAATGTGCACAAATATTGGAGCAGTTACCAGCAAGTATTTAGGATCTAGAACTACAAAGGTTCGAATCCCAGAAAAAATTTTGATTTTTTGTTTATGTACAAATACGAAATGGATATTACACTCATAGTAATATAACCTCCAATTATTTTGGTTTATTTGCTTTCATGGAATTTATGTTCACACATAAAACTGAAACACTGTGCTCTGTTTGTTAAAGTAAGTGAAATAACTGTTTTATTTCTATATGCAAACAATGGATATTAACTCATTAGTGGGTATGTAAACTCTCTGATTCTATTTCTACTCTCACTCTGCGGGGCACGGATGAGAACACATGCCTAGTGAAATTGTCACGAGATTATTCTTGATATTATACGCCAGACCATTCATAACAGATGAATGACTCCGAATGTTTGCTCAACCGAAATAAGGGTAATTTTCTAATAGCATTACACTTATGCGTTGGTCATGGTAACTCAATGGGTAAGAGCGACTGGACGGAAACCAGGAAATCCGTGGTTAAAATCCCGGCCGTGGCATTGAATTGTTCATGTGGAGTCTATCAATCTAATACCTTAGCCAACAGCCTGTATACGGCTATTGTGAAGAAATGATTAATTTCCATCAATTAGCTTAGACATTGCACTTATTTGTAAAACGACAAGAAAATGTTATTTGCTTTTTTGTAAATGAATGTATTTAAAATATTATTATTTATATTCTACAAGAAAAGAGCATAACGCAGTGCTGTTAAAGTAATACAAATAAAGGGACACATGAATGTCATGTTTTCCAATATTTTGAAAATCGAAATTTGTTCTTGTGGTAACCGTTTTTTTCCTTCCTTTCTTCCCTCCTTCCCTCCTTCCCCTTCCCCTTTCCCCCTTTCCCCTTCCTTCCTTCTTTTCTCCCTCCCTTCCTTCCTTCCTCCCTCCCTCCCTTCCTCTCTCCCTCCTTCCTTCCCTCCTTCCTGGCCACGCTGTGGCTCAGTGGTTAGACCGCTTGGCTCTCACCAAGGCGGCCCGGGTTCGACCCCAGGCGACGGAAAAGTGAGATTTGTAGTGGACAACACGGCGCTGGGGCGGGTTTTCTCCGGAACCTCCGGTTTCTCCCGCCATCTCATTCCACCGGTGCTCCACCTTCATCTCATGTATCATCAGTGTCACCGCCTGCGGTGCCGTATGTAGTGAAAGCGGGCGTTAAACACTACACATTTTCCCTCCTTTCTTTCTTCCTTTCTTTCTTTTTTTTTGGCTTTTTGTCCCTTATTTATGCCTTAGGCTATATGGGTGTGGCGTTAACTGTTTTTCCTCTCCCATTAGAATAAATTTGTATATCAGTACGGGTAGTAATGCATCACACCTCTTAAAACATTTAAACAGACCCATGTCACCTAATTGTGCTAATCGTTATTGTGAGTGAGTGCAACTGATCGAAGCTTTCGTTTCTTCAAAATGATTCACTCATGAATAAAGCTTTGATTAAAACACAATGCTTTCTGTTTTCGAAAGGAGAAGCTCTCTCCAGGTCAAAAGTAAAGAAGTTCAAATTTTTACCTGTTAGCAATCCATAAAGGGTACAAACAGACAAATTGCGGTTGACAAATGACGGTCGGAGAGCGCGCAAAGGACGTGAGGAACTATTTACAGTTCCGTTAATAGAATGATGCGAGACCAAAACCTTTGAACTCGACACCATTTCTCATTCGCTTTCTAAGCCCTCTCCACCCCGATAAGACACGTGTTATTGGCTTGCGCCCAAACCAGCGGTGAAAATTAGACTTGTTACCCAGGTATTGGATCCCATTTCCGATACCCTGGAATTACTGGGATCTGCATTCCTTCGAAAAATACCAGAATATGCTCTCCCTCGGTTTGAAACAACCTCATGCGTTTTTAATTCCTTTAGCGACACAACCTTTTGTTTGTTTTTCATTTGTTTTACGCGAAGCAGATTAATTGCGGCATATGGGGAAATTGCAAGAACCTAGAGATGTACAAATTGAATTAACGAACGATTTATAGATCTTTATATTAAACAGACTGTCTGAGCTGTGAAGCACACTCGCACATACACATGTACACATATACACCAATTGTATTCCAAGCAGCTGCATTTCTCGAAAGCTGCAACAAAAATTAGCTCAAGACACATAAATTAAGGTTCTACATTATTGCATTGGTGGATAAAATGCTTATGCCATTCCATTATTTCCAAATTTGCTTTCAAAACTACTAAAACAATTGCTCTGTAAATTTGTAGGTCTTATTTTTGTGACTTTGTTTGATTACCCTTATTATTATTTATTTATTTATTATCCAATTTTGTGATTCCTATTTACCCAAAAAGTATATTATAAATATAGCTTACAAATTTTAAAATGAATATAATAACATTTACAAAACATAACCAAATACAACATCAAGTTGACAAACACTAAATATCAAGATCCTTTAGCTAAGAAATACTTTGCTTACGATAGCCACGAATTATTGATAAGTTTTGTAACTCATCGAAATATGTGTAAGTGGTTCTGAAAAAGTTTAACCTAAGGATTGAAGAAATAATTCAAGTTTGTACCTTCCAAAACAGAAAAAGGGACAATGAAATAAAATGTGAGGGACATCTTGAAGATGATTTCCACAAATACAATCAGAAGTGGATTTGTTTATGTATCGAAGTAGGTAAGCTGAAAATTTGCCATGTCCAGTTAATAATTGAGTGAGAACGTTTATGTCTATCAGAAACCGTTGGGAAATATAAATGCCTAGTAAAAGCATCATAAACACTTTTTAACCGGTATTCATTCCAGTCCTGGGTGATAATCTCCTTCAATGTTTGCCTCACATAAGAAATAGGGCATTGATTAACCTTTACGTATAATTTCTTTTCTAAGAAAATGGTACACTGAAAATCTGATATTGCAAATTTAATTTGCAATATTGACTATATAAACATTCGGTTGCTTTAAATTTTTGTGCGATCTCATAGATGGGGCAGGAATTCTTTATCCGTAGTTAATTTGTCTCCGTCTTCATCAGCCACACGTTCGGGCGCAATTTGGTGCGGGTTCTGTTAACGTTGAATTCTCGAAGGCCCACGTCGAG
The DNA here is from genome assembly GCA_030765055.1 of Mantis religiosa. NCBI lineage: Eukaryota > Metazoa > Arthropoda > Insecta > Mantodea > Mantidae > Mantis > Mantis religiosa. The sequence goes on from CM060947.1 coordinate 125,452,904, forward strand.
AAGCCAGATATAACAGGGCCAATTCGTTGTATTTTGGGTTTTTTCTTGATTATTGTGTTTGATTAAATAAGAGTCACGAGAATCTTGGTTTCAGGCGTGGTTCGGAATAAAGTTTGGGAGAAGTCAAATTTTGTAAAAATTTAATTGTATTATTTAGATTACATTTTACTTGAACTTGCTTTCCCAGTCACTTCCAACAAATCGATCAATTCTTACTTTGTTATTTTTAAACAGTTGCAGCTATTGCATAAAAGTTTTTGATCCTGCTCCACTATTCATCACACTCACCATTACAAAACATCTCTATCAAGATTATTGATTTTTCGTAACTATGGTTACTCCTATCTTAAATTTGCGATTGGCTGATTTAATGCCACGTCAAAATATTACATCATAAAATTATTACTACGGCCAATCACAAAATTTCATATAATTTTACTTGTTTAAATTACGAAAAAGATTTACATAACCTTTTTTTTATAAATGTCTAAACTTTTCATACCTTTTCTAAATATAACTCAAAACTACTGTTACATAGTTAACGGGCTATTAGGTTTTAATCTTATACTAAAATGTTCTTGTAATTTAATATGAAACACTACTTTCTAAGCTCTACGTTTTAATCGCAACTGAAAAATATGTCATATAATTTAGTTTTATGGGCCTTGGTTCAATACTAAATAATTTTGAAATTGCGTTATTTGACATTTCTATAGGGATGCATCAACTCATTCAGTTCTAGGCGTTAAGTATTGGCTGTAAACTTTTTCGGCCATAATTTTGTTAATGCCGTGCATAAAAATGAACTAACTGCAAAGTAACAGCCGCTAGCTGACAATCATTAATCAATCAGTGCTAATTTGTTACCTTTTTGGCTGTCTGCAATATACATAGGACGCATTGCTTCCTTTTCTTTTGTGTTTTGTTTGCTTAGGTTGGGAATCAACGAATCTGTTAAGCATGTTTGTCTCGATTTCAAATAGATATTGAAATAGTGCGCTATTAGGTAAGAATGAATATGTTATAGAAAATAAGAAAGCAGAAGCGCGTCTCTTAGGAAAACATCTTGGGCGGGCAGAAAGGAGAAGAATTTAACAATTGTAGCCCAAATAATTACACACTTTCCGGCCAATGTGATACCTCGACAGTTTCAAATATCTTGGTGTTTTAATAGAAAAATACAAAAATTATCAGGAAAATACGAAAACGAGGAAAAGCGGATCAGAAAATAATGGTGGCACATACAACTTTAAATTAGAAGAGATCTGAAGCAAAATCGTTGGAATGCTCGGTCCCTCTGCAAGTCTATGAGAAGGCGCTGCTTCAGAAGACACCTTGATTTTAGATGTCAATCTGCCAGTACAAAAATCATCAATCAGATCTAAGCTAAAGAAAATTAATCATTATATATCGTTAAAAGTGGCATACAAAAATTATTGATCACGCTTTACGTTTTGACACAGCTATGGCCTTTATTGTGTCACCGCACTGACTAAGGGAAACCTTATGCTAATTGAAGCGATGCGCGGTCTAGCCTCAGTTTAGAGCAAGAGGTTAATCTCAGGGTATGCGTGGATAAATAGGGGTAAGAATGACACTGATAACACTGGAATCCAAGTTTAAGACTCGTTTAGTGACAGATTCTCTTTTTTATAATCATATGAATCGCTAAGTTGCCGACTAAGGAAAACCAATCTATATTACGTTCTGGAGTTACCGTATATGAAGCGCACATTTCGGGATAACATGTATACTCCTCCAGAGGAGAGAAAGTCTCCAAGGGGTGAGATGCAGGGTAGTTGGCGAAGGTTGCCACACCCTCCCTCGACGGATTTATTACACCCCATGTCAGTACAGTTACAGACCATTCAAAAACATTGTGATGGCTGCTATTTTTGTGAATGCAGCTCCTCGGTTTTAGTGTACAGAGTGAATAGGGCGCATGTTTTTAACTGTCTGCTCCTTGTGTAGCAGGCGTTTTCTGTCACATATATTCGTTGTCCTTGTCCCACTGTGTAACACTCCACATTCCTTACAGGGACCTTCTTTGCGTTGCTGGACTATAATTCGTTAGTTCCGCAGGAACAAATACTTTCCCGAGAGATGTTTGACTGTGTCTGATTCCTTTCAAGCAACTCTGTTATTCACACCAAAATTCCCCTACTCAAGTACCTGTGTGAACCTTTGTATCTTTTATTACGGTCATCCTTTACTAAAGAAGGGTCAAAGAAAGCCACTTCTATGTCGACCATTGGACCGCCTGCGATATTAGCCTTCCCTCCTCATCTTAAATTACTAAACAAAATCCTGTTTCACATTTAACATATATAACCCATGTTACTATCTAAATTACTGAATCTCTAATTTCGTTATCAACATATGGCATGGACAACGACCGCTGATACCATTTGAAGAGATAAAGAGACGGAAGAGTGCTATTAACAATGTAAATTCCTGAAGCTATAGAGAAATAACGAGAATTCTTTAGAACTCTCTGGCAGCTCGAGTGGGCGTATACATATAATAGAGTGTACTCGTGATTGAGCTAGTGAATGAATGAGTGCATTTCTGAGGCGACATAAAACGCTAGGAAATCAACGAGTGATGATGTGACGATTGTTGTAACGTTTAGTGATTATTGCCAATACAAACAACTACTGCGGCTTTCAAATTGGATGTTTTTTGTCCTTAAATGCTATTAGTCCGCAATCAGTCGAAGTCCTGTGGCATTGTCATACTGAAATTCCCTTAAGTTGGCTGTGACAAGCACCAAATGAATCCATCTTTAATAAATACTACTTGCGCTAAGACAAAAAATTGAAATTTGGCAAAATATGGACCACGAGGAAGGTAGGGAGTAAAGTTTCTTACGCAGCCCTAAAACCCACTAAGTTTAGCTCAAATAGGTTTAGTAATAAAAATAAATAAGGTACCAGTATATGAGGCATCGTGACCTGAAGCACCGTAACGACTTCAGTAATGGTCGGTATGTATGTGCACCTATATCGTAATTACTTAGAACTGAAATATCAAATGTAGATATGATCTGCTAAAAATTCCTTTGAGCAAGCCAAGTTGTTTGTAAATTATAAAGAGAGCAAATAGTTCACTTCATGTTAGCTTGTAAAATGTTGCATTTGCATTGTGTGAACCATCACATGGCAATGTTTATGATTGCTTCGGGGACAGTGTTTATCTACTCTAGACAGTTCAAATCAGTGTTATTCTGTTGTTCTTCCGCTCACAATCCAGCAAAAAGTTTATCAGCTGAATGAACTTGTGAATGAAATGGGACATGAGGTAATCCGCCTGTCGCCTTACGACTACTATATAATCTAATTGGATTAGTGAAGGCTTAAATAAAATAGGGTTGCAAGCAGAAACAACAATTTTAAATTGCCTGACGTTGAGCCATTTATTCACAGAAAATTGACAAGATAGCAAACAAGTTTGGGATAAGATTGGGAAGATATGTGAGACATGAAAAAACACCATAAGAAGACAACCATGGAAAAAATAGCACGTGAGCCTATGAAGCCTACCATCATAAATTTGCAAGACTAACACTATGAAGACAGTGACAATGATGCACGCCTATGACTTGTCATTGACAAGAATATGGATAAGGAACTTGTAGTTCTATTGTTCCACTGGATTAGAAAAAAGGCAATTTGTAACTTATAATTACAATTATAGCATTTAAAATTCAAACACACACACTGTAACCGCAGTATCAGGCAGCGATTAGGAGGCGGCGAATTAATCGAAATCAGATAATTAAAAAAAGATGATAAATGAATAAGAATGCTTTGCTAAACAAATATCAAAATCTTCTTATAATAATATGAAATTAGAATGGATAGAGTAATGATTAAAATAGCAGTTGACTTAAGGGTATGTATGACTGAAATTTTCAAATTCTGAACTAATAATGCTAGCTTTTTCAAATTTACACCATAGGTGTAGTATAATGTAAACATTTAACAGCCTAAATTTAAACCATTTTTCTCCAGCAGTTTAGAAATTATGATAAATTCTGTATGTTTTTTGTTACGTCACTAAAAAGGTCCCTTGCGACAAAATATTTTGAACTTTGGTCTAATATTTTAACCCTATGTTCATAATACACATACTTTTTGAAATTGCTCTGGGTTTTTCTGTGTCTCCTTTAGTTTAGGTCACAAAAATTTTTTAGTCTACAAATATTCTTTTTTTGTCTAAAAACTGTAAATTTTGTGTTTGAAAATTAAAAATATATGCTTATATACATTTCACAATAAAACCTAGGGCAAGTTCCATTCCTCATGACATTCTGAACCTGTGTAGGAAATTTCATGAATGTAGTACAAAAACGGCATCGCAAGGAGAATTTTACAGGAAGAAAAATGCTGAAAATATGAACATTGAGAAAACAGCGATTAAAGATTTGATTGCATAACTCACATTAAAATCCACCAGGCTGATAGGTTGGACCCTCAGATTTCTTTTTCCTCTCCTCTGTTGCTGCATTTTCCACCTTTTTCTTCTTTAGATGTTGCTTTTCTTCTGCACAACTTCGCTTCTTGCTTTGCAGGATACGAGTCTGATCTCGCTGCACTGAAGTTTTCCTTGCTGAGTCTACTACACTTTCATCTCTGATATTTTGCTGCAGCTCCAATGACTTAAGACTACCCATGTTAAACTCACTGATGCTTTTAATAACAGCAAGATCCAATTTTTGTTTTGATATGAAAACTTCCTATGGGCACTTATTCCATATGACATGATGCAAGGATTCATTGGCATTCTGTGTTTTTCCTGTTTTGCGCCTCCCTAGTAATGTTGTAGAAGCCAGCCTCTGATATATTGGCAGCATTTTAGGAACTATTTTGTCTGAAAGCCTTATTTTTCTTTTCTTGAATTGAACATTTAAGAACGGAAAGCAGACAAAGAATGTGGATGTAGGCATAAGAGGGCGTGACTCTGACAGAGTTTAGAGGCCACCGACATTTAAATAAGCATTTAGAAATGGCGTTCGGAGGCAAATTATGCATTTTTCACATTCGGGAATGTCTAAATTATTTTATAGAATTAAAATTAAAAAAATCGTTATTTTCACGATTTTCATGAAATTTCAGTCATACATACCCTTAAAGAATAAGAAGGGAAGAATGTAATATATTATAACATATATACTAGCATCCAGGCAAGAAGGATAAATATTCTTGCAAAGATATGTACACGTCCGAGAGACAGGAAGGACCATTACTTTCTTTGTGCTAGGAAAAGTTCAATGTTTGAGAACTATTGTATACTTTCAGCCAGCAATGTTTCGGGACAAAGGGTTTTCAAAAAAATTGAGCATGAACGCGAAAGGGATTTACTTCGCTGATTTGATACTATACCCTTACAAACAACTCAGGGTAGGCGTTCCCAAACTCAGGGTGGGCTGAACGTCAATGAGTTTGATGCGTTTTGCAAACCAATGCGAAAATTCGAAATAAATGGGAAACCAATAATAATGTAACATTTGAGAAGGGTGAGCTAGTTTGGTCATGTGATAAAGTTTGAGTGGGTGTCAAAATAACGTTCGAAAAAAAAAACCTTACTTAAAAGGTGACACAACGACAGCAAGAACGTGTTCATGTGCATTAAAAAGAGAAGCGAAGATTTATAAGTCTGAAATGTAAGGAAGTTAAGAATAGTGCAACCAGCGTTAGTGGAAGTAGCATTGGAAGTTTATTAGAGCAAAGTAGTCGTCGTATAAAGAAGAAATAGAAACCACGCGGAAGTAAATTTAAACATGTAATCCAGGGTTTTAACTAAAATTGAATTTATATTAGGAAATTTACTAACAGGTGGTCACAAGTCGATAAGCAACAATCAAAGTGTTATTAATACGACTGAGTAGCCAACAACCACCAAAATCCATTTCCTACAACCATTCACCTGAAGATAAGAGAACTCGTAGCTCCAATTAGAACTCAATCAATTTAACACTGGTATGCGGGTTTGCCGCAACAGGCACTTGCCTGCTCGCGTGAGTGTTCATAGTTGTTTCAATTTTAATTTTAACAACTGCATTATTAAAAAATTTGGAAAATTCATTTTTGATTTTATTACGAGAGCTGCAAGGTCTAGGATAGGGAGAGACAGAGCGAGAGAGAGAGAGAGAGAGAGAGAGAGAGAGAGAGAGAGAGAGAGAGAGAGAGAGAGAGAGAGAGAGAGAGAGAGAGAGAGAGAGAGAGAAAGGGAGATGAAATGAGTAAGGATAGCGAAGATCCTGGATGAAAATCAACTACCAGAGCAAGCGAGCTTCCACAAAGGATTCAGCACAACAGACCACCATCAAACTATCAATCAGCTTATCGAGAAAGCAGAGGAATTCCACCTGACTTTATACCTAGCTTTTGTAGACGATAATAAGTTGTTTGACTCAAACGAGCACTCAAGCATAATACAGGTACTGACCGCTCAAGAAGTAGATACAAATTATATCCGGATGCTGCAAAACATTTATAGCCAAAGCCTCGCCTATGTGAGGACCAAAAGAGGAGTTCGCCTAGAAAGAGGAGTTCGCCAGGCTGATCCAATCTCTCCCAAGTTGTTCATATGTGTAATGGAAGATATATTTTAAAAAATGAAGTGCAACAAGGACTTTGGAATAAATATAAATGGAAGTAGAATAACGAATCTAAGATTTGCTGACGATGTGCTATTTGCCAAAACCTCGGGATAGCTACAAGTAATGTTGGATCAGGTAGGCAAACATAGGCAAACTGCAGGATTCTCACTTAACAAACAAAAAACGAAGTTAATGTCAAACGGACCAGCCACACCAATAGTAATAGACGGAATAGCCTTTGTAGACGAGTATACATACCTGGGGCAACTTTCAGGACAAACTGGAGAAGGAAATACAAAGAAGAATATCTCTAGCCTGGAAGGCATTTGGGATTTTACTTTTATACTCTTAAACAGAAACCTAAATAGACGAACAAAATTCTACGCTTTGAAAACCTGTGTCTACCCCGTTTTACAGTATGGAGGTTACACACCGTGTCTAACAGCAAAAGAGAAGAACAATATCCAAATATGTCAACGGAAGATGCAAGAAATGTCCTGGTGGTATCTCTGAAAGACAGAATTTCAAATACAGTGTTGAACCAGTAATCACAGAGCAAAAATATGACACAATTAGCCACAAGATTAAAGTGGAAATGAGAGGCCACGTGGCGAGAGTACAAGGCAACAAGTGGATGTACAATGCTACCATGTGGGATCTTCAAATAGGAAAACGACTATAAGGCGTAGAAAATTGGACTTTTAATTCTACGAACCCACAAAGTCACAATTTGTCGGAGTTCTAAATGTTCTTATTTCCGCAGAATACACTGTTCAATTCTCGCGTAACAACATTACCTCACATATACAACACAAACTTCCAAGGGCGATGACAATAACAAACAGCTCTCGTTACAACAACACTCTTGTTACACACTTCACAGCTATTTACTGCTCGGCTTACTGTTTTACAACTGTCCGCTGGCGTGTCACAATCTATTATATATCTCATTCATAATTCGAGAGACTTCTGGAGTAAATGAGAAAAACGGCTATTCTCTGTCAATCGAGATATCACGAGAACCTTCCTTACGTGAAGCCCTATCTAGGACGGCAAGTCAGTTATCTCAAGTGCTATGTTTATCGGTTAATGCAAGCACTGTCCGTCTGTTATCTTTATCTGCAGGCTCTTTGTGCACTCAAACCGCGCTTATCTCTCGGCACCGAAATTTCTGTATTTCTCACAGCGACAGTATTGTTATAACTTAAAATACATGTTTTATTTTTATGGAGAGGGACATAAAGAATCAATATTTTACAAAGGGCGGTGTTTCATTTAAACATTGTGCTTGAACTACGTAATGTAAAGCTATATAAGCACAAGGGTAGCGGCCTTTCAAGGAAAAATAAAAATATTATAAGAAAGGAGTTAATGAGACAAGTAAATAAGCTTAGTTGCAATGTATATTACGGCTTCTACAATTCACATAACAATAAGCTATCCAAATTCCAGTAGATATTGTGTACAGTTAAAAGAATACTTGCGTCAGAAAAGTCAAAGGAGAGACTATTTGAAACTTTTATGAAGTTCCGTCCATTCCATCACTATGAAACACGAACTTGGGCTCTAGCAAAAATAAGAATGGAGGCCGCCGAAATGACTTACTAAGACCGCTTGACGGGTACAACAAGTTAGCTCATAAGCGAAAATACAAAATTCGGGAACAACATAGAGTTATAACTATATTAGAAACAATATATATTACATATATATGGATTTTAATGGCATAATCATGTTAACAGAATGGATTCAAATACACTTCTAAATAATCACATAATTTTTAATTGAAAGTATATGAAGTGAAAGCCAAACATTCTAAGGCTCTTCTTACATTAGATAAGGAACAGAATCGAAAGTATAACATAAAATCCTCAATTACCTATCGCGAAAACACCACCTATGCGGTTAGTTCGAGGTGTATGATTCCTGACTCCTTCACTATTATCAAGAAATATAGTTTATATATAGGTAGACAGTGCAATTAATTCTCTTATTTACTCCTTGCAGAATTTATTAATGTAGACATGCCAGGAAATAGCACCAATCACTTTATATGCTCATAAAATTTATTATTGGCATGATGCATTAAAATGAATTATGGTGCCAATGTTTGGTTGGTTCTCACAAAAAGCATAAATTTTCATGAGCCTGAAATATGAAGCATTTATACATTTTTAAAATACTATAGGTAAGATATTTGAAGTTTTTTGGGGGAGGTTCTTCATGATTACAGCATTAGAACCAAGAATTTGCTTGGCTGCATCGTACTTTACAGGACTCTCTCCTACAGACCATTAGTGTGGTAGGCATAGTATGAATTCCTCACGATGCTAGCAAAGCATCACTTTTAGTCCAATATTGGTAGCTCATACACCAGTTGATAGTATACTTAGAGAATTTCTCGGTGATCAATAAGATATGTCTTACATCACTTAACCATCTCGCATACAAACTTAAAGGGCCGAAGAGTCACCAGCTTAATCATCACAATTGAAGAATTATCCACAAGTTTCAAATTTCTTAAATTTTAAATTTATCTTACGAAAAGTAGTTTCATCTATTTTTGGACTCTGTCATTTAACCAGTGATCTATTCCCTCTAAGTATCATTATATATTAGCTGTCTGACATGTTGAGTGTGTTTGGGATTCCACAGTAATTAAATTTCTCTGTACAGTGATATTAAGTAGCGTATTTTTGACTATCTAAGCCCCTTCTACAACGATGGTGTTAAATGTTTCATGTGTGTCCAATTGTACTGGAATCTAATCGCGAGCACTCCTTTGATGCGCGGGAGGAACAAGCAAACAAAGTTTCCTTGCAAACCTCTCATGCACAAAAATGGGCTCTTTCCTTTAGATCGCCTTATTTTTTTCCCTTCGTGAAGTTTCCCACCTTCATATAACCAAGTTTTGAAGCCATCTAGCGTACATCATTCTCTAGTGACTGACATGGAAAACAATTGTTCAGACAGGAATACGAATCAATAAATGATATACTATTATAGATGTAAAATGAAGGGTGGTTCAGATACCGCATCTTAGCTTTCTGGTACACAGGAAAAGATGAGCCATTACTACATAATTCGTCCTCTTAGAGGAAGGGCTGAAGAATAATTTGCATGTGTTAAACTGAACGGCTTCTACGACATTAATGTGAGAATTATAATTAGAGGCATGGAGACGGAGATTAATGTCATTACCACCACCGAGCGGCAGTAAGAAAATACGCCATGAAAAGGCAAGGTTTAAATGTCCTTAAATAAAAAATGTCTGTTACTCTTCGAATTTTTTTCTGCACTGTTATTATATTTTGACATCTGAATCCAATGAAATATTATCTTAATTGTAAATCACTAGTAGAAACATGGACAACGTTTTAATGTAACCCTTGGAAGTTCAGCCATTAGCTAGACCTGTGCTTGAGGAACAGAAGAGTTCCGCTGGCAATCGTTGGAATTAGACGTGTCAAAATCTAGAAACCACTGCATTCCATTGTCAGTCACTTTATATTCTCGTCCATATGGCAAGGTTAGTTCACACGAACGGTAAAAATTGACACTAAGAAAGATATGCTTACAATTGACTCAATCTAAAACCAGCTTTGCAGATGTGTTGTATGACAAAACGCTTTCGCACACGATGGCACTAGCCCAAACGCGTAAATTGAATCCGATCGATTTATCACTTGACGAACGCAAGCTCCTTTTGATGCGATATACGTTGTGGAAATATTTGCAAAGGATTGACAAATGCACATATTCCTGATAAGCGAGAGATTGGTGGAACGGTTTGCGATGTACACAAACACGTCTGAAATATTCCGTAGAACTAGACGTCATTTTTTCTGCTGTCACGATATGAAAGCTTACACTGTCATCAAAATCCAGTGCGTATATAAAATTGATGCCAATATACATATCGCGCGTTTTTCTCAAATATTGTGGGTAATACCTAAAATGCTATTCAACACTTTATATTCCATGTTGTTTACTTTTGTTTTCCCAAAAATGGATATCATGATATTATTAACACGCCCACTCAGAAATTATCATGATAAACACCAAAATGTGTTGGTAAAACGTCTTTGTGTACAGGATAATTTTGAAAACTACTCACCCTTTGTTTCATAATTATTTCAAAATTTAAAACCTCTAGTTTTCTCTAAAGGACATAAGCCATAAAATACTCATTTCAAATCAAATAACTGAAATACCAAAAGCAATTTAAAAAGCCTAAGTGACAAAATACAAACTTTATTATTTTATAAATGTTATCCAATAATATAATTCCAACGAAGTATTCAACTTTCACATCATTTCCTTGTGCAATACTTAAGTTACAATCAAGTACGTCAGAATTCGACAAAATTACCAACCTAGAATCATGGTGGGGGTAACCACTTATTTTATAAATGACAGGTGTAAATTAAGTTAGTATAACTGAGAATTACTGAACGTCTATTTGCTAAAATATTTACTTACTAAGCTAAGAATGTAGAATCTTCATATTCACGAGCTTCACATCTACTTCGTTGAGTATAGCTTCCGTAGTGTGTGGATATATGTGAACTGTATACTATGAAATAACTACACATATTTAAATTGTTTTAATAGTCAACTCTTGTTATATTATACGAGGGCTGTTCAATAAACAATGATCACATTACCTTTGACAACGTACCTTTACTCACCATAACTTTGATGGTGCTTCTCAAAATAGTCTCCCCTGAATTTGATGCACTTGTTTCAGCGTTTCTGCCAGTCTTCAAAGACATGCTGGACACCATTTATTGAGAGATCCTTCAAAACCGCCTCTGTAGCCTTCACCACTGCTTCTGATGATGGATAATGCCTCCCACGAAGGCGTTTCTTCAAGTTGGCGAATAGAAAATGTCACATGAGGCTAAATCCGGACTATAGGGAGTGTGAGGGATGCACTGCACGTTCATTTTTGCAAGATATGCAGTGACAACATTGCAATATGCGGCCGCGCATTATCGTGGTGCAGCATACAGCCAGCTTCATGGAAATGTGGTCTTTTGCGCCTGATATGGGCTTGCAATTTTTTCAGGACAGCCCTGTAGTACTGTCCAGTTACTGATGTGTGTGCAGGTACAACATGCTGATAAACCATTCCATAAACATCAAAGAATGAGATGACCATAACTTTCCCAGCAGAAGCAAACAATTATCCTTTTAAGGGGGGTTGCTGATGAAGGAGATTTCCATATTGAGCTTTGCTGTTTGCTCTTAGGATCAAAATTATGTAGCCAAGTTTCATCACCAGTGATTACGTTTGAAAGAAACTCCGGATCTTCCTCTAACATCAAGTTTAACTGCATGTTACCTCCATTGCAGCGGCAGGCGATACTGAACATGTCTGAACTTACCTCGTTCTCACAGGCGGGAACCAGAAGTACCAACAGTGAAACTACTACGGCGTGTTTGTTTCACATTATGCTAAGAGAATATAATAAGTTTGAATTATAGTGCAAAAGTTACGACTGTAAAAAGTTTATGATCATTCTTTATTGAACAGCCCTTGTATTTACTTTATGGAATTCTTACTAAGAAAACATCAAAGTTTTCATACAACTTCTGAAAGCTGTGTTATGTTGGCTAAAGGGTCTTCTTTTGAATAATTTAAGTACATTCAGAATTAATAAAGCAATTTATTAGTGGTATAGATGTGAAAAAAATGCACATCTCTGATATAACTCCTTAAAATGGCTGTAATAAACTAATCGCATCCTAATGACCTATGTAATATATACCGTTTTGCAAAAAAAGAACATTAAAAGACGAAAATTCCTTCTAAATAAGAGTTTGCATAAATAATATGAATATCTATGAAAATACTGTGAATATTGAATATCTATTAAAATATATTACCTTTTTTCGACTTACATTTTCAATGCTTCTTAATTATTATAAAAATACCTTATTTTGGTGGCAATTTCCCACATACATACCAATACCCTTATGGCTGAATCGAATCATCAGATTATAAACTAAGGTCTATGGGTAGTACAATATAATGTTTCTTGCAAAAAGCAATGATATCAAATTATAAGGTTTTATGAAAGACTCTCTATTGAACAATATGCTAAAATCAATTGGTATACATGTATGCGTTTTAGGTGTTAGGTTTGGAAAATCAATGGCATTGCGAGAAATCAGGAAGGGCTAGCACTCTCAATTGGATGAACGTAAATGGAAGCAAGTGACGTAGGGTTAATATAATTAGAAGTTATTTCCGGGAAGTTATGCAACTGACATAATCGCTGCTCCTCCGATGCAGCACAACCTTTCCCAGAAGATATCGACCACGGCAAGATGTCCACCGCCTTGGTGAGGTGAAGGATGTGGAATAGAAATGACTAAAATAAGACCTGAAGCTTTCCTGTCGACGAATATGTTCAAGCTATTCTCGGGAAGCAAGCCAGATGAAAAGACGATTAGAAATCGACGTTTCCGGAGTGTGCATCTCTCCCATCATCAGGATATTTATTAAATGTTATAACTTCTAATGTATCACTGGATATAACACAAACATAAACTAAGACAAAACACTATCAGTATTCGCATTACTGCACAAAAAGCTGTACTCAGTACATTAAATGCCAGATAAGGAGATGGCGTGAGTATAGAAAATTAATTGGATCAAAGAAACGTAACTACTTCACTTGATCATCAAGCTGTATAGATCTGTGCTTCTTAAGTCGAAGGATTTCCATTTTAAGGCCAGTTTCCGAGAGGAGCTGAACTGTAATTCAGAATCACGATTAAGCGTGCTCTTCTCGGAGGAAATGGCCAAAGCTTCCTTAACTCTCCGTAACTGTTACATTTTGCCAAGATGGTCGTCTCCCGAAAGTTTGTTCTAGGGCCATTGTCAAAACAATGCTCCGCCAGTCCTGAATAAACCAGAAATAAACGAACATGAACCTGAAAGGTCTGGGCTGGCAGAGCATTGTTTTGATAACAACCACAGAACCAATTTTCGGGAGAGGAGCATCTTGGCAAAGTGCAACAGTTACTGGGAGCGGAGAGTTAAGGAGGCTTTGGACATTTCCTCCGTGAGGAGCACGCTTAATCGTGATGCTGGATTTCAGTTCAGCTCCTCTTGGAGACCGACCTCAAAAACTTAAATCCTTCTACTTAACAAGCACAGATCTATACAGCTTGATAATCAAGTTAAGTAGTTACGTTTCTTTGATCCAATTAATCTTTTATACTCACGCCATCTCCTGACCCGGTACTTTTAATTTTTAATTGATCGAGCAGCAGTACAATGCTTTATAAATCAGAGCGAAAAGAAGGTTAGAGAACAATAAATTAAAGAACAATAACACTCAGGGGTCGGCTAACGGATCGTCCCCTAACTACATTAAGTTAGAACTCCAATAATACACTCTGAGGAATTAAGTCAATATTGGAGGTGTAAGACACACATCAAGCACTAGAATCACTGGAATCAGATGTATCACTCAGAAGCAGGTCTTGTGGTAGTCTACTCTTTAAGCTTGCGGGTTGGCGCGTGCGGACGCCGATGCTATAATGCACAGCTCCTGGAACTTCTTGCAGGGTGGAAAAGAAACGACGGGAGACCCGCGAATGTAGTCGTGAAGAGGTAAGAGTTCTAGTTGGCGATGGAGCTGCTGATTACGGATGAACCATGGAGGGTTGGTAGCGATGCGCATGAAGCGATTCTGTATAACCCGAGGACGACACAGATAACATGTGTGTGCGGCCCCCCACACTTGGCAGGCATGAGTAATAAACGGACGAACGAGTGATTTGTAGAGTATCAATGAAGACTGGAGGCCGAGGCTGGAACAGCGATGTAACAGAGGTGAGTTTCGAAAGCCGCAAGGAGGCCAGTGATATAAGACGATCGATGTGAGCACGCCAGTTGACCTGGCATTTAATTTACTGAGAACAGTTTTTTGTTCAGTGTTGCGACTACTGATAGTGTTTTGTCTTTGTTTATGTTTGGGTTATATCTAGTGAATCATTTGTGGTTATAAAATTTAGTAAATATTCTGATGATTGGAGAGATACACAGTCCCGAAACGTCGATTCCTAATGGTCTTTTCACCTGACTTGCTTCCCGAGAAAAACTTCATCATAGAAATGATTAATTTTATCGTAATGTTGCAGAGCTCCTACTTCACATATTTCACACAACGTGGAATTTTGGTTAATAACAAGCTTCGAGTGCATATTATATTAGAGGATACCCAATTTAAAGATTTGAAGAACAAAACATCCACAATTTCTAATTGAATGTCCTGAAAATTTTATCACAGTAGAGTAACGTGATAATAAGGCGAACTTTCAATCAGATATGTGTATTTATTTCACAGATATTAAAGTTTTTCTTCTAGATTTAAGTAATGCCCTTGTATTAGTTAAATCCGTTGCAATTGCCAAAAGAATTGTTTAATCCTACTAAGGATTTGTTTCGGCTCTAACAGACTATTGCGCACGTTGAATATTTTTATATTCAAAGTAAACTAAGTTAGAAAAGAAATATTACACCTGAAATTTTCGATGTTTTCTATTTTATGAATATTAGTCTATGAAAATATTTCATTAAAAGTGATGTTATTTTAACATTTATAAATTGCAAGTGCCTTATGAAATCTTTCATGAAGTCGTTTTGAAAACTGGAAGCTAAACAGCCAAAGCATTTAACAAGTGAATCTTTTTAAATAGCGAAATATAGCCGAACACAAGTTTAAAAAATTAAGTTAGTAATATGCATTATACTACTGCGTTCAAGGATTGCGAAAAGTTGCACAGAGTAGCCTATATTTCTCATAGTATTAAACCAAATATGCCAATTAGTGGTAAGCAGTATATAATTTGTACAGTAAAATACAAAAAAATTCCACTTCTGCATTTATTCCATATTTTCATCTAATTATATGCTGTAAAGCACTTCGAATATGGAGCTTTTACCCAGGAAGATCGCTGCGCGTTGAAGTAAGGTGCTGTCATGCTGTAAATCCCGGTTTCGATTCCTGACGTCCCCTACACTATGTGATTCTGAAGGTTTACGGGTAGGAGAACGCTGGGGTGCTTTTTCCTTCTACCACGACTTGCCTATATTACACAAACCTGTTTTCAGTACTTTGCGGAGCAAGAGACTCCGTTACTCCTGGTGCACCTTGTGGAACCTTTATCGTGTCGCAGGGAGTGCCCATTGACTCGCCTTCCTTGTGCTCACTGAACAGGCTTCCCGTGGTTTGGAGTTTTTCAACATGCTTGAGCGATGTAAAATGCGTTCAATTTCAAAACATTAGGCTTGCCTCTGGATTTCTCACTTATTTCTCCCACCTGATATTATACTTGAAGCACCATGAGTTAACATGTAGTGGTAATCTGTGCTGCTTTCGGAGACTCTCTATGAGAATAAGTTTAACTTTTTATTATATCTCTATGGCCCTTTGTAGCATTATGTGTAACCTTGGAAGCTATTTTTATACACAAATATAGTAATAATATTTGCCTACATTAATAACTGTAAATAGTCCTACGCCTTTGCATAATGGGTTAAGGCGTCATGCTTTGGTTCCCTGCCACGGAAGAGCTTCAGGATCAATCCCACCCCTTGGGGCTGCTGATTTTAAGTCACGAGGATAGGAACAGTGGCCACTCAGCATCGTGAGGAAAGTGAGGAACTAAGATAGGTAGCGAACACCGGTTAAGAAGGCTAACTTTTCTACTGAGGGTGCCGAGATGCTGACCACATCTCCTCCACGTATCGTTTGTGTAATCGCCCACCTCTGCCTTGCGTAAGTGTGCGTGAGGCCGGTAGTCGGGTTAGCAGACCTTGCCCACTAGGGCTGTTACGGCATGGGTTAGTTAATAACTGTAAATAAGATAAGAGTCTTTAAATATTAAATTATGCAAACAGGAGCAGGCTTATACGCATAGCTTGTACACGTAAACGCTAAATGCTTTTTAAACAACATTAAGTTAGCAAGGTCCTATTTGCCCAGGTGTGATGCTATCAAGCAATAACCCTGTGATAAATAAACCTTTAAGAAAAGTGTTTGTATAAAATTTAATATCTATTTTCTTGCACTAATTACAGTTCATCTCCACTGATTATTCCTGTACTGCCAAAAGAGCGTAGTTTAAACAATATTATTTTTTAGATCAGTGTTCGCAGCTACCGTTTTCAAAATAATAAAAGCTAAATATAAGGGTCATCTCTGAGAATAATTTTAAAAACGTTTATAAACGTTGATATGGATGTCATATGCATATTACATCCGGATTAGTGCACAGAAATTTCATAAGATACAAACTAAGTGGAGTTATAAGTGGAGGAGTATCCACGCCAACCAAAAGAAAGGTTATTGTATGTCCAACCCCTGAGAGATAAGTGTCAAACCTGCTTTGCGCGAGTAAAATCTGTTTAGTGCAGTTCGGCCGCCTCTTTTGATGAATCCTTATTATCGTTTTACAACCCCGGCCCTCCTTCTCCCAGTCCTTTCTGCAAGGTTGCCACATTTCTCGATATGTCATGGATATCGTACAAGTTTTCGTATAAATAAACTATAAACTATCTTATGTCCACTACTGCGAAACTTCCTTAGTTTTGACAAATGCCTGTATATGTATATATATATATATATATATATATATATATATATATTCTACAATTCTACTGGATTGCATAATAGCCCTTATCTTATTCAAAGAGCGGTATTTGAGTCCCAGCTCCTTTAGGAGGACGCGCAAAAGTGCAGTGCCCATAAGAAATATCACAAATTTCTTGCAAATGTGCAACCAATTCATCTAGCATAGAATCTATAAATTTCTCGGCGAATTAAATCACATGTGAAATGATAGAAACTTTAGAGAAACGTTTCCTTTTGTTTTCACACTTGATTGGCGTCTTTGGTATTCCTTTCGTCACAATTTTTCTTACTGCATTTCTGTGAATATCCATAATTTATCAAGTTCATTGCATGACCCCTTACCAAGATTATTTGTCAGCACATATTTATATGTGTTCAAAACAAGTGCTTGAAATTGCTTAGAAAGAGTTCCCGTTATAAATTTTTTAAATATATTTTTAGGCTTCTCCAGTAATGACTTTCTGCACGTAATGAAACGGACAAACTGGAAGTTGGAACTTCGGCAACTGAGACTCCACGTGGAGTAAACATGCAACTGTCATTTCCATGAAATCAGGGCTGCTATTGGTCCTCAACGACAGTGTTGTGTGGAGATAGATTTATGACGGTCATTAGTGGGTGGTAGGGTCCGTTTCCTTTAAATGGCAACGGCACTCACGTTGACTAGATAGACTTTACCAAAACCCGTAATAAGGGCGTGAGCCACGTAATAGTCCTTTACGCGGGCTGGAGATTCGTTTCAGTGCTAAGGTTGCCAGCCGGCCCACCTCAGCAGTACTGGCATCTACTACACGGAGAACAGCATTTACAGTGCGCAAAGC
The DNA here is from genome assembly GCA_030765055.1 of Mantis religiosa. Lineage (NCBI taxonomy): Eukaryota > Metazoa > Arthropoda > Insecta > Mantodea > Mantidae > Mantis > Mantis religiosa. The sequence goes on from CM060947.1 coordinate 125,470,984, forward strand.
TTCTACATGGCAGCGCCGCATTCCCCGTCGCCGACGCTTCTATCTCTGAAAATAGAGTACGGAATTGAAGTGGAATGAAAAGAAGACGCGAGAAGTAAGATATCCAACTGAGCATATGCCTAGTGAAAAAGGAGAACCATGAAAACTGTTAGGTCACTCACCAGGAATCAAACCCTAGACCTTCAGAGTAGGAGTTGCAAACTTTACCGCCTGAGCCAACTCGCTCAAGAGAGGTGTTAAACTCCTCTTCTTTAATTTTTAAATCCTCCTATTCCAGCTGCTACATGATAGTTCGTTGTTTCCGAGGCCCCTATATCTAACAAGATAAATACCAGGGTCGTTAACATTTAATTAAATTTTGGAGGCAGAGCGGATTTTAACCATAAGGAAGTACAATACAGAGATTTCGCTGCTCTCGAAATTAATTTCTGGTATATGTTCACTGGTGCTACTGTGGTCTAGTGCAAATGTGTTGGGCTGCAGGTTAGGGGCGTATTGACATTCTGGAAGTGCGGCAACGACACCAAAGACTATTGCGGCAGGGTGCGACCGACCTGTGATGTGAAGCCTCTTACTACGCGGTCTGAATAAAAACGATACTGCTACAGTCTCTGTAACACAGTCAAGGTTATTTATCGCCATCATTTCTTTTATTTCACCTAGCACGTACGCGTCAGGGGTAGATAGGGTAGTGGTGCCAGTGATCCTACCCTTCTATTGTGCAAGGAATACAGAATGAAATAATAGGTAACCCCGGCATTCAAAACGGAAGCGAATGTCAAATGCTCTGCGATATGTTTCCCTTTATTTACAGCCTTTATTCAGAATATTCTATGGCATTCATTGTATGACTTCACAATTTGTTTTCTCTGTTGAAGCAATGGTATTCCTCGGGGGATTCTCGTGCATTTGCTGCAGCCTTGGGCACACATATTGAAGTTAAACTCGATAGTGTTTCGCTATGCAATTGAAGTATGATGGTTCGCTTCTGAGCTGATTAGCGAGATGGCTCCGTTGTAAATTGTGCGGTTCGCATGTGTGTGGTCCCAGGTCAGTTCGAGTTGGACCGACTAAGATTCTTTGAGATACCGGATGTCCGAAAGTAGATTTGACTCTTACATTAAATAATGTTAAAACATTAACAGTATCGAAAATATGCAAGGAAAGATTTCGAAAAATATACAGCAGCGTAAGAACTAGAAACCAAATTCGGTGATGTGTAAAAGTTTAACCACTGTATAAGTTTACAGAGTAATTAAAGGCCTCCGAAAATACTTTCTAAAGCATTGTGAACGAAATGCCTCTTGTCATTACATTACCTTGTCTTATATTAGCCCGAAATGAAAACACAATAGAGATGTAATCGTTCTAACAACAGACTAATCTTGTTTTATTTTTCGTCCTAACATAGGCACTGAGTCACAGTTATTACAGTTGGATTCAGAAGAGGTGTCAGCTCTCGAAATATGCGCAGAAGAATGGGCGAGTTCATCTTCTGTTGTTAGGGGAGGAAACAGTTCTGATTGCGAGGCGCACATGGTAAGATCTCGAGAGGTTGAGAATAACATAAACATTGAAGCTCTTTAGGCGCGTCACCGTGTTATAAAATTAAAGTGAATTAATATTTCATAATATTCATTAGTCATTGTGTGTGCGTGTGTGCGCTTTGTATTTGATCTGCGCGTGTAAAAGCATTTAATTCCTTATTTATTTTCATATTTATTTTCATATTTTATTCATAAATATTTGAAAATGTCATTAATGGCGAGCAAATTGTAAGGAAAGATGCCACATTCACATATTCGTGAAGTTGTAAGCAATGTATACAATTGCATGGTACAGCATTCACAGATTAGTGCAGTCTATATTAAAATCCATGGGAAAAGCGTAGCTGAAGCTACATGTGTGAAACAAAGAAGCGTTGCACGAATAATTAAAGATACCGAGGATATGCATGCTGGTTCTACTCTTTTTCTTCGTTCCACAAGAAAGGTTCTCAAAGATACTCTAGAGAGACCATAATCAGCCAAATTGTCAATGAATTATACAAACTGAAAAAAGACCTACTTTAAGGAAGCTATGTGCTAAGTTAAAATATCCCGAAATGATGTAATGATAGATTTTGTTAGGCAAAACCATTCAACAGAACAGTTTCATGCCATTAGCTCTCTACTGTTTTCACTTCTGATATTTACAGCTTAATTATTCCTTTGAAACCCCCCACTACTCCCTAAAAATTGTCTAATGCAATCCTAATATTTTACGTCTACCTCCTTATCATTTTGAACTGATTCCCAATGAACTTATTTGGACTACTGAAAAAGACCTGGGTGACTGGCAGAAATGCTACGTCCAGAAGGAGTTGATAACTCAGGTAGGCGGTGACAAATTTGCCAGCATTCAGCACCGGATTGGCAAGAATGATGCAGGCACGTGAAGAAAATTGCAGCAGAATATATGCAGAGTGTAGGATTATTGAATATATGGCAGGAAATAGTAATTCATTTGGGAGAAGATTCACTAATAAGAGATCAAGTGGCCACTTAAGATGTCTAAAATACAAATTGAATTGCAACAGCATATATTAACATGAAACCAGCCTGCAGCTATATATATTGCAAAACAAGATATGAATGATTAAAGGGAGTAGGCCCTTTAAAAAGAGGATTTTGTTTCTTCTAAGGTGAGAAGGTGACTACTAAAACCATAATTGTATAAGCGTTATGTTTATTATTGAAATGACTTTGCACAAGTCAGAGGAATTGAACCTTTTATAAGATGCGCATATTTCTCGGCGTCATTTGAAATTTAGAGATGCTTTGTCTTTTAATGAGTTCGACTTATGGGCTTCAGTCAAGATTATACAGTTTCGCAGGATAATGAGGTATCTGCTGCTCGTCATGATAGGATTTCCCAGTTCGTTATATATTCCCTTCTCCTGAAGTTAATCATTACGAACAACATGGTTTAGGCCTTAGGCTTGTTTTATTGCCATGTTCACGTATTCCTTCCATATCTTCCTTCATCTTTTCACAATTAATCTTCTTTTAAAATTGCTGCGTCATTGCAAATGTGATGCAAATATTAAGCAATTTTGGTGTACATTGCTACTATACAGAAAAAAGAAAAACACTGGAATGACGTTTAGGGAAAAGAAGAAACACAAAATTAATGGTACCTTTTAAGAATAATATATGAATATATCGAGATAAAAAAGGTATTCAGTGAAATAAGGGTAACTACATGTGAAATCATACACTTTTTACATAAAAGTTATCAAAGATTTGCAATATTGTTCTATCACAAGAACTTTAAATGTCATGCACATGTTTATGACTACTGAGAAATTATTCCGCTCTTTAATTATTATTATCTAAGTGTAATATCGAATAATCATGAAAAACTAAACACAGTTCCACGTTAATGAAACGGTACTAGTTATATAGAACTTTAATAGCTATTTGGTTGATGAAAACAATGATTAAACCTTTAGTTTATTTAGAGATTTAACGTAAGGGGTGAAATTATGCTGTAGTTGAGCAGTTTCAAAGAGTGCCGGCCCTCGTAGCCATGGTCGTTAGAGGGTATGTCTCTAGCGGTCCACTGCGTAGAGAGTAGCGGGCTCGAGTCCCACCTTGGGCGTGGGTGTTTATGTGTATAGTATATATGTGTGAAACTACGGAATACAGATAGGAAAATAAACGGAAAAAATAAAAAATGGTTAAATAAGGAAAATAATATATATTTTTTATGTTAAAAAAGAGAAAAAAGGGCAATATCCAACAGCTTTTAAGGTTATATTCTCCAATGCTTTGTTTTAGGACTGATTATAAACTGTATCATGTGGAAGATTTTTAATGAGCAAAAGTGTAAAAAATTCAAAATAGAGTGAAATGCAGATAAATTCCGAGCATTAGACCGTGTGTTCTTCCTCATTTAAATTATTAAGAGTTGGTCATAAAAGAGCTCAGGACAAAGGTCATGATACTTAATTTAAGCTAAATATTTCAAAATATTTTGATCGTATGACTGTATAACTATGAGAAGATTCTGAAGGGAAACTTAGTACCTCATACTGTGACATATTTTTTGTGTAAGCTCCTGATGTGACACTCTCCAGCAGAAAGGTTTGAACTAAGAGAATAATAAGGGAGGCCGCACCTGAGAATAGAAAGCAACCGAGGGCAGGAACCCCGTTGTACAAGAGGGTCCCATTTCTCTTGAAGGTTTACGTACCCCTAGGAGATTTCGACTCGCATTACCCTCACTATTGAACGGGGACTTACAGAGAGAGTACACTTAGAACCTGAAACAGCCAAACAAGATTAAAGGTCCAGTGAAATAGGAGGTGAGGTAGCATGGTGGGACGAAATTAAGAGCCCGCTTCGGTAGCGTAGATGGTAGCATGTCTGCCTCACGTTCAAGAGGTCCCGAGTTCGAATTTCAGTCAGGTTGAGTTACCTGGAAAAGGTTTCTTCCGGGGTTTTCCCTTGTCTTTCAAGAGGAATGTCAGGTAACTCTAAGCTCCAGGGACCCTGGACTCATTTGAGCATCATTTTACCTAATCCATTCACCGTCCGATATGATTTAACGTTGGAGGACGTAAATTAAAAAAACCGAAATTAAGAGGAAATAATTATCCTACCCACCATTTTCTTATTACACCTGGGAAAGCCCCCGAGAAAACCCAAATACCTGGAATCGAAAACAGCCTTCCGAATCCGCCTGAGCCATCTGATCAGTTTGTGAACTTTGAAAGCAACATTTAAATTTACTGTTTAAAATTTTGATTAAATATCAGATATGGATATCTTAAACAAAGCACGTCATTAGTATGTGCTTCTCTTTTGTTTCTGGGTTGGCAGTGGGCCTTTAGCTATTCTTATTTTCTAGGGTGGCATCATGCCTTGTTAATTAATCTCTCTTACTCATCCTTTCGCAATTAAAGAAACAATTCCAAACTTAAGCCAGGAATCAAACCCGAAGGTTCTGGATTTTAAAGTTGCATGTTAACTACCAGATCTCAGAATCTGCTTGTGATGACTTCAAAAAACATTAAGGACTTCGTAGTTGGGAAAATAATATATTTAAAAACATGTAAAACCATCACTGGGAATGTTTCGGGAATGGATAACTCAAAACATAAGTATTCATATAATTAATGTTGTTTGATGAGATATATGTCTGATGTGTAGTGTGATCTCCTAGGTTCATCAGTTATGTAAAAGTCATTCAGCATGAAAATGACATCAGATGCTGTTCCTTGAAAGTTCAAACTATATGTCACTTGTCATGAAGACATCTTCGTATATAATTTAATCAAGGCTGTTAGAGCTATGTTTCAGGAAATTAAAATTTTCTAAATATTTTCAATCCCTAGGGAAGATTGAGTTTTTAGAAATGTTTATGTCATATCCTAGGACAAACCTGAATTTAACATCAAGTTGGTATTTAAACATTATATTGTTCTTTGTGCTATTTTCACCCACACGTGCACGCACTCAGAACTCTTTCCATTTCGATTCAACGAGCCTCAAAGCAGTATTTTCCATGACATATCGGTATCGAATTTATGGATGTAATGCAATAGTTCCTTTAGCAATATTAGTGTAAATAGAGAAAGTAAATGTAAATGGCTTGTTCCAAAAAGGGAAGTATCCCTTATCAGTATATCAATAAGAGAAAAGTAATGTATTGTGGTTTTCCACATAAAATTTGAGATTTATAATTCCAGCAATAATTTATTGTTGCTCCTGTAAAATATCCCCCCAGGGGCCTACTGCGGTAAGTACGGGAATTGGCGATCCCGTGATCCCGAGCCAAGCTGACATCCTCGATGTGGGTTCCTCTTAGTGGTGAGGGATCAGACAAAATATCCACACACGTGTAGGCCGTGCGTGGAGATCCGTGTCGGTGGAAAGGTGGTTGAGGGATGCGCATGTGAGCTCGTTCCAGTGTTCTGAATTCGGGGAGGTGCGCATTTCTAACACACTATTTTGAGATCTGCTTCGCCTAAACGGGAGGTTAGGGACTAACCTACCCCTAATCAATCGTACCGAACTCCTGGCAAACTCGCTATATCCGCTGTGTAGCCCTGTCATCCCATTGGGATGACCCCTTGTTGAGCTCCGTGGTGTGCGGGGGGCACTGGGGAATGAATCTAAATCCATTTATTATGGTAAAACAAAATATTAATAAAATTATTAGCAATAGTGGAAAGGAAATAGCCGAGTGTAGTGGTCCTTGCTATTTAGTTATTTATAGAACTGAGGAAGGTGGCAAGTTTAGTACCGTGAACCCGTTCGTTATTCAGAAGGGCTTAGATAGTATTGTTGGATCTGTGAAGGCATGTACTAGATCTCGCAATGGCACACTCCTGGTCAAAGCAGTTTCTTCGATACAGGCTGCTAAAATCTTGAAAGCCGATATGCTTGCGAGCTATCCGGTGAGCGTTGAATTGCATAGGACTCTGAACTCCTCGCATGGTGTTGTAAACACCAGCGCATTGGATGGTGTGTCCAATGAGGAGATTCTGGAAAACCTGGCGGAAGAAGGTGTGACTAATGTATATCGAGTTCACCGCAAAGAACGAGGTGAACTAGTGCTCACTCGTACCGTGTTTCATACGTTTAATCGGGTAGAACTCCCGGAAAGTATTAAGGCAGGGTATAAAGCTATTGAAGTGAGGCAGTATATACCAAATCCACTGGCTTTGGCCACACAAGTGATTCTTGTAATGGAGTTACCACTTGCGTTGCTTGCGGAGAAGTCAAGCATGACAATGCATGCACTTCACCCGCAACGTGTGTTAACTGCAGCGGTAATCATTCATCAAACTCCAGAGAATGTCCCCGTTTTATGGAGGAGAAGGCGATCCAAGAGATCCGGGTAAGAGAGGGTGTCTCTCGTGGAACCCCGGAAACTCTTGCGTATTCGCCGGGCTTCTGTACCTAGGACCGTTACTTAGCTATAGTGCAGTTGCAGCTAAGCCGGTACCTAGAAATGAAATCGCAACACAAACCAGCGAAATAAACGGAAAAGTAATATCCGAAAGATCAATTACACCAAGATCACAGCCAAAGCAACAAACACCAGCACGAACAACAGTGAGCGCCCCGACCAAGTCCAGTCCTAAGAAGAAGGATTCAGCCAAGTCACCGCCGAAAGCTTCTACTTCAAAAACATGTGAACCGGTAATATATAATGCATCGCCAAGGAAATTTAAGACCTCGGATGACAGAACGGACTCTCTCAAGATAAATAGTAAGACCAATGAAAGGAGAGCTGGCCACCACAAAAGTCCGTGAACATCTCCGTCAACAACATCTGAGGAATCACCTGGAGAGGACGCCGATCGGCGGCTTTCATCTTCCCCTGTTGCAGTTTCCGGTCGTTTCGAGAAACTCGATTCGAAGTGACCAGTGCGGAAACCGTCCACCTTCATTGAGGATGTGGAGCAGGTAGATCCTGTCCTCACTGCCCAACGACAGTGAGGAAAAGTCAGGAAAACCCTGCTGAAGTTGCTAGTCCTGCCCCAAGGAAAAGGAACAAATTGTTTCGACCACCACTGTGCAGATAGCTCTTGTCATGACAAGTTTTTATGGAAAGTAGTATTCTTATGCCTTTTGGTATTTTATGGGAAATTATAGCTTTTTATTGTTTTTTACCCATTTGGGCTTATTTATTTCGTGGGCATTTTGTTATAGTTTTTTAAGGGCGCTGATGACCAACAGTTGAGCGCTCTTATATCCAAATCATCAATCATCCTGTAAAATATGTCCATGCCTATTTACAATCTAAATTCTAAGTACATTAAAACCTGACAAAACGGACCTCCTTTATGCTGGAAACCTGGAAAAACGGAAAATAAATTTCAGAACAGAGTCATTTCCCATGTAAAATTATACTCTAGGCCGGAAAGCTGCTTAACGCGGAAATATAAATACTTTTGGGGAACCATTTGCGCAAATAATCTGATTAAAACGGATTACTTTATGTGTAATAGATTACAGCAAACTTAAGTGCAATAAATTTGAGAGAAACTGCACTTTCACCGAAGTTCTATGAACCATATATTCATAAACTGTAATCTTTCAAGGCAAAGAGGAAACGAACCATCAGCTCTCTCAACTCTCTTCCAAACACACATGGTAAGGGTACAGCTGTCCTGCAGCGTGTTTATTCTCAGTTTCGCTGTCACAAGTGATCAAGTAAGTGCAAGTGGAAGAAAACTGTTAAGTTTGATGTTTATAAAAACATAGTTTGTATGTACAAAAATTCTGAAAAATGAGTTCTAAATATAAGACCTTACTAGATGAAGAATATTAAGATTATAAAAGAGCATGAAAAGAAGAAACGTCCATCTAAATAATTAACTGTGTTGTTTAACTTAGGAGAAAACATCATATTTTGTAAAATAGAATAACAGTTCAAGGCGGAAGGTTAAAGGGAACCACAGGACATGTGAAAAGCATGACAAAATCTACAGAGTATGACGAGCTAATTCGTGCTGTGTTTGAGTGATTTGTTAGTTCGTTACTGCGCGCGCTAAAGGGATTCCCATTTCTGGACATTTCTGGATCATTGCTTCAGACTGCAGCTTTAGAAACAGCAAGAAAATTAGGCAAAGACCATTTCCGAGCTTCCAGTGGATGGCTCAAAAGTTTTAAACATAGCCATAACATTATTTTGAATGTTGTATGCGGTGAAGCAAATGATGTTGCAGATTGCAAAGGGATAAGCTACAATTATTTTATGTTTTATGTTAGTTGAAAATATAGTACAGAATATATATTAGCCTAATATTATGTACACTTCATTTTATAATATTCTTCACTCAGGCACGTATTTAGAAGTCAATTTCCGGGGGGGATGGGGTCCAAAAATCTACGTCGAATTATTTGATTTTAATAAATAATTAATCAGGAATGTGTTTTTATAAGGTTAGTAGAGAATAAAGACACATGTAATATACTATATTCACATGACTTTTTCCACCCAAGCTTCTAAAAATTGTACTTTTCTTGTTTCTTTGGGTAAAGTATGTAGAAGGGCCCTGCACATTTTACATTTTTTGTTCTTATGCCTAGGATAAAGTGATATAAGCAGTAATCATATATTTATAAAGCGAACCACTGATTGATGCATTTGAACTATTAGCTCTCCTTGAATGAAAAAGGGGATAGGGACTTAGAAGTTAAAAATTACATACTTTTAAGTATCTGGGAATTCTAATCTACAACTTATAACACATTGGAATTGGTTAACTTTGCAATACATTATTATAATTGACATTATTGGTGTATTTTAACGAGTTCTACAGCTGCTGTGCAGTAACTTCTGTTTATCTCTTAAATAATTTCATGTTTGCCTAAAAGTGAATAGAGAGTTTATAGACAGTGAATAGATGAGAAGCTTAAATAAACTTTTTTTTGTTTATTTTAAACTAAGTTTTATTTCAACTATTTATTAAAAGTTTGAAATAGTAATTCATTTGGGGGAGGGTGTCCGGACCCCATGGACTCCCCCCCTTAAATACGTCCATGTCTTCACTGTAAGCTTGTGCGACTGTTTTCTTAGTTCTTTGTATTCAAACACATCCCTTCGTAAGACGGAAATCAGTGTAAACGGAGAATAAATGTCGGAACGGCCGCGTTCCTTTTTAACTAGCTTTTACTGTATTATAATGCTGGTATGTTAACTGATAAATAAAATCGAGTTTAATAAGTACATGTTATTTCGAATCAAAATGTCTAGTATTTTAGAACAAATAACTCAAATTTTACATGAAGCAGTCAAACCATTCCGACATATGAACACACAAGTAGTTCAACAAATTATTATTAGTATTAATTATCATCATGGTAAACAGCAACATATAATGCATTCAAGTTGTCATTCACAGGAGTGTAAGAAGACGGATATTATATGGTTTCAATATTAATTTTATTTTAAACCATCTCATATATTTTTGTAAAAATTAATACATTAATCTGCAGAAATTGAACAGATTTTACTTAGTTAACCTAAAGTTACCTAAATTTGTTAAAAGATATATTAGAATACCTTCTGTTGCCCAAAATACCAAAATCTAAACTAAGCTTTTCGTTGCTTCACCTTTCCCAAACAATAAGCTTTTTCTAGCAGTAAACCATGCCACAAAAGCAAACCACCTCGTTGTATTGTGTATCAGTAGAATGGAGAGTGGTGAACATGCACGGCAACTGGTCTGTGGATCGATATATCCGTTGGCAACTGCAGGTATCCTTGTAAAGCGTTTCTAAAATTCGAGATAAAGCCATTTGAGATACACCAGCATTCTTCTGTAGTGACTATAACATGTGTAATCTCTATGTGTGCTTTTCTCTACACATTGTCAGTAACAAAAGCCATGTGATTAACGCTCAGCTGGCCTGCAAAATGATTACACCGGGCTTTTGTAAAGCCTCTGGTCTCTACAGCTCTTCTAAGTCACTCTTTCAAGTTAATCTACACGGGATAAATGTCAGTAAAGTTAGTGATTTTTTTCGTGCAAGCAAGAAAAATACTGTTAAATTGGATAGCACTTGCAGCTATCGAAAAAAGAAGGGAAAAGCAGCTTGCATACTGATATTGCAGGCCTTTAGCATGTAAACTGCCAGTCCGTCAGCATTGATCGGAGAATTTTGTAAACACGTGTCTGCTCATGGTAAATTGCCTTAACTAAATAAACAAGTAAATAATGCATACATGTATAAGCAAATGCATGCGTAAGCAGAGGTCTGCCCGCCTTGCTAGCGTAGATGGTAGCGTGTCTGCCTCACGTTCAAGAGATCCCGAGTTCGAATCTCGGTCAGGGTGAGCTACGTGGATAAGGTTTTTTCCGGGGTTCTCCCTTATCCTTCAAGACGAATGTCGGGTAACTGTAAGCTCCATGGACCCTGGACTCATTTGTGCTTTATTTCACCCAATTCATTCACCGTCCGATATGACTTAACGTTGGTGGACGTAAATTACAACAACAACAATAAGCAGAAGTATCTAGCATTGATCAATAATTTGTGTGCACACACTTAACTTTATGTATTTCCATACTTTGCTGATTGATTTATGATTTCACATTCTGACATGGAACTATAAAATTCTCTTTAGACCCTTCGGTTTATGTTTCCCTCTCACGTGTTTAACCTCAACTCAGTACACAAAATTAAATGCCTGTGTAGAGATACATCTTTTATTTTAATTTGTTTCAGAAAACAATTACATATAACTAAACTATCAATAATTTTAATTCCTGCATACAAACATTTAAATCCCAATATCTGAATGTCTCCTGAAAATTTATGACTTAAAAATTTCAAACAATATTAATAGGAGTATTTTGAACGTCAAAAACACTGAAATATGCATTGATGAGAACGAAGTTCAAATTTAAACAGCTTTTGTTTTTAAACAATGTTCTTCTTAGTAAATGATTTTAAAATTGAAGCACTCAGATTAAAAAATTGTTAAGTCAATGTTTTTAGAAATCCTGTTAAACACACGATAAGCACTCTGAATACCAGTTCTGTAATTTTACTAAACGATTTGCCGATGTTAGAATATATTATGACTTTGGTATGTTGAATGGGCATCATTTTCAGAAACAAAAGTTGTTAAGTCAGCCCTTTCTAGTTAGATGTTGTTAAGTCAAGTAGTTGCAGCATTAGACGTTTGGTGGTGCAACTACACTGTGCCGCAAGCTCCTTCATATCAGCTGTTCATATATTTTAGATTGGACATTTAGATATTAGACATTTTTAGGCATTCCTCAAGTGCACTTTCAGAAAGTTTATCTGTAGTTCCCAATACAAAGGCACTATTTTATGCCTACTGACAGAATTTTTGGCAATATTGAGAAGAAGAAACGATCAATGGATAACGTCTTAGTCAATTCCACATGGATGAAACTGATCAAAGATTCTCTACAGAAGAAGCCCATTGATGTGGTCTATGTCATTCACTGACGGATAACGGGGAACATGATGGCACTCCAGTTTTTGAAGTTTTTGACTTCAAAGTTGCCCTCGACCATGTCCTTGTAAGAATTATTCCTGAATTCACTTTAATCCGGGGTGTGTGTTTACAAAGTGTGTGTACCAGAGGTTCGTCACACAATATCTTCCTCACTTTTTCGTCCCCAGTCTCTTTTGAGGAGAGGAGAGAGAGGTTGCAAGCCTTAAGCAAGGCATGTGATAGTGCAAAAGACACACCGGATAGGCTTCGGAAGATTAAGAAGGCAAAATATCACGATGTTCGTTCACTACTGGAACAAGTTACTTTGCCAGAAGGTACCACATTTTATGACACAATGACATACGGAAGTGATGTAGAAGATGATGTAGTAGAGATGGAGATGTTTTGATGACAATGTTGTATGTCAATCCATGAAGTGGATACTGGATTAGTCCATAGTAGAGATGTATTGGTGAAAATAGTATAGTAATGATCAGAATAATAGTTATATAATAGTAGAAATAGTATAGTAATGTAATAATAGTTTATCCATGTCTACATATTATAATACTAGGCATGTTTTTTAAGTCAGTACCGTTTTGCGATTCCGCCGCCGCAGCAATACAGTCGGTGTTCCGCGCATGCGCGCTGATTACCTACATCTCTTGTCTACGCACTGACGCCATTACAGTCTGATTCTTCATTGTATACGTTGGTTACTGAGTGTTTAAGATGCCTCCGACAATCGTGAGTCCCGCCGATTGTGAAGTACGGGCTGTTATACGATGTCTTAGTGCTAAAGGCGTAAAACCGATCGATATTCATTGTGAGATCTGTGAAGTTTACCGACAAAACATTATGAGTGATGGAATAGTAAGGAAATGGGTGAGAGCATTTAAAGATGGACGCACAAATGTGCATGATGAAGAACGGAGTGTACGTTCTTCGGTCGTTAATGAAGATTTGGTGCAGAAAGTGGACGAAAAGGTGAGAGAAAACAGACGCTTTACAATTTCATCATTGTGTGACTATTTTCCTCAATATTCTCGTAGTATTTTGTATCGCATTGTGACCGAGAACTTGAAGTACCGGAAATTGTGTTCACTTTGGGTTCCGAAAATGTTGACGGATTTGCACAAAACCCAACGTTTAGGCATTGCATTGACTTTCCTTGAGCGGTACCACAATGAAGGTGAAGATTTTTTAGACCAAATTGTTACTGGTGACGAAACATGTGTAGCCTACGTCACACCAGAATCGAAACAACAATCCATGGAATGGCGACATTCATCATCACCCACAAAAGTGAAGTTTAAGCAAACAATTTCTGCCCGGAAAATCATGTGCACAGTTTTTTGGGACAGAAAAGGAGTATTGCTAGTGGAGTTTCTGTCTCGTACTGAGACAATGTAGCGTCTTATTGTGAGACATTGAACAATCTGCGCCGTGCAATCCAGAACAAAAACGTGGCAAGTTAAGTAAGGGTATCGTTTTGCTGCATGACAATGCCCGTCCACATGTGGCTAATCGGACCAAAGATCTCATCAAATCTTTTCAATGGGAAACTCTAGACCATCCTCCATACAGCACTGATCTGGCGCCCAGCGACTACCATTTGTTCCTGCACTTGAAGAAACATCTGGGCGGTCAGCGTCTTTAAGACGATAATGAGGTCAAAACAGTTGTGATACAGTGGTTAACACGTCAGGTGGCAGAATTTTATGAGGAGGGTATTCAAAAACTGGTGCCACGTTATGACAAGTGCCTCAATATTCACGGAAATTATGTAGAAAAGTAGACTAAGCTACAGGTTTTCGTGTAAAAATAAAATTATTGCGATATCTATGCACGTCTTTTTTTAATTCCAAAACGGTACTGACTTAAAAACATGCCTCGTATTACTCGCCTTGGTAGTGTGATAGTAGCATGTCTGCCTCACGTTCAAGAGGTCCTGAGTTCGAATCTCGGTTAGGGTAAGTTACCTGGACTAGGTTTTTCCGTGGTTTTCCCTTATCCTGAAAGACGAATGTCGGATAGGTCTAAGCCCCATGGACCCCGGACTCATTAGAGCATCATTTCACCCATTTAATTCATCGTCCGATATGACTTAACGTTGGGGAACGTAAATTATATATATATATATATATATATATATATATATATATATATATATAATATTGTATAATGGAAAATCTCTAACATTAAGAATCAGATCTTAAGTCAATGACTTAACAACTTTTCATCCATTTTAAGTTAAAAGTTGTCCTAATAATAAGGTATCATGTCTCATATGCTACATAGGTATGTTAAACTAAGAGAAACACTTCAACACAGTACTTTGTAGCTCCAAACGGACCCATCAAAAATATTTCATTTGTATTACCATTACCTGCACAATTTTTAAACAGTGACTTAGGAAGTTCTGTTCCTGACCGCTTCAGTTCTTGATATTGAAACAAGAACTTAGGCCTGAAGTTAAAAGTTATATGTCTAATAACTATACAAGAAACAGAGAATACTTTCTAATAATTTTCTTTGCCTCAACACGTTTTCGTTGACGTATTTCATTCAATTCTGACAGGATGCACTGACTGTTATCCTCTTGTTTCGTAACGTTTATTGTTAACCTATTTCGTAATCACGGATATGACTTAACTAATATAAGCAGTTAAAAATAAATTGTAAACTACTTGTAACTACTTGCAACAGTACATTCTTATAAAACTGTTTCGTATTTGTAAAATGAAAATATCCCACAGCATTTCATATAACATAACTTCGACAACTCGTTCAACATTTTTCATAAAACTCCAGGCTTAAAACCTTATTGCACGTGTTAAATCTCTTGTATTAATATGATTATGAGGACCAATAACCAAAGTGATGTCCATTTCACTGAAACACATCATAGGTTTGTAGTTGGTCTAACAGGAACTTTTACACCGAGTTTCTTACTAGTAAGAAAAATAAACACATCGCCATGATTGATATAATATCTGTTTTAATTGTTTCAGTCTTTTATGGCAAGGTGATGTTCAGGAAAACAATGCCCGTTACAGCATACACAAGGGATGGATACCGCGACCAGCCTGCACTAGCAGTACGAAGAGCCGACGGAGAAAAGCGAGGAACGGGCAAAATCTAAATGTAGTTTTTCTGTATGTATTATAGGATAGCTCCTGAAAGTACCTTCATATTTAACACGCACTCAATTATTCTTATTTATTAGTACCAGGCTCATCCAAAGTTGCAAGATTGAA
Source organism: Mantis religiosa (assembly GCA_030765055.1). Lineage (NCBI taxonomy): Eukaryota > Metazoa > Arthropoda > Insecta > Mantodea > Mantidae > Mantis > Mantis religiosa. The sequence goes on from CM060947.1 coordinate 125,486,217, forward strand.
CTCCTAAAGTTCATTGACAGATTAATATATTCAACAATTTCAACTATCTCTCCGGTTGTTTACGCAGTTATTGCGTGACGTAGAACATTTGTATTATTATTCCTCCTCTTTCCTCCTTGTAATTGTAATTTCTTACAGCTAGGCTTCAGGCTTCTCTGGTGGTACAAATATTACGAGTTATAGTTTTGTTCATATAGTATAATGTTTCATTAGGATTATTTGGGACATTAATCGTTTTAACAGCGTTTGCTAAGACATAGTGCGTAAAACTATGAAATTAAAAGTTCACCGAACCTGAATATAAGATACGAAGTAACTGGAATTGAAACCTCTTTTTGAGATGGTACAAAGAGGACAACATTAAGGGTCAGTTTGATAAGCTGCTTGGACTCCAGCCGGTAGATATTACACGCTCAAAAAGTGTCAGGAGGAAAAATGCGTCACTATCAGATGTTACTAAAAACAAATAAAATAAAGGGTTGGAAATTAGCCAGGGCAGTGCTCCTAGGAGTTTCTGACAATACCAGTTATATGATTTAACTTGCTGGCTTAGAGGGTCACCTGATTGAATTCTTTAACGTTTTTCATTTGAGAAATATATATTTGAAAACTCTACGTTTATTAAAGAATAAATAATTCTGGTAATGCTGAAATCGTTATTTCAAACTGTGTTTCAGATGTTATAATTAGACTATTCTGCTTAGCGAAATGGTAAACATTTCTTTTAAAACTACATAGCACAGTTTCATCTGTCAGAGATAAATGACAGCTACTTGTTCTAAAGCATTTATTTTCAAAGCACATACGTGTGTAAGTTAAATTTAAACGCGTAATAAAACACATTGTGCTTGTGCAGTATTAAAAGATACAATGTTTCTCACTATAATTTAATTTTACTGGCCAATGAATAATGGAATCATAATACGCATCCTTGATCTTTAGATAAAGCATTTTACGGTATATATCAAAATTTGGTAGAAATATGAGCAAAACTGAAAATTGTAAAACTAAGGGCAGAAATAGAAAGGATACAGAAGGGGTCAATTGAGGTTAAAAAGGACCGGATGTGTGATTTAAGCGCGACTCTGAACATTCAAAATTGGCGAGCGATGAAAAACGTTACCGACATGATTTAGTAGTGTCTATATGAACATGTATAAGTACATGATATAATACAAAGGTATAAAAATTATATATTTTTATTAGAAGCCTATCCCGTTGCACTCAACCTAAGTGAATATACATTTCGAAACCTAGTATCTCCAATTTCCTTACCGTTAGGCTGAAAATTCATAGTTTGCTTTATTCCTTCTTTCAAATTCATGTAAACTTCTTTTACGATGATGTAAGCTTGCCCGTAAGTTTGATCTGTTTATATATGCAGACGCACCTGTGAATTTGAAGTTGATAACTTCGTACGAAGGCTGTTCAATAAAGAATTATCATAATTTTTACGGTCATAATTTTTTGCACGAAAATACAATGCTCTTATATTCTGTTAGCGTAATGTGAAACGAACACACCGTAGTAGTCTCATTGTTGGTACTCCTGGTTCCCGCCTGTAAGAATCAGGTAAGCTCAGACACATTCAATATCGCTTACCGCTGCAATAGAGATAACACGCGAGGAACAATATGCGGCTTCTAAATTCTGCTTTCGTCTCAACAAATCTTCAGTTGAGGTCTATACAATGTTACAGAAGGCCTATGGATATTCTGTTCTTCCCTACAGCATAGCTCGAAAGTGGTTTAAATTGTTTAAAGAGGGAAGACAATCAATTTCAAAGGAAGATGGACCTGGTGCTCCAGTTACTGCTCTTACGGAAGAAAACATCAACACTGCTGCTGCCATTGTGAGAGAGGATCGACGAATTACCTTAAGATCACTTTCTGAAATATTGAACATTTCATTGGGTGCCAATCACATGTTGGTGACACAAACATTACACATGAGACGTGTTTGTGCGCGATGGGTTCCATGACTGTTGATTCCTGATTAAAAGGACATTGGCATGCAGATCTGCATGCAGATAAAGTTGATGTTGGAGGAAGATCCGGAGTTTGTTCCAAACGTAATCATTGCTGATGAAACTTGCCTACATCGTTTTGATCCTGAGAGCAAACAGCAAAGGCCAGTGTGGAAATGTCCTTCATCACAAAACAAAAGTGGTTGTTTCTGCTGGGAAAGTTATGGTCATCTCATTTTTTGATATTCAAGGAATGGTTTATCAGCATGTTGTACCTGCACACACATCACTAACTGGACAACACTATAGGGATGTCCTGAAAACATTGCAGGTCCATATCAGGTGCAAAAGACCACATTTCCGTGAAGCAGGCTGAATGCTGCACCACGATAATGCGCGGCCGCATACTGCCAATGTTGTCGCTGAATATCTTGAAGTGCATCTCTCACTCTCCCTATAGTCCGGATTTAGCCCTATATGAATTTTTTCCATTACCTAACTTGAAGAAACGCCTTCGTGGAAGGCATTATCCATCATCAGAAACAGTGGTGAAGGCTGCGGAGGCGATTTTGAAGGATCTCTCAAAAATGGTTTCCAGCATGTCTTTGAAGACTGATAGAAACGCTGGGACAAGTGCATCGCATTCAGGAGAGAATATTTTGAGAAGGGGCATCAAAATTATGAGGAGGAGTAACGGTACGTTGTCAAAAAAATTGTGATCATTCTTTACTGAACAGCCCCCGTACGTTAATATTTTTACCCCAGACGTACAATGTATTTAACCTTCAAACTAGTGCTTTATGTATTTGTTGCAGAGGAATAACATAGCCCTATTATTTAATTTTATCTTTTTACATACCTTTATTAATATTGATGTTTTTTACAATGTGTTTCAAAATTCATTGGAATGGATATGAGCTTTTCAGGCAACAGCATGTTTATGGATTATAAACTTAACTATTAATGTTGTTTTATAAAAGTATTTATATAATTAACTTGCAACATTAATGCACTTTAACATCAATCTACACACATATATGTATACTACGTATATATTACACAGTAGAAGCCCTAAATAACGCGGTAAGTGGGGGAAATCCGTTACCACTGCGTTCTAACCTTACCGCGGTATATAGAGATGCAACACTTGAAGGGACAAAAATCAATCCTGCGCATTTGGAGGAGGGAAATCTGCATGAAATAATAAATTACAGTACAGAACTAAAATCTGGTATATAAGATAAATCTACTACAGTAATTTTGAAATTACTCACACTGTTATGCTGGGAGATGTAGCCCAGTCTGTAATCCATCTTCATTTATATATTTAACACCAACCAAATTTTTCCTTACTGTGAAAGAATCGGTAAGTTTTGCGGCAACATGGAGGAGATGAATATTGCTTGATGCATATTGCGTCTCCATTCACGGTATGGCATTATTTAAATGAATTATCACTTTATTAAATTTCAAAGTATTTTCTTCCGCCTCCACCTCATTTTCAAGTTACCTCTTATCTTTGAAAACAGATATATGCTCTGTCATGTAGACAACTGTAATATATTATATTTTTACTTTCTTGCCTCTTAATTTGGCCATATCTTATTAATATTTTAAAAGTTTAAACTTTCAGTGTTACAATTAAATATTGTATTTTGTATTTCTAAATATGAGTATTTGATAAGGCTGGAGATAGCTAAATTGGGTTCAACAGTATATGAAATTAGGCAAAGATCATGCATGTAAAATCATCTGGGTTCTTTCTGTAATCAGTAGATACTATTAATTAATTATTAACACACTTCACTTCATTACCTATTCCGCTGTTAGGAGTCGTTCGGGATCCCTCAGAACGAGGGAAACCTGATACAAGAAACCACGGTTGAGGGTCCAGCCCAACGCCTCGGATGAGAGAAGTGGATGATAGTTCATATGATCGAACCCGGGGCCGCCTTGGTGAGAGCCGAGTGGTCTAACCACTCTGTCAAGATATATAATTTTGTGTAATTTTCACTTCAGTGTGATCAGGCAATGATTGTGCAGAATATTTCTGTGTGGCAGAAATCACAGTTATTTCAGGTGGGTATCCATACACACAGAGACAGTCTTTTGGCATAACTTTCCCCATGACCTGAGCTTCTAAAGGATATACCAAAGTCAGAAATTTGTGTATAAAAACGGGGTGAACCTTTTGAGCTTCTATGAAGGCTTTTCCTTTTATTTGTCTTGCTTTTGTGAGCCTTAGTTTTTGCTCTGGCTGACAGGCACTAATGTGCATTTTGAGTTTATTTGACCTCTTCTGCCACTAGAATATTACTGCGTGAGTTTCATAGATGTTATTTACCTTGTTTTAGTAATAGTAGTACATTATACATAGCTTATATTTTAAAGTCTTTAAGTTTTACCTATTCAGTGAGAAATGTTTGATATTTATCAGGAAAAATCCTCATAGTAATGCAAATTGAGGAAGGTTTTGGAAAATGTACCATTGATAGAAATGCTCAATGAGTTACTAAGCTAGTACACTGCCATTGTTTATACTTTCAGAACCTGTTTACTTGACAGAGACAATTAGAGAAAATTGAATTCCAAACAGCTTGGCTGTCAAGCGAAGTAGATATGACTGGGCAAAATGTTATGTTGGCAGAGGTATTGACCTTTAGCTATTAATACTTCAACTAGAGCTAACCTTTTCAGAGTCTAGGTTATATTCTCCAGCGGAACTGTGGAAAGCCAGTTGATGGTCCCTGTATTTTAGGCTTCCAATACAAAAATGGGCGGAATTCATAGAACGGACTAAAATAACTGAAACTACTAAATTGGGATCGGGGGAAAGCGGTTCCTGTCCATATGTTTGCTAAATGTATCGGTTCTTTTTCCGGCCTTCTTCTCATGAACTCTGAGAAGAACATATCTCTTGTTGGCCAGTATTTTGTACAGACATAGCCTGGAAAAACAGAAAAGTGCATCATGAAGAGGGGAGTTCCCACGTCAAGATACAGCATTCAACATATGTTAATAATAATGTAACGGGACCGCTGGAGCACCCTGTACCAGCTGCGAACGGAAGGTAGGGGAGGACCGCGTTAGCCACACCTCTCCCTCGTTTGTCTTATAGTGGTGACAGCCAGTGGTCGGAAAGAAACATAATTGTGCGTCTGTTTTCCCTTCCACCTGGTTCTCGATCTTTCTGTTACTAGAACAATCTTGCAAACACCAGAAGTCGGGATATTCCTATATAAAGAGGGACAGACAAACAGTGTGTGTCAGTTGTTGTGCTGTGTTGAGTTGGTCGGTCAGTTAGTGAGACAGTCGCAGTTCTTGGTGTAAGAGTCAGTCAGTGACGTGTTAATGAACGAAAAGATTGTGCAACGGAAGACTGTACGAACTGGGTATGAGTATCGGAGTTTATGTAGTCGCGAGTACAAGTGAAGTTGTAACGGACGAACTGGTAAATTGTAATTGTGTGCAGCAAGTAATTTTGTGTAATTGGCAAGTGTTAAACTGTAAGACGGTGGAAATAAAGAACATTGTTGAAGTGGTGTAATTGGACTTTTTATTCCACGAACCCAAAAAGTCACACTGGTGTCAGGAAGCGGGAAGATAACATCACCGAAAATTACAACCATGGACGCGGCATTGGAAAAATTTTTGGAGAAGATGATGGAAATGCAGGCCGAATTAACAGAGATGCTGGAGACTAGAAATAACCTGGCCGCGGAACTGAAACTAATCAGGACGGCTAGGGAGAATATCGCCGCAGAGTTGAAACAAATGAAGACGGCAAACAACATCGCCGAGAAGATGGAACAAGTGAAGGCCGAGTTAACCACGGAAATGAGAGCAGCGAATGACGGTCCGGCTACCGAAATGGAGGTGGCGAACGAGGCTCTCGCCGCCAAGTTTGAAGAACAGTTGGCCGGCGTGAGGGATGACGTGACGGAGCTGGGCGAGCGGAAGGGTCAAGTAGACGACCGCCTTAATGATTTAGAGGAAAAGGCCGACAACATCGTAAAACCCCTCACCCGCCTGACGGAGGAAAACCGGCCTTATGTGTGGACGGAGGACGTCGAAGACGCTTTCCAGCACCCGAAGGGGACCCTGTGCAGTGCTTCAATTTTGGGTTTCCCACAACCGGGTGGCGCCTTCATTGTGGACACCGACGCTAGCGACCATTACATTGGAGGTGTCCTACCGCAGATCCAGGACGGCCATGAGCGCGCAAGAGTGGAAGAGAAGGAGCGTGCCGCAGCAGTCCGAGTAGTTGTGGCAGTGCCTGCTGAAGGCTGGGATAGCGCAGGCCTGAGGAGGGAGCAGCTGGCGGGCGCAGACTTGGGGCCACTCTCGAGGGAAGTGGACGCAGGGACGAGGCCAACCTGGGAGGACATCGCACCGAGGAGCGCCACCTACAAGTCGCTCCGGGCCCAATGGGACTCGTTGAAGACCAGAGAGGGCATGCTGTTCCGGGTATGGGAGTCACCCGATGGGAAGGCGCGGAGAGGACAGTTATTACTTCCCCGGAGCAAGGTCCCGGAAGTCTTGGAGGAAGTGCACGCCGGTACTTCAGGAGGACACCTGGGAGCGAACCGAATGATTCACAAACTACGGCAGCGCTACTTCTGGTTCAGACTCCGGGCAGATGCTGGTGGTACACCTGGACCGCCTCGCACGCTACGATGGGGCTGTTCGTGGGCGAACAGCTTTGAGGAGGGAGCAGTGTAACGGGACCGCTGGAGCACCCTGTACCAGCTGCGAACGGAAGGTAGGGGAGGACCGCGTTAGCCACACCTCTCCCTCGTTTGTCTTATAGTGGTGACAGCCAGTGGTCGGAAAGAAACATAATTGTGGGTCTGTTTTCCCTTCCACCTGGTTCTCGATCTTTCTGTTACTAGAACAATCTTGCAAACACCAGAAGTCGGGATATTCCTATATAAAGAGGGACAGACAGACAGTGTGTGTCAGTTGTTGTGCTGTGTTGAGTTGGTCGGTCAGTTAGTGAGACAGTCGCAGTTCTTGGTGTAAGAGTCAGTCAGTGACGTGTTAATGAACGAAAAGATTGTGCAACGGAAGACTGTACGAACTGGGTATGAGTATCGGAGTTTATGTAGTTGCGAGTACAAGTGAAGTTGTAACGGACGAACTGGTAAATTGTAATTGTGTGCAGCAAGTAATTTTGTGTAATTGGCAAGTGTTAAACTGTAAGACGGTGGAAATAAAGAACATTGTTGAAGTGGTGTAATTGGACTTTTTATTCCACGAACCCAAAAAGTCACAATAATATTCGTTTTGATCACCACCTTTTATCGTACTGCAAACGAAGACGCAAGAAAGAATATACTAACATCTCCCACAGAGTGCATAAAATGGAATGCTAAGCTGTATTTCCCTGTTTTGTCGAGTTTCACACTTTATAAAAGAAACTCGTTGGAATTAAATATAATATTGTTTTAATGTGTGTTTCATATGTGTAATATTCATAATTTACTTTTACAATACACTTCATTACACTATATAGGTGACATTATAATTTTGCCGTTGGTAGTTACGCATGGCCAATAAAGCGTTAAATGCTTACACAAGCCGCTAGCGTGATCATATGGACACAGCCCCTTGTGACAAATGGTTCGCTGTAATTACCCATTATTTTGTATTTGAGTCCCAAAACATTATAAGAATCTCAAATAAAAAATGACAATGAATACAAAATAGATATTTTGGCGTTAAAGGGTTAACTTTGTTGTATTGTGTGACTTACCATTGTGTAAAAATGTTCTACTTTGTTACAATCAGTACTATCTGCTTCAAAATAGCCCACGCTGCACTCAGTTTTATTCAATGCCATTACTGTACTTCGAAAGGCAGAATGATTTAGGAAATTACCACATACAGAACATAAATGACTAATATTTCCATGTTTTCTATTATCTCAAGTTGTAATTTCTGATTTGTTTCTGCTGGTTTAATAGCAAATATGTTATTCGTGAGGAATCTCGAAGAAGTGCTTTGGCGGAAACGTGCATTAGTGTATCTGTAATACGCTACATTAACAACTCAGCGCTGCTCGACACTTCCCTCATAATTTTATGTTTACATTTAGAACCAGAGTGTATAGAATGTTCATTCAGTTACAGAAACACAGTGAAGATATATCAAGAACTATAATCCAACATTATTGGACACATGTGAAATTGCCTCAAGTCTCGATTCATTTCATTGCTTATCGAGCACAAAATTAAAAGCATACAACAAGTATAAAGGTATCAAAGGTTTATCTAGGAATATTAGATATATTTCGATATTCTGGAGTATCGAGTGTACAGTGATATTTAGATTTCGTTCCTATTAGTTAACCATAAACAATGTCCAATAATTTGTGTTATCAAACTAGGTAACTGAATATGAAGTTCAATATATATATATATATATATATATATATATATATATATATATATATATATATATAGAGAGAGAGAGAGAGAGAGAGAGAGAGAGAGAGAGAGAGAGAGAGAGAGAGAGAGCGCAGCAACTTCATAAGGCTCTTAGAGGTTGCAATCATAATGAGCTTCTCAATGACTATTCCCTGAACAACAGGAGGCCTTTGCCCTCAAGGGATTTGCAGGTTTTTTACTTCATTTCATATCCAATTAACTACCAGAGGTTAAGTATTTTTTAATACATTTACCCCTTGCTCTCCAACTGTGGTTATACGCTTTGACCACGTTCAAATTTATTGGTTTAATGTCAAATGATACATAAGGTCTTCCCTCCCTCCTACCCTTCCACCCATCAACCCTTCCACCCTTCCTTCCCTCCTTCCTTCCATCACCCTACCTCCCTCCCTCCTTCCTTCCATCACCCTCCCTCCCTCCCTCCTTCCATCACCCTCCCTCCCACCCTCCGTCCTTCCTTCCATCACCCTCCCTCCCTTCCTCCCTCCCTCCCACCCTCCCACCCTCCCTTCCTCCCTCCCTTCCATCCTCTCTTCCTTCCATCCTTCCTTCCATCCTTCCTCCCTTCCATCCTTCCTTCCATTCTTCCTTCCTTCCATCCATCCTTCCTTCCTTCCATCCTTCCTTCCTTCCTTCCATCCGTCCTTCCTTCCTTCCTTCCATCCTTCCTTCCTTCCATCCTTCCTTCCTTCCTTCCTTCCATCCTTCCTTCCTTCCATCCTTCCATCCTTCCATCCATCCTTCCTTCCACCCTTCCATCCTTCCATCCTTCCATCCTTCCTTCCTTCCTTCCATCCTTCCTTCCATCCTTCCTTCCATCCTTCCATCCTTCCATCCTTCCTTCCATCCTTCCTTCCATCCTTCCTTCCATCCTTCCTTCCATCCTTCCATCCTTCCTTCCATCCTTCCTTCCATCCTTCCATCCTTCCATCCTTCCATCTTTCCATCCTTCCATCCTTCCATCCTTCCATCCTTCCATCCTTCCTTCCTTCCATCCTTCCTTCCTTCCTTCTCTGTTTCTTACTTCTTTTCTTTCCTTATTTCCTTATTTCCTTCTTTTCTTCCTTCCTTCTTTCTTTCTTTCTTGCTTCCTTCCTAGCTTGCTTACTTTCTTGCTTTCTTTCTTACTTTCTTCCTTCCTTCCTTCCTTCCTTCCATTTTTTCTTCCTCTCTTTCTTTCTCTATCGGTCTAAAACTTTAATTGAAATACAAATGGCAAGTAATAGCGACAGTAAGGTCAAAAATTACTAAAACTTGTACACGCGTATTTTAAAAATAAGTATCATAGAATCTAAACGAAGTTCCTACATATTGCCGCAACAATATTACTCGTGGGTACATGTAAATTGAAAATACAATGACAAAGGGATGGGAACTGTGTGCAATTTTAAATAACGCATCATAGGTAAACTAGCATTCACTTCTAAAAAGTGCTACTTACCTGGTAAGAGAGGGAAAACAAATAAACACCCAGCAAAAACAAAGAGCCCACTGTCCATTCCATATCAGAGTGCCTATCACTGCAATCAAGGTACTTGTATTCCCCCACAAAAGTAGATCCAAACCCTGCCCCTAACAATTCGATGTTCTCTACATGGAATAATGTGGAGAAAGAAGAGAGAACCAAAATTCTTGTGACGGATGCAACAGTAATTTACATTCGCGTATAGTAAATTGATTTGCAAACCATTTATATTACACACAAACGTATACAGCTCCTAAACGTTTTATTTGTTTTGTCACGCTAGTCATTGAAGGTCAATACACGTCACCGCTCTGCCATGCAGTATGACAGCTGAACATCTACAAAAAGGTACCCTACGTGAAAATCATAGCTGAAAATCCAACCCCCTTCAACATTAGGTTATATCGAAGGATGAATGGCAATAAGCCTATGGTCCATAGATATTGGAGTTATGAGACATTTATGTTTCAGGATAAGGGAAAACCTCGTAAAATACCTATCCAGATAACTCACCCCAATCGAGATTCGAAATCGGAAGCTCTTGAACATTCGGCAGATACACTGCCATCTACACTATATAACAAGGTGGGAAGAAAACTGAAGCTATAAACATGCCTTACAAATATTAACAGTTTACTTACGTTAATCATAATTCTCAGGTAGTCGTGTAACACCGAAATCCAAATAATCTGATGAGGAACTTAACTGTCATATTGGAATCTGTCTCTCTATATTTCTTGCGCATTTTGATAACACTTATTTTTCTGAAATGTCTGTGAACTCGGATACAATATGCTCATTGCAAATGTTGGATATTATTCCAATTGTGATTGAACATATTAAGTATTTTTACAAAGCAGATTTGTGTATACATTAAGTGCATCCACCAAAAGGTTTACAATGTAGTCTGTAACTGGGAGCGTTGCTGGAACGATATGGGAGCAGACGGTAGAGCTAAGCGGTAGAGCAACGTAGGAGCTTGATTAGAGATCAGTGGAGATAGAGACAACACGGAGTTCTATGAAATGCCAATTGATTATTATACCCTAAGTATTGGTTTTCAATACAAGTCACTCCCGATATCTTTAGGAGTATTGGGGTGAAGTAGTGTTGGCAGTTACATTATTATGTTCAAGGCCCATACGGGCTTAACTTGAGGCTGTGTAGCCGTGTATGCTTAGAGGACGCGTAAAATAGAGTAGCCGTCACATGAGGACGGCATGACGAGCCTGAATCTAAAACCAGCGTGCCCTTCGGAATAACCAAACTATTACGTGTTTCAAATGGGAAGAGTTCTAGAGTCCAGTCAATCAGATGCCGTATCACACTCAGCGATGCCAGCTTGTTACTCCAATCGTTTTATATTTTCCACTCTCTCGCACACTCATACAACATGCAGGTCTGCTTAGCGCTGACGTAGGGGTAAGCAAATTATACTTTACAAACTTTTAAAATGATGTAGTTGCCAAAATCAAAATTGGAAAAAGCATTTTCGCAAATTATGTACATTTTAAATAGTATCATTACAGTTTATGAATTACCTATTTTTGTAATCAAATGGAACTACCAGTAGCTCATCCATATCGCTGTCAATGTCACTTCCGTTAAGAGACAATTCGTTATTGTCATGTCTTCATCGTCTGAGTATTGCAAATTTATGATTACAGGTTCCAAAATCTCGTCACGTGCTATTTCTTTCTTAAAATCGCCTTCTTGAAGGTTTTCTGCATGCCTCGCGTAGTTTTCCTAGTCCTGTTGTGTTACCTTGTCAATTTCTTCGTAAACAAGTCGTTCAACGTCCGTCAGTTTAAACGTGTTTTTGTGATTGCAACTCCCCTTTTTATTTCAGCCCACACCAACTTAATTGGATTATATTGGCAGTGGTAAGTACTACCTACTACCTCGTGGCCCGTTTCAATTGCAAGTTGATGCAGCTGATATACTTTTTCCGTGTTTATAAATGGAAGTACTCCTTGCAATAAATCATTTTAGTTTCTGTTTCCGAAAAGTTTTTGAGGAACGTATACACCTTAAAAATAACACTTCGAACGTGACTTCCCAAAACGTGTCTCTTTGACTCGTCACTAAATTCAGCGCAAGAAGCCTTTCCACTACTTAACTCTTACTCTACTGTTGTGTAAAGCACAAGTGAAGGATATTAATCCGAACTCTCCAGAGTAAATAAACACTTCTTATCCTGCATTCACTCATAAACATAAGCATACAGCATTCCACCGGTTAACAGGAAATGAAGTGTTTGCTCTTTCTCAAATTTAACACCTTAACTTATTCACAGTAATTGTTTTATCACGTCATGTCACTAGTTTAAATTTAAGTTCTGAGTTATTAAAGGTATACGTACATACATACACACCAACCGCTTTGAACTCTCTAGAGTAAATAGAGATTACGAAGCATTCATAAACAAAGATATAATGTGACCAGACACATTCTGCCAGGGCAGCAGGAAATTTTTTGATTCCTCTCACTCGAATTGCCTTTTTCAAAGTAATGATTTTATCACGTCATGTCAAACATTTACGTTTCAGTACTGAGTAATTACAAATATACGTACACTCATACATGCCAACCAATAATGATATACATACAGTGCTTATGTCGCGATTTATTGTAACAATACAGGTAATAGTGCTTTATTTATTTGTATTAGAAAAAATATTTGAGCTAAAAATATGGGGTTTTGATGGTTATGTTGGATGCATTACTGTCTACCTTCCACATGGATCAGTTCTGGCAAAATCTTAATTTTCTTTAGCGCGAATCCTATTTCATACAGATTGATTAGTTTGGCGCTCGTCACACACCACTTAGCGGGAATGCATCATGACAACACCGCAGAACTCTGATTGGTTGCTCACCTAGTAGCGCTCAAGGACAAACATCTTCCCATTTGAAACACATAATAGGCTGACATTCAAAACTAGAGTGACCTCCACTGTTGGCTTAGCCAGCACTTACGTATAGGGTCCTGTCAAAATTGCACTGCTATGCCGATTCAGCGTTCCCACTATCAGAGAGCTACGTAGACATTTCCCAAATTAAATTAAACCAGATCGTTTCTTCATTGCGTGACTACGTGACTCACATGACAGTATTCCAAGAATAGCCTAGGATTAGAATTAGGATTTCATTATAAAGGTTATTCGGTTTGTAGGCCACCACGCTAGGTGGTGCCCCTGGACAGAAGGATGAAGTGATGGAGACAGAGGTCTGCTGAGCCAAGGAGCCATGACAGTACAGAGGTCAGGGTCACTACAGTTAACTTGGATAGAGGCTTCCCCCGACAGGCCAGGACAACGATTTTTTTACCCGCATATCTCTTTGTTATTTAGATGAATGTCATTAAAAAGTACATTTCACTTGTTTTATTTACTCTCGAATATGACCTTCCAAATTTACTTTGAAAATCGGAAAATTACATTCTTAGTTTCAAAAGGGGAAAACATCTATAAAATACTAAGTTTGGTATTTGTAACGGCAACGAGCCCAGCAGCCGAGCCCTAAAGTCCCCGGCAGGCGATCCGAGCCTCAAAGGTCCCTGCTGACGGTTTCGAAATGGTCCCAGCAGAGCATTGGAAACCAGCAACCGACCTACCGAAGGAAGAAGTAGTTTTCCTCAGAGCATATCATCCTGCCATGCATCGCCGAGACACCCACCGACATTTCTACCCTGGAAGAGATCACCAGATGAGAAACGATATGAAATGATAATAGAGATGAAATGGAGGGACAGAAAATTCGTGGGATGTAATTAACCTACCCAGCATTCACCTAGCGAACAGAGAAAATCCCCAAAAATCCCAGGGTCTGGTAGGTTGGCCACGGAGATAGAAACCGGACCTCCCGAATGCAGGCCACAGATGAAACCGCCTGAGCCATCCCGCTCGGTAAGAATAGCCATCTGTCATCTACATATAGTCGATATGGAAAAACAGGAAACTGTGAGATAAGATTGCATGTCCAATCTGACAAAGTGTTGTTCTCAGCAGAATTAAGAACTTCAGAATTTTTGAATGAGTCCAGTCAGAAAAAGTGAGCATTGAGTCATAAGATTCTAGGACTTGATATGTTCCCAAATTTTCCTCAACCATACATGTGACAGTATTGTTTGTTGTCCATCACTTGTTTCTCATCACGATCTTTCACGTTTGTGCTTAGAGAGTGGACACCCACCTTTCATTATCATTTCAATTCGAATATCAACTGAGTAATTATCAGGATTTGACCTGAGCTTACCATACGTGTACTAGCATATTATGAATACCTCTTCTCATATCAAATTTTCTGTGTTCGCAAATTATTCATTTGTGGCTCAGATAGCACCTCGGGGATTTCACTGATGCATTTTTATTACTCAAGGGAACGGGAATTACGAACACAATTGATAATTCACAAGCACGATACTCTCGGCGTTTGCACAAAAAGCACATTGCATTAATAAAGCTGTAGTTTGTAATATTTTAATAGTTAAGTGTGTACCTACTACGTTTATCAACGATTTCTTATGGTTTTCCTAGTAAAATTTGCACTTTTATACCATTCTTATACCATTCTTTCATGATACAAAGAACTATTTAAAATGCCGTTAGAGCACAGACTCTCGACAAGCAGAGGCACGTGCTTTTGTTTACATCAGTGGAAACTCAGGTTTGGAATGGACAAAACATTTCTCCGAAGACACGTGCCCAGGAGAACCAACTGATAGCGTGTTTTAACTTTAACACTGATCTGTATACAGTACAGCCTCCCTTAAACGGACGGCTTATATACCGGAAACCTCGAAAAATGGAAAATACTTTTCAGAATGGAGCTATTTCCCATGTAAAATATACTCTAACCCGGAAAGCGACCTAACGCCGAGGCAGAAATACTTCGCGGGAACCATTTACATAAATAACCTAATTACAACGGATTACTTTATGTACAATAAGTTACAACGTACGAGTTTGCAATAATTTTGAGGCAATTGCAATTGCACCGAGGTTCCATGAACCATGAAGTCATAAACTGTAAGCGTTCAGGAAAAATGGAAAACAAACTATTAGCTCCCTCAACTTTCTTCAAACACATGTGGTAAGGGCACAACTGCTTTGGAGTGTGTTCATTCTCAGTTTCCTTGTTACGAGTGATCAAGTACGAGTGGAAGAAAACTTGTACTTTGTGTGATTTTTAAAAACATTGTGTGCACACAAATTCTGTAAAATGAGTTCTGAACATAACACATTTTCATTGGAGGAACATATCAAGGCTATTGAAGAACATGAAGAAAACAGAGGTACAGCTAAAGAATTCGAGAAAACTCGAATTTATGTGGTCTTGAAAAACAAAATAAAAATTAAAAACGAATCGTTAAAAGGAAAAGCAGGGCACGTGAACGCATCACAAAATCTGAAGACAGCAAGACAGTAAGGAAAGTAGGCAAAGACCATTTCAAAGCTTCCAATGGATAGCTGGAAGGTTCCAAACATTGTCATCTCTCTCTCTCTCTCTCTCTCTCTCTCTCTCTCTCTCTCTCTCTCTCTCTCTCTCTCTCTCTCTCTTGTATTTACGTCCTCCAACTTTAAGCCATATCGGACGATGAATGGAATTGATAAAATGATGCTCAAATGAGCCCAGGGTCCACAGAGCATACAGTTACCAAACATTCATTTTTCAGGATAACGGAACACCCCGGAATAAACCTTATCCAGGTAACTCACCCTATCCGAGATTCGAACTCGGGACCCCTTGAACGTGAGGCAGACACGCTACGATTCATGCTACCGAGGCGGGCTGTCATAATATTGTTTTGAATACTGTGTGTGATGAAGCAAATGATGTTGATATGCAGGAAGTTGCTGGTTGGAAAGGAAAAATTGAAAAGAGAACTAGGACATAAACTATAATAATTATTGTGTAAATTGAAACTATAGTACTTAATGTATATCAGCCTATTATTATAGATATTTCATTTTATATTTTTTCTTTACTGTAAATCTGTGCGACTATAGCTTACGTATTTTATTTGTATTCAAACACTATCCTCTGTCACAAAGAAACCTGTCTAAACGGAAAATAAATGCGGGAACGATCACGTTCCGATTTAGACAAGTTTTACTGTACAATACTCATCTATATATAAACGCAGCTAAAGTTATTGCTGGTAGGTAATACCAGCAAATTCAGTGTCTCAGATTGTAGTTTTAAAATTCAAATATCTGTGTAATTTTTTGTGTGTAATTTCACATCCTCCAACGTTAAGTCATCTGGGACGGTGAATGAAAGAATGAAATGATGCTCAAATATGTGCAGGCTCCATTGAGCTTAGAGCTACCCGACATTCGTCCTTTGAGGATAAGCAAAAACCCCGGAAAAAGCCTTATCCAAATAGCTCACCCTGACTGTGATTCGATCTTGGGACCTCTTGAACGTGAGGCAGATATGCTACTATCTATGTTACCGAGACCGGCAATGTGTGTGTGTGTGTGTGTGTGTGTGTGTGTGTGTGTGTGTGTGTGTGCGCGCGCGCGTGTGTAAGTAAAAATATAAGACTGAGATTTTATTGGGTCCACCCCTAGAACCTTAAAAACAGGACATCTAAATTATGTTGCAACAATTACGAGTTATTTAAGGGAACGTTTAGGTAAATATAGTAAGAGCTGGGTGGTCCTCCTGTCAGCTAATTTAACACCATACAAAGTAAAATTAATAATGTTAATACCAGGAAAGTGAAATTAGTTTTCTGTGTTTATGATTCCATGTGTATCTTTTATTCACATGAGCATCTTGGTATACATTTTTCGTCTATGTTCCTGCGTTAGGACTAGCTGAAATCTGACCAGCACAATCAAGGGTGGTTAAATGTTATCGCTATGGTGGGATGGACAAGTTCACTAAAGTTTTGCATTCCATATCCAAACTTGCAGAATACCAAAGTACATCTCTCTCCTTCGCTCTCTCCTTCGCTCTCTCTCTTTCTCTTTCTCTCTCTAACTCGCACACACGTATGCACCCACCTTAAAACTGCGTGAAGAAAATACTCTCCCGTCACTACCTTATACAGCTCAGAATTGTGAACGTAAACGAGAATCAAGATGGAAAATTGGAAGCTGCGGAGACGAGGTCCCTCTAAAGTGTAGCTTTATGTCCTTTTAAATTCCAGATCATTTGAGCGTATATAAAGAATGAGCTATAGATTTAAAAAGAGAGAAGGGTAATGAATTATACTGAAATAAACGCTCTTCTTTATTAAATGGTGTGGAATGACTTACAGTACCAAGGCTCAATATCCCATAGAGGTGCTGGCTAAAATAAAATTATGATACGAGAATAAATCCAGAAGCATAAGGTGAGGTTACCTGTGTTTATTAGGAGGGAAAATGTAGCCCTTAATTTTAATATTGCGCAAATTTCTTGCTCAAGGTTCCCCGCACAATGAAAGTTAATCGGTGCTTTTTACTAATTTGGTATATACCCAGACTGGGATCGTAAAGAATTGTCAACTTCGGTGTGAAGCAAAATTGAGTGTGTGTTGGTAAAAGGGATCTATTGCTAGAACAAAGAACAGTCGATCTTTGCAATACTAAAAAAGCAAATCACCAATACGCTCTAGTACGTAAGAGTAAAGTGTCAATGTGGTTATCTTGCATAGATATAGCATCTACTTATATCGTTTCGACTATTTAGGTCTTTATTAAGAAAAAGTAATGTATTCCACTAAAATGCTCATACAGAGGTTTAACCACAAATGCATGTTTTGAGATTCCCTGATTATAAAAGAACATTGTTTCAGAAAAACTGTGTATGTGGTATGTGTGCGTATGTGTTTGTTAATGATTGAACAGCATAACTCAAAAACAAAATGCCTGGTTAAATAGCAAACGTGGTATTTAAATTCAGCGTCTCCGAAAGATGCAGATGAAATTCTTTAGAAAAGTCTCTCTCATACTTAACTACACATTACGTGGAATCCTTCCCGAAAAATGATATCTTTCTCAAAAATGATTCTAACGACTTTGATTAAAATACCTTACTTTAAGATACTTTTACAACATATCAAATGCATATGTTTATTTTTCTGGGAATAGTTTCTGAAGTCCTCATTCTGGGTGTCGTTTGAATGACTGCTAAACCTTAAAATTAGAGAAAGTATTTCTACAAAAAAATCATAAATCTTGTTGAAGCAGCACAGAATTTATGTGAACTAGAGTTCTCAGATGCTTCAATCATTTCTCAGATGCCTGTTGTTATTGTTATCATTTTAAAATATCTATTTATACTTTATTCAAATTGAAAGTTATTATTCACTATCTCTAACTCTTTCAGGCATGCAAAGGAAAGGAGATTTTAAAGCCTCCATATAGTGACCAGGTCAACGATTTTACTATTCTTAAGGCTAATGTGTTCCCCTATTTCGGTTGTACGTATAAACAAACTTGCAATAACAATCTCTTGGAATATGTATCCCCATTAACATAGATGAGATAAACGAATAAGCATTGGGAATAACAATTTGTACAATACAAAATAGAGAAGTTCTATACATCCGATTGTTTAAACCCACATGATCCGTTCGTGTTTGCGAGCTTCTATTGGTTTCAATCTTAGCTTGCGGTCCAAGAATTAACAGGAATTTAAGCTCTATGAGACCTACATTAACGTACACAAATGATTACGTCGAAGTAGACAGGCATTATAAATGTTTAATATCTAACCTATGAAATATACTAACATGTTTGAATGTAATTTTTTTCACTCCAAAATGTGTAATCATTAATCAGTTTTACATCACTATTTTGAATACTTTAATAGCACTGTCTGCACTATTTTCATTCTAACAATCGCGATTCATCACAGAACTAGTCGGCAGTACTGCTTCCCTTCAAAACTAATGATTAATGAATCCCTTATCACCAGGCTATAAATCTAATAGTATTACGCTAAACATAAATAACAAAGCAGATGACGCAAAAAAATTTGAGATTCCGGGCAGTTCCAAGGGCAGACTGATAATACGAATATTTTACCATATAGGGTGTTTATTTAATTTACGACCTTTCTGCGTTCCGATAAGCGAATATTGCACGAGACAGACGTAGAGGGAGAGTTGGTTGATACAGGCAGGGTTACCAAAGGGTTAAATATTAAGGCAGTAATATTTTATTTACACAAACTTCAATCGCGTTACATGGTGCAGTCTAGAGTTGCTCAAGGCTGCCACTACCTATTTAGTACACGTATATGTTCCATCCCTCCGTAGAAAAAAGGAAGAAAAAGAAAAAAAATATTTTGTTATTTACCAACATGTGCTTCTTTTGATTTATCTAAAATAATTAATATTTAATGTTTCCAGAGCAAGGTTTGCGGTGAGAGCTTCTAATCAAAGGGAATGTGGTTACTGGTTAAAGTCCACTTAAAACGTATGACCACGGCTTCGATGACGAAAACATCAAGAGTTTGGTACTATTAAGGGGAAGATTTGTAGAATGTGACGCATTAACGAAATATAGGGAAATGGAAAATAAAGAATTAATGGTAAGTATTTCAAACGAACAGGAAAAAACAAATTGAAAAATTCCAAATCTTACGATTTTCTAAATTATGAATTTAAAATATATTCAGAATCTTCTTAATGGCCACATTTGAACCAAATTTTATGGATCAATGACTTTTTTCATACTCTCCTTCTTCTCAATAAACTAAGTAACATTTCTAACTCTTATAAATTAGTTCTTGATGTCTTATATTTTTATTGAAGTACACCGTAGTACGAAAGAGTACCAGTGGAATAAGTAAGTCAAAAAATTCCAAGAAACAACTTTACATTACTTCATCAAACGCTCAAAGTTTCCTTAATTAACATCTGATCACTTGGCGACTATTTTGTAAAGGTTTTCTCCAATTGTTAACACAAGCTTCACATGTTCGAAATGCCATACTTCTGAATTCTGAAGCGCCACAATGAACAAATGAAAGAAAAATTACACAGATTACTGTATTTTCAAGAGCTTACATGGCCTAGAAACCACAATACTTACGCCAACATTCATTTTCTGATAACTCAGTTTCCTCTCCTAGGTTAAGAGGTTTACTATGCCCAATGGAAACTGATGATCCCTTATTCCATGACAAATTGTTACTTGAACTTCTTGATTATAAACGAAATTTAAGATATAAAATTACTGATTGCAATTTTATCTACCTCCCTATCATTCCTCTATACAATTAATTACCTTAATAATACTGTGAGTTTGTGGGTTCGTGGAATAAAAAGTCCAATTACACCACTCAACAATGTTCTTTATTTCCACCGACTTACAGTTAAACACTTGCCAATTACACAGAATTACTTGCTGCACACAGTTACAGTTCACCAGTTCGTCCGTTACAATTTCCTTGTACTCGCGGTTACGTAAGCTCCGGTACACCTTCACAGTTACGTACAGTCTTCCGTTGCACAATCTTCTCGTACATTAACACGTCACTGATTAACTCTTACACCAAGAACTGACAAAACCAACTCACTGACTGACTAAACCAAAACCAACTCAACTCTGTCCGTCTGTAGCCCTCTTTATATAGGAATATCGCCGGTTTCTAGTGACCAGGAGAATGTTCCAGATTACGTAATTTCGAGAAACAGGTGTAGAGAAAACAGGCGACACAGTCATGTTTTTTTTTCCCTGACCACAGCCTGTCACCACTACAAGACAAACGAGGAGGAGGTGTGGCTAACCGAACCTCCCCTGCCTTCCGCTGCCAGCTGCTTGCACAGGGTGCTCCAGCGCCCGCGTTACACTGCTCCCTCCTCAAAGCTGTTCGCCCCGAACAGCCCCATCGTAGCGTGCGAGGCGGTCCAGGTGTACCACCAGCATCTGCTCGGAGTCTCAGCCAGAAGTAGCGCTGCCGTAGTTTGTGAATCATTCGGTTCGCTCCCAGGTGTCCTCCTGAAGTACCGGCGTGCACTTCCTCCAAGACTTCCGGGACCTTGCTCCGGGGAAGTACCAACTGTCCTCTCTGTGCCTTCCCATCGGGTGACTCCCATACCCGGAACAGCACGCCCTCTCTGGTCTTCAACGAGTCCCATTGGGCCCAGTGCGACTTGTAGGTGGCGCTCCTCGGTGCGATGTCCTCCCAGGTTGGTCTCGTCCCTGCGTCCACTTCCCTCAAGAGTGGCCCCAAGTCTGCGTCCGCCAGCTGCTCCCTCCTCAGGCCTGCGCTATCCCAGCCTTCAGCAGGCACTGCCACAACTACTCGGACTGCTGCAGCACGCTCCTTCTCTTCCACTCTTGTGCGCTCATGGCCGTCATGGATCTGCGGTAGGACACCTCCAATATAATGGTCGCTAGCGTCGGTGTCCACAATGAAGGCGCCACCCGGTTGTGGGAAACCCAAAATAGGAGCACTGCACAGGGTCCCCTTCGGGTGCTGGAAAGCGTCTTCGGCGTCCTCCGTCCACACATAAGGCCGGTTTTCCTCCGTCAGGCGGGTGAGGGGTTTTGCGATGTTGTCGGCCTTTTCCTCTAAATCATTAAGGCGGTCGTCTACTTGACCCTTCCGCTTGCCCAGGTTCGCGACGTCATCCCTCACGCCGGCCAACCGTCCCTCAAATTTTGCGGCGAGAGCCTCGTTCGCCACCTTCATTTCCGTGGTCAGTTCGGCCATCTTTGAGGTCATTGTCGTGGCCAAGTTGTTGTTAGCCGTTTCCGTCTTAGCTGTTAATTCGGCCTTCATTTCTTCCATCTTCCCGGTGATGTTGTCCTTAGCCGTCCTGATTAGTTTCAGTTCCGCGGCCAGGTTATTTCTAGTCTCCAGCTTCTCTGTTAGGCTGTTCTTTGCCGCTTCTGTTTTTGCAGCGAGGTTTTCAGTTGCCGTCCTCATTTCTTTCAGTTCCGCCTTCATTTCCATCATCATCTCTAAAATTTTCTCCATTGCCGCGTCCATGGTTGTAATGTTCGGGGATGTTATCTTCCCGCTTCCTGACACCAGTGTGAGTTTGTGGGTTCGTGGAATAAAAAGTCCAATTACACCACTCAACAATGTTCTTTATTTCCACCGACTTACAGTTAAACACTTGCCAATTACACAGAATTACTTGCTGCACACAGTTACAGTTCACCAGTTCGTCCGTTACAATTTCCTTGTACTCGCGGTTACGTAAGCTCCGGTACACCTTCACAGTTAGGTACAGTCTTCCGTTGCACAATCTTCTCGTACATTAACACGTCACTGACTAACTCTTACACCAAGAACTGACAAAACCAACTCACTGACTGACTAAACCAAAACCAACTCAACTCTGTCCGTCTGTAGCCCTCTTTATATAGGAATATCGCCGGTTTCTAGTGACCAGGAGAATGTTCCAGATTACGTAATTTCGAGAAACAGGTGTAGAGAAAACAGGCGACACAGTCATGTTTTTTTTCCCTGACCACAGCCTGTCACCACTACAAGACAAACGAGGAGGAGGTGTGGCTAACCGAACCTCCCCTGCCTTCCGCTGCCAGCTGCTTTCACAGGGTGCTCCAGCGCCCGCGTTACAATACAGAACTCCTCTATCACAATTTATATAATCGGTAAAGCGTAATAGATGCACAAGTTTTCTCAAAAGAAAAACAAAAATATAAAGCTCGTTTGTCGCTCAGTGTGTCCTATTTTATTTTAGCCTTCTTTCACGCTCTTTAGTGCTGATTTGATTTCCAAATACGCTTGCTGGAAGGATTAATGAATTCCCTATTTATTTTTCCTCGTCATACAAATAGCATTATATTTTATATTTATCTGAATTATATACTTATTTAAAGTGTGCACTTATTTTAGTTAAATTATTTGCTTAACCCGCTTTTTAAAAATCTGGCTCTCTATTTACGCTAGTGTATCCTTGTTACATCTAAAAGTAAAACTTGTACAAAGGAGGTTTATCTCGATTATCAAAATTCAATATGAAAGGCCTTGAGGCTTCTTCAGAATATTGAAGAGAAGGTAAGTGGTGACATTCATGCCAATGCCACACGCCAGGTGTTTTCTAACAACATAATTCATTTATAATGCATTTAGTGGTAAGCAACTGCAGTGAAGGCATTAAAATGGTTGCATGCTGTTTGGCTTTCAGGAAAGTTATGTATAACATTTAATTCTTCCGTATTATACGACGTCGAGTCAATAAAGACTGGCTTTTCTTTTTACCGCACACAACAAAGGCATACTACGGAAACAATTCTGCATATCAATGGATCAGCTCTGGTGGACAGAGCATACGCTCGCGCTTACGCATGCGTCTGTAGGCAGAGACGAAGTTGGCCAGTTCACCAATCGTCTACAATGGAAATGGGGGGTGTTAGAAGAGAAGAAGAATAAGCTGCATTGAAGTTTTGCTTTTGTTTGCAGAAATCGGCAAGGAAGCTTATAGAATGTTGCAGGAGGCATATGGCGATAATGTTTTGCCATAGTTCACAAAATTTCAAAGAATTTAAGTATGGCCGTGTTTCAATAGCAAAACAAGGGGGTTATGTGCTCCAGCAACAGGAAAATCAGTGGAATGGTGTAACTAAATCAAGATTCTTCTCAGACGACGGTAAACGGCGAATATTAAAAGGCTGTTTTGGAGATCTTTGTTAAAAACATCCAACTAAAACTATCGGAACTGCATCCTTCTTGTTGGCACCTGCACCATGACAATGCCCACCCTCATATGTGCTGCATTTTTACCCAGTATTTGGCCCACAGAAGCATTGAATGTGTTCCCCATCCTCCGTACTCTTCAGACTTGGCCACCTATGACTTTTATCTCTTCCCCTGTCTGAAAAGGAACTAAGGGGAACGTGTTTTGATACTTCGGAGGTACTTATAAGGTAGATGTCAAAAGATGGTTTCAAGCACGTGTTCAAACATTGACATAACATTGGGCAGAGTGCATTCAACTCAACGGAGAATACTTTGAAAGAGACAGCACCAATCTGAACCAGGCCTAAGGTATCTTTTGTGTAAAAAATCATTCTTAGTCTTGATTGACTTGTCCTCGTCTTTAAATTAAGTACCTAAATACTCGTATCGGGAGTGTTCCAAATGAACTACTTATAGCGCAATAAAATTTTTTACCTTGATCTTTATGGCTACACTCATAATTAAATTTTAGAAGAAATGTCATATATGTGCTTTCTAGCGATGATTATTTTAGTCTATCATTTTATATTATTTTTATTAATGGAGGTTAAAAATAGGAAATGACATGTTTTTAGTACAGACGCAACCTATATATTGGAAAAGTCAGGTTTTGGCACAAAAGCTGAAGGGAGATGCCTTGCAGATTGCGGGTTATACAGATCTATAAGGGCTACACTCCTTATGAAGAAGGGATGAAGTAAAGAAACCACGAGACGCTACAGACTGCATACATACAGAAGCCTGGCGGAAGTTCTGCACAATTCTATACGCCGAAGGCAGTCCCACAGATGAAGCTGTTCAGAGAGAACGATCAACGACTCGACAATCAAGTAGTCCCCTGCTGTCTAGGGGATTATTTTTTTTCCTTCCAACAAACATTCGTCCCATTCATCCGGTCATCGCGATAGACGAGAACCCACACCAGCATTCGTCTACCAATAGAGAAACCTGTGAAAAACTAGAATAAATGTGTAATCAACATAATGGAATTCAGCCCATCTTGATAGCTACATCTTAATCTATATCTGGCACATTACCAAAGTCCATGTCAGTCTGTTTCAGAGCAGTCGTGAAATAAAATCATTATAATGAGGATCTGTAAACTGATAAAGGATACTTTCTTTAGCTTTAAACAAATAAGCCTAAAGAGTGTCGACCACTTTGGTGGACCAGTAATATAAATATTGAATAAACCTAAAGGGTTTTACCTGCATACTGAAATAATCCAATGGACCGAGCGGGATGGCCCTGGCGGTTTCTTATGTTGTCCGCACTCGGGAGGCCTGGCTCGATTCCTGCGGCTGACCTACCTGACCCATAAGTTCTTTACGGGGTTTTCCTGGGTTGCCAGGCAAATTCTGGGTAGTTGAATTACATCCTCATAATTCCGTATCCCTCCAATTGATTTCCATTATAATTTCACATCATCTCTCATCTGGTGGTCTCTTTCAGGGCAAAAGTGTCATCCTTGCATCGGCCTATCTTTCTTCTGTCGGCACATTCTTCCTCCCAGGGATGCCCCATTAGAAGCTTAGGTATAATAAACCACAGGTTTCGGTGCCGAATCCCCTCTGTATAGTTAGTAATCCTAATCTAATGGAAAGGACACGAGTGCAAGAAAGCTTCCCCTTGTATCCCTATTTGGGGCCAGATACACTTGTTGCTCTGTATCACAGTCACTGAGATGTCTCGGATGTGTGCGGCTAATGACAACGCTGAACTCGTCCAAAAATAGGAAATAAAAAAGAAAGTACTACTGGAGCTGCCCCTCTATCCCTCGTTGTTCTCTCAGTTTGTGAGAATGGTATCGCGAACTGTCACCATTCAAGCTTACTACAATATTGGAACAACCTTCAATTCTGTTCTATATGAACAGAGTTGTAATCTTATCATATAGAGATTTTTTTTTTTGTAATTTACGTCCTCCAACGTTAAGCCACATCGGACGATCAATGGAATGGATGAAATGATGCTAAAATGAGTCTGGGGTCCATAGAGCGTAACTCACCATGACCGAGGTTCGAATTCGGAACCTCTTGAACGTGAGACAGACTTGCTACCACCACGCTACCCCGGCGGGCATATAGAGATATAAGTGCAGAGTTTTGCATGAATAATTGAGGACAGTGTAATGAACAAATGCTGCCTTTAGGGACTTACAATTTTACTTGTTAAGGGTCACAGCTATGAGGCCTACCTCAAAGTAGATGTGGTACCTATAAATCATACGTGTTTATTTTTTCACAGTAGGCATAACGGCAAGCGGACAGGAACGGTAAAAACGGATGCTTTCAACAGGGCCAATGATGTATGTATGGTATCTGGACCAGCAGGTTGTTTTACTGATACTCTCAAAAGTGGAAGGAAAGCCCATAGAGCTATTATGTGTTTCAAATGGGAAGAGTTCTCGCCCGTAGCGAATCAGATGCGTTAGCGCATTCAGCGTTGCCATCTCGTTATCCCCACTCTTTTTATATCTCCCTCTCTTTTCTCTCTCACACTTGCGAATGTTCTTGACGCTAGACGTAAGGGAATGCAAACTGAATTTTCCAAAGTTTTATAATAATGCAGTTGTACAAATCACAATTTTATTGCAACATTGATATTCGTATACTACCCAAATGATTTAAATACTTAGTTTAAAGTCAGTTAGAGTTTATGAATTACTTATTATTCTAATCAAACGAAAATACCAGCGGTGCATCCGTGAATATTACGTTAAGAAAGAAATTCGTCACTGTCATTGTCTTCAGCGTCTGAGTACTGCAAATTTATGAGACAGGTTCCAAAATATCGTTACGAGCTATTCCTTTCCAAAAGCCGTATTCTTGTAGTTTATCTTATGCCTCACGCAGTTTCCCCAGTCTTGTGCTCCTTGTCAATTCCTTCGTGAATGTCGTTCAATGTCAGTCAGTTTAAAAATGTTACTTCTTTTTGCAACATAATTTGAGCCCACATTAAGTCAATTGGATTGTTCTGGCAGTAGTAATGTGGAAGGTGGTTCGTGTCTCATTGATCCAGCTGATACACGGTTTCATGGAAAGTAACTGAATAATACTACTGAACTCTCTGCTCCACAGTAAATAAAGATTACGAACCATTCAGAAACAAAGATATGTGACCAGACACATTCTGCCAGACCAAAAGGAAGTGTTTGTTTCCTATCATCGAATTATAAAGCACCTTGGCTTATTCAAAAAACATATTTCTTTTATTACGTCATGTTAAAATTTTACGTTTCAGGTCTGAGTAATTTCAAATATACCTTCAGTCATACATACCAACCAATAATTATATTTATTATAGATCTTAGGTCGCAATGCAGTGTTATAATATAAAGGTATCTACCTTATTTGTATAAGGAAAACTATTTCAGCTAAAAATGTGGAGCTTTTACGGTTATGTTAAATACATTATTCTCTCTTTCTTAATGGATAAGTTTTTGTAAAATCTGAATTTTTGTCTTAGTACAAATAGTATTTATTAGAGGCACCATATAGGGAAATTAAGTAGGACAACACCGCAGGACTTCGATTGGTTGCTCACCTAGTAGCTCTCAAGGACAAATATCATCCCACTTGAAATACATAATAGGCGTTCATTTCGCGGCACAATTACAACGTAGATGGTATCACACAGTAGATGTGTGTGTGTCTGTGTGTGTTTGTGTGTGTGTGTGTGTGTGTGTGTGGTTTGGGGGTGGGGAGAACCATTAGACGAAGAGAAAATAAAGCACGCTGAAACGCATATACATTAAGATATTATCGAATTATCTGATTTATACCCCTCCTACCCTGCATATATACGATGGTATGTGTGCCTGTGTGCGTTTGTGTGTTGCTTATAAACTTCTACAGCCGGGCATCAAACTCTAGGAAACTTAGCAATGCCAATATTGACACAGGGCAAAAATTTCTGTGCACCTTAGTATTGGAAATTAGACAGCATTTCAGACAATTAATTATTTAACTCTGTGTAATGTCTACAAAAACTTTCCAGCTCCTATCTTTGTCAACAATAATAATTGAGCTCAAACATTGCCAACTAAGAATAATTACTTACGGCTTCACAAGGTAACAAAGGGAGAGCGAGTTCATATAATATTCATTGAACTCGTCTGACCTCAATCATGGAGTAGTAACACAGTAAAATTTCCTCTTTCATTTGTCTGAATTTTCTTGTGCTTTATCAGTATTTTTGTCCATGTTGATCATTAAAGATAACAAGATCATATTGAAATTACTTAATTGGATATTCTTTCTTCAGAATAAAATATTCTCTATAAATAGTGACGAGGTATGTAGCTCGAATGCGACAATGCGGGAGTCAAAATCTGCATTAACGCCGAATCGTTAGAAATTATATCATTCATGCTTGTTCAACAGTGTTTTTTGCATAGCATTTTCTCGGCATTTTTATTACACCTACGTTTTTTTTCTTTATAAAGTTCTTGAAGTGTAATGTTTTTAATTGTCATAAAAAAGCAATGCTAATGGGAAAGCTCTCGGTTAGGGAAAAATACTTGGATAAGGTTTTACCCGGGGTTTCCCTTATCCTAAAAGACGAATATCGGGTAACACCAACCTCTATGGACCCCGGACTCATTTGAGCAGCACTTCACCCACTTCATTCATCGTACGATATGACTTAATGTTGGAGGACGTAAATTACAACAAAAAGTAATAAATAAATAAAAAAAATGGAAAGTGAAACCTAAGGCCAAACGTAGTGGGGATAAACGATCAAGCCCCTGGATCAAAAAGGTAAGTAAACTAATGCATAACACTATTACACGGCAGAGCGTTGAGGCGTATTGACCTTCAATGATAAACGCTGCATTCGCTTATTTTCTTGTTTACTAGATGAGCGTAATATCAGTAAACTGGCGTGCAGTAAGTGACGAAACAAAATAAAACCTCTGGAAGCAGTTTTTGTGTGTGTGCGTGTGTGTGTCTGTGTGTGTGTGTGTGTGTGTGTGTGTGTGTGTGTGTGTGTGTGTGTGTGTGTGTGTGTGTGTGTGTGAATGGTTAGCCATTAAGTGTTATACGCAAATGAGAATTACCATTGCATCCGCTCGTTTTGTCGCTAGACACAAAGGTATTTTGATACCCTTTCCTTTCTCTTTGTTACAATATTCAATCACGTTATAGATGATTCCTCACAAATGCCAATGTATGATACGCTGCTGTCCTGAAGGCAGGATTGTATCTAAACAGAGTGTATGTACACTGAGTGATGGCGTGGTGCCTTAAGCTCACCTAAACAACTCTACAGTTTGAAATACTTACCAATACACTTGCAGGATTTGTCATATAGTACTGTAAATTCTGGTATCAAAACTACTGAATGATAGTTAGAAAATGTGGTTTTGTTGGAATTTTAACTCTTTTAGTAAAGAATGATTATGAAAATAAATTAACACTTGCTGCTGCAAACCCGCATACCAGTGTTAAATTGTTTGGGTTCCAGTTGGAGCTATGAGTTCTCTTATCCTCAGGTGAATGGTTGTAGGAAATGGATTTTGGTGGTTGTTGGCTACTCAGTCGTATTTATAACACTTCGTTTGTTGCAGAGTTATTTGGTTTAATTCTTACTAAGTTTGCTTATCGATTTGGATCGGTGACCACTTGATAGTAAAATTCCTAACATAAATTCAATTTTACTTGAAACCCTGGATTACTTGTTTAAAGTTACTTCTGCGCGGTTTCTATTTCTTCTTTATACGGTGACTACTTTGCTCTAATAAACTTCTAATGCTACTTCCACTTACGCTGGTTGCGCTGTTCTTAACTTCCCTACATTTCAACTTATAAATCTTCGATTAACTTCTAACCATGCATGGACACGTCCTTCCTGTCGTAGTATCAACTTTCAAGTAAGTGTTTCTTACTTCACGTTTCAGTTCGAACCTTATTCTGACCCCATCTCTAACTTTATCACATGACCAAACTAGCTCACCCTTCTCAAATGTTACATTATTATTAGTTACTCATTTATTTCGAATTTTCGCATTGGTTTGCAAAACTCATCTATCTCATTGACGTTCAGCCCACCCTGAGTTGGGTAACGCCTACGCTGAGTTGTTTGTAACGGTATACATCGTTATCAAATCAGCGAAGTAAATCCCTTTAGCGTTCATGCTCAACTGCATTCTGAAAGCCCTTTGTCCCAACATATTCCTGGCTGGAAGTATACTTAAGTTCTCAGACATTGAACTTTTCCCAGCACAAAGAAGCTAACCGTCCTTCCTTCCGGTCTCTCCGTCGTGTACAGATTTTTACAAGAATATTTTCTCTTTATTGCCTGGATGCTAGTATACATGTTATATTAAATTATATTCTTCCCTTCTTATTCCTTAAGTCAACCGCTATTTTAATCATTACTCTATCCATTCTAATTCCATATTATTATAACAAGATTTTATATTAGTTTAGCAAAGCATTTTTTAATTTAACTTCTTTTTTAATTATCTGATTTCGATTTATTCGCCGCCTCCTAATCACTGTCTGATGCTGCGGTTACATTGCCTAAAGTTGTGCTAAAGTGACGCCTTTCTTCGTAACTAAATATATCAACTTATACGTTCCTCCATTCGATTTTCTGTGGTTTCCTTTGTTTTATTTATTTACTTATTGTTCTAATGTTCTAAAAGTTTTAAAAAGTTCACTTTTTTAACATTTCCATTTATATGCCTCCTTTAACTTCATTGGTCACATCGGTGGTCTTTCAGCTTTGGTACATACTGCCTATCAACTATATTGTTCATTTATATACAGTAATATTTTCTATTTATTTCACTGATTCACATTTCAAGATTCTAACCTGGGAAATAACCTTGTTATAGAAAATTCCCCACTCCGCATCCCTCATTCAAATCCGGAACTCCTCGCAGAGCAAATAGGTGCTCCACTAAGCTAGAGATCAGCAATGAACTCTTTATGTAGGTTAAATAATAATTTTCAAATGTCTTTAAAAAAGTGACGCTATTAGGAAAGAGCAAGCTAAGACTAAAGGTTGTATAAATACATTCGTCACACCACGACTGACGCCGGTGTTTCAGCTCGTGTGCAAATTTCAAATAATCTAAAGCCACAAGCATTATAAGAATGACTTGGTGTTTGAGAACCGTACGTAAGTACGAGAAAAATAGGTTTTTATTTGTGAACAATATCTCGTATAAGGAGGAAAAATAAAAAATCATAATCATCATCATTCCCTGAATTGTGTGTTCGACATGACATTGTGTGTCCGTCTTTTACAGTAGGTCTCTCTATTTCTTCTGCGATCTGTCCATATCTCTTCTCCATACTGGTTTATAATTTAGTACTATTTTCCGAAGCCTATCCTAGTCCATCCTTTCCACATATAACAGCTAATTATTTTATTTCTTCATTTATAGATTTAACTTTCAGCTCTGTTCTTATTGCACCGTGAGAGTGGAAGGACGGCTGTCATCTATCAGACCCGTAGCCGCAGGAGTCCCGGAAGGCAGTGTTCTGTCTCCGTTGCTCTTTGCGGTCTACAGGTCTGATTTCCCCCTGGAACCACAGACTGTTACGTGCCAATATGCCGGCGACGTCCTCGTAATGGCGCGTAACAAGAACCTAAGATATTGTCATCCTCCACTGCAGCGCCAGGTCCGAGCCATCGGCCGTTGGAGTGCTAGGTGGAGGATTGGTCGCTGAGTTTGAGACAGAGGCAAATCCTCTGGGTTTCCTCTGCCAAATACCTTGGCCTCCTCCTCGATCACGGCCTCACCTACGCCCCTCATTTCCGGGTCAAAGCCGTACCAGGGGATGCAACACTCAGGCAGTTGTACCCTGTCCTGAAATCTACTATGCCAACACATCTCAAACTACGCCTGTATCGGGCGATTATACCGCCCCTGATTTTGTACGGCTGCGAAGTGGGGGGTTTGCGGCTCTGACCATTATCCGCAGTCTATAGCGCGTACAGAACAGGGCGCTGTGAATTATCTACGCCACTGGACGTAGATTCCCGTCCCATATCCTTCACACCTACTGCGGAGTCCCATATATTGTGGACGTTACGACCATAGGGCTCCTCGCCGCAGACCGAGTTAAAAGATGGATTGGTTAACCTGAACTGCACAGGGCCACTTGCATCTGACTCTGTACCCCCAAGCCCAGAAATGAGCTTGGTAAGTCCCATACTTAAACATTATTTCCTTTCCCTCTAGCCTGTCAAGCGGACTGTGCTTAGATGCCTCTCAGGCAGGCGGAAGAGCGCAGCCAGTACTGGGCGCACCCTCCCCCCCCCCCCGCCACGGATCACTAGCGCCTATTTAAGGCTAGATATAACACTGCCTAAGACATCCGCCTGCGACAATCGACATTTCTTTTATACTGCCCAGATAAAGCCGCACTAAGCGGCTAGGTGCTGGGCAGCAAATACACTAAATCTGGGCGACTTCCATTTCCTGCTGGTCTACTGCTACACATCCTTTAGCTCTTGTCTACAATTTAATTTCAGATTCATGTATCTTATTTTCCATCTTATAACCCAAGCTTTACTTCCATAAAATGTCACTGGCTTTGCCATTGTCTTATAAAACTCAATTTTTGTATCCTTTCGTGTTTCAGTTCTTAAGGCGCTGTGTAATGTTCCGCATATAGTTTGAAGTCTTTACAGTTTCAGGTTAACATCTTCGTTCTCTGAACCTATTTCACGTTCAAGATATCTGAAACTTGAAACCCATTCTAAAGGTTGATCATCTAAAATAATGCTACATCTTATTTGTTGCTTACCCCAGAAACCATTATCTTTATTTTTGTTGTAGATAACTCTTACATATTAAGCCTAATTCCTATATAGCACGTTGTAAATCATTTTGAACTTTCTGTATTAATGCAAGCAGCATCGTTTGCAAATAATAAAGCCTTTTTTCATTGCTTGGTTATTTAATTTAATTCGTTTGCTAGAAATCTGTTTGCAATTTAGGAAATCACACGTAAAGATTGTAGCCGTTGCGCAGTTTTAACTCAACTAGTCCAAATTTTGGTGTCACAGCTTCAAAGTTCTGTTAAGTATATTTTATGCGCTATTAAATGATTTTGTTATTAGGCGGCACAGGAACCACTGGTGTCCGAACCTCAAAAATTGTTATTGGGACGCACTAGCCACGAAAACAAAAGCATTGCTCTTTATCAGTGACCCTAGCCTCGCTTTCAGGTAATGGGGCAAAGGGCAATTTACTTGTGAAAGAGTCGAATAATGACTCGGACAGTTTGTAGGTTTCTCATTTTGCTATGATCTTAATTGCGCAGTGCTTTCAACCATTTACTGTAAAATAAACACTTCAGTTACAAATGCTTTATTTAGTATTATGGAATCCAGTTAAATATAATACTTGTCTCATCGCATAAGGCATATAGTTTTGGTTAAGTTTATGTACAATTCTGTGATATTGTTTTCTGTTCTTTTTAGCATTTAATGTCTTCAACCTCAGTTTCACTAAACAGTAACTTCCCTTTAAAAGGTATAAGTTGCATATGCCCATCAGCTTGTTTGCCATCATGGACAGCTATAATGGAATTTTGGAACACGTTACTCATAAGCAATAATTAAGCAATAGCTTTTGTATTGCGATTTCATTAGCCAAAGAAATTATTATTATTAGCGAGTAAGCTGGTGCGGATTATGCCTTTGTGTTTACAAACAGTTATAGCACGCGGCACGGCGTGTGACCTATACCTACGCACTCCGACAGCGTGAGACACGCTTCGTTGTTCCTGTTACTGCCTAATCCACACTCATTCTGGAGCATTTTTATGTGGCTCTATTGGCGGTAAAAGCCATCTATGTGTGTCACCCAGAAGCTGAACACTACTTCTGTATGTTCGTTCAGTGTCGTTTAGAAGCACCCTGTATAATTAGTGTTAATGCGCACCCTGCTCTGACTCCTTTATTTATCGTTATGGATTGTGATTTTCTTTACCTGAGTTTATAACTACATTTAAATCTTCATGTAGGCTTCTCACTACTTCAAATGATGTTTGGAGCATCCATATTCTCCCATTATCGCTCCACAGCTTTGTTCTGTTTATATTATCAAAATATATTTTGGAAATCTATAAAAGCTCTATAGCTGTTGGCAGTTACATTTTCTTCCTTCCTCGAATATCTGCTATATTATGAATATATTACTATTACCTATCCGTTGTGGAAGAACCACAAAGGTTATGGAAGTTCACCGAGACAGAAACCAAGCCAGCCAGAAGGCTTTAGCCTGGCATCCCCAGCATCTGACTCATTTAGCTAGAGACTAGTGATGTGTATCAAGAAGAATGTAAAATTACTCGTCATTTTCACAGTAAGCCGGATTCATCACAGCTAAGTCGACCTAAGCATGTCAAGGGTAAACGAGCTGGAATAGCAGACAGATTGAAAATTGCAATATGGAATCTAAGAGGACTAGGCAATGAGGAATTAGACTTGGAAAACAATTTATATAAAAGGAACATAGAAATAGCAGTGATAACTTAAGGAAAGAAGAAAATGAAAGGAAGTAAAGAATTAGACAAATGTACAATGATCTATAGTGCTGATTAACAGAATGTTATAACTAAATGTGAAATAGCGATTTTGCTACAGCGAAAATGGAAAAACAGGCTCGGCCATCATAAGTTGGACCAATATCATTCTTACTGATTGATAAATCACAAATAATAACATCTATTTGAATATAGAGGTGTTTCTCTAGTTTTGCGTCAATGGTGAGGAGACAGTGCCTTAATAAACATTGCCAGCTACGACAGTTGTTGCGAATAGTTGATGGGGAAACTACGCAAAATTCATCCACCCTCTAAAGAAAGCAGCGAAAACTCCGATGTCATAATGGGTGGTTACGAGCATCAAACACGGAACCTTCCGAATGGGAGCTTCACACGTTACTGAGAGCCTAGCTATCCCAATGTATCATAATTTCCATCAATCCTAAAGGTCTTGTACCTTGGGCGATTCCAAATGGTGCTTGCTTGTTGATAGGAATTTTGAGACATCTACATTTCCAGCCGTGGCTTCAAATACTTTGCTAGAGCAAATGAAAATATTATGATATATGTACTTATATTTAACTGTTCAAATACCTGAGGTTTAAATCTTAAAACTCTTGCTCATTTGTGGAGACACACATCAATTTCTTAGTTCATTATACTTCATCAAGTCATCCGACTTCTCTCACATCTGCAGGCAAAATATTCTTTCGATTCCTTCTAGTAAACCATAAAATGTCCAAGATGCCTCACTGTATTGTTCTCGTATATACTGAAGAATTTGAAGTAGTACTTCGTAGTAAAAACAAACAGCTATCCCCTCGTATACAACTGCATTTTCCTTGCCAAGATCTATCACCCAGCTGCTGCTTGCACCACCTCTGCCTACCAAGCCATCATAAATAGGGTGCAGTATTGGAGGGTGGGACATGGTATGCGAACACGTCCCTCACAGCTGTTACATGTTGTCTACGCATCCAGGGACAATTATTTCTTAATTAAGTAGCTCCTAAATTGGTCGTCTCAGGTCTAATGAGGCTGCACTGGATGCTGTACCTAGAATTGAACCTAGGGATCGTAGAGCATAATTACGCAAAACAAAGTACAGCTTTTTAAACAGAGCGCACAACCTAAATATATACTGAGAATGGGCTAAAAGAGTTTAAAAGTAAGAAAGGTCGCATTTGTACCGTAGACGGTAGCGTGTATGTCTCGCGTTAAACAGGTCCCGAGTTCAAATCTGGGACATGGTGAGTTATCTGGGTAAGGTTTTTATGGGATTTTTCCCTTATACTAAAAGAAGAATGTAGGGCAACTTTAAGCTCCATGTATCCTGGGCTCATTAGAACATCATTTAAAGCATTTCATTCACCGCTCGATACGAATTTACGCTGGAGAAAATGTTAAGCATTTTGGAATTAATGTACGGCGAGATAAACTTCACGTAGCATACAATTTTAATAGTGATCAAAAGTTTAATAGAAGTCCAGTTGATAGAAAAAGTCATGCACAAAGAACAAATATACCTAACGTAGCAAAACGTTAGTTTCATCAAACGTTAATGAAACTATGTTCTCTGAAATTTCTAGAAAAAGAAGGTACCATCCGGCATAGAAGGGGACATACATCTACTGTGGCTTTAATTTTAAATGAGTGTGGCCGGAGTAACTTCCTGCACTGAAACAGTAGTGTACTCAGTGGTACTGTATTTAACAAACCTGCTTTCTGCGTAACGCCTAAAACCTCAGCACTGGTAATTAATTATACATTTCGCATCACGTTAATGGTATCTTGTGTAACGCGAACAACACAACATCAGTGAAGATGACTCCATTCATTGTGTACACAATGGGGGCCACACACATAGTTAGCAGCCTAATGTTTCCCTGGATGATTTGCGTTCTTGGATACACACTGGATGGATGTCCCCATTGTTTTCACTCAATTACTCGTGACAGCGCTGCTCTTGCTTTTGACAGCGTCTTCCGTTGATACATGTTGACGCTATAAATCAAACGGTTCAAAATGCCAATTTCTTGTTGATTTTTGTGTATTGCAACACACTCCATACTCCACTGCAATAATTCAAAATTGCAAATGTCTTGGTGTACCAGAACTTCTGATACCTCAGTATGATACGCGTAACTTCTAAACATTTTATGTGTAGCACTCACATAAATTTTCTACTCATTCTAATAAAACATACAAGTATTCTTGCAAGAGCTCCTTCTCTCTGTATACTAATGCAGTGGGTTAGATTCGATTTTCTGAAGAATCGCATAGCTTCAAAGGCTCTCCTCGTTTCAACTTTGAAGATCTATTGTGAATAATTTTAAGGATGTTACTCATCTGGTTTTAACCTTTTAAATTAGCACAAGATTTATCTGGATGGCACTGAGACAATTTCATCTGTTTTAAAAAACCTACACCACTCATGCTCCATTGTTTTGATCGCCTGCGGTGCCGTATGTAATAAAAGCGGGCGATAAACACTACACATTTCATTTTATTTCATTTCCATTGTTTTGTGTGCCACAGCTACGCATTCGCAAACTACATGCTGCACACAATTGTAACAAATTTAGAGGATAATAATTAAGTGTACAGGTGCAGAAACTAAACAGGCAATCCCAATACATATATTTTATTACAAGCACGTGAACCCAACGTGTGAAGAGAGCCGGGAAAATGAACACTTTTCCTCACAGGAATTTTCCCTGTGTTGAGCCGACAAAGGGGACATTGTTCGAGAATCGCTCAAGGCTAGACCCTAGTCGCCAGCCGAAGCATTGGTGTGCACATGATACGTGATGAGAGAATAGACACCGGGGATTTAAGCTACACATTTTCAAACGTGCTCCTGCATTAACTACCTAAACCGCGGGGAGGTGAAAGTTGCGTGGAATTCATGCCTCAGCAAGTAGAAATTTAGCTGTAATTTAAGAGTAGGGATAAAATACAACCTATAAGGAACGAGTAACGGGTCACATGACCTCTAAAGTGTCCAAAATTCGGCGATAGGAAGGGGAAATTTGTGCAATGGCGACGTTTGATGTGCGGATGTGCGGATAACACGTGCCTAATGTGCGGATAACATCAACACAGCAGTGACGAGTGGAGAGGACGACTTGTATAAATAAACTTGTCATTCAACGATCGTGGTTCTTCAATGTAATAATACTGATACACTGTCAGGACGCAACCACTCCCTGAAACTCAAAAGAGAGGATCCATGCAGTCCTACCCTGAGAAAAGCCCCGACCTGTGGTAAACCTCCCATTCGTAGCCCTCACCCGTCACATATCCTATCATATGAGGTGTTGAATACCGGGAGGGCTCAACGAGGTACGTAATAGGCAAGTACTGCCTCAAAGAGTAATGTCCAATAAGGAACCATTTAACATTCTGAGCTCCTAAATTTTGACTATGAGGATGTATTTTGGCCGTTTAGAGGAAAGAGTTGTATATCCTTTAATTTTATTTAATCCAATAATTAGCATTGCTCCCTATTGTTAAAGTTTTTGAGTCAGCATTCTGAAACTCGAAAGAAACGTTTAGTGCCCATTAAAGGGGACAATTTTATCTATAAGGTTATCGCGTTTGCATTACCTTTTACATCCACATTTACTACCCCTGTGGAATTACTCCGTTAGGCTTCGCCAGGAGACCGAGAGTCTGTAAGCGGTTCCAAAACCAGCTTTAGTTAATATTATATAACTTAGCTTTCAAATCTGCTGAGCTCCCTGCCATTATGTATATTCTAGCACGTGGTGTGACTTCACATGTATTTTCATGGAGATACACCTATGTAGAGGTACTTTTATTGCGTATTTTCTCGTGGATATAACGAAAAAAGGAGAATACAGCATGCACCAAAACCTTCAAAAGCTGATCCCTGTGTGATGGCTTGCAAATTCCATACCAATAAATACTTCCCAATTGAGAAAAATGTAAGTGTATGAAAATGTAAACACATAACAAGGATTACCCCGAAAATAGTGATCTCGACACCCCCCTACAAAAATTGACATTGGGTGCTTTAACGGAATCTTCATTTTTTTGTATTTTAAGACTTGTAAGAAAAAACATTCGAATTTTTTTTGAAAATGGTACTTTGAGGTGAGAATTTTCTTTAAAAAATTTGTACTGCATCTGTAGAGAATGCTTAACCTAAATAATAAGTTCAATTTTAATAGCACTTTTTAATTACGGCCTACCTCAAAACGTATATTATCAGTGAAATGTGTATATTGAATGCCATATGCCTTTTACCTACTACGTATTTACATAGTAGACAAAGTAAATAATGGGAATATGGACGCCATAGCGTCTTGGTGATATCAATAGGTATGCAGGATGTAACATAAAAGTAACTTAGGGAAAACATTTCTTGTATGTAGATGATAAAAAAGAAATGTTATAGGAGCATCCGGAAATTTTTGTAATAAACAATTTATCACGCTTACATTGTGAGATATGTGATACGTAGCTGTCCTGTGGACATAACTCCATAACAGAACAGTGGTTTAACGTTACAGTGATACACGTTCGCGTTTACATCTAGTTAAATTGGGTGCAGGTTGCCATTGTGATACACTGAAGTGCGTAATATGCCAGTTAGGCACTGATACTCACTTAATGCACGATGGAGCTCCTCCTCATTTCAGAATTTCTGACCATCGATTTCTAAACAACAGGATCTCTGGTAGCTGGATAGGAAGAGGTGGACCAATTCCGTGGTCTCCACGCTCACCTGACTTAAAGCCACTATATTTTTATTTGTGGGGACATTTGAAAAGTATTCTTTATGCAACTCCACTTTTAGATGAATAGACTCCTATTGCTCATATTGTAGAAGGCTGCTGTACAATACGAAATTCTCCAGGCCTAACTCAGCGTAGTAGGGAGTGCATGCGACGGTAGGCTAACTGATGTAACTAATGGAGGCCATTTAGAACATGTGCTGTGATCTCTTGTTTTCTCACCACTGTCATTAGATATTGTTAGGTATATGGGTTTCAGTTGTAGAAAAAGTGCTCTAAAAAGGAAATGAATATGTTGACTTATATAACATTTTTGTAACCTCTGTCCGCAAGAAATGTTTTCTCAAATTTCTGACATTGTTACATTTTGTATAAACACTGGTACACCAGATCTTCAAGTTTGGGACCCGTAAACTGATACTTTCCTCAGGGTTCCCTTATTACCAACAAACACTCGAAAACATATCGTGATTTTACACTCGCAACGTCTTATTATTTTAACTCAATATTCTGCAAAATTAGTACCCACTATCCCTGGTGTTATAGCTAAAGAACTCTTCAGTATCTTTAATATATTACCCTCCTCTTTGTATAGCCTATACCTAAAAAACGCCCGCTTCGGTAGCGTAGATGGTAGCTTTCTGCCTCACGTTCAAGAGTTCCCGAGTTCGAATCTCGGTCAGGGTGAGTTACCTAGATAAGGTTTCTTCCGGGGTTTTTCCTTATCCTGAAAGCTGAATGTCGGGTAACTCTAAGCTCAATGAACCCTGGGCTCATTTGAGTATAATTTCACCCATTCCATTCATCGTCCGATGTGACTTAACGTTGAAGGACGTGAATAATAACAACAACCTCAAAAACTGACAAACCAACGACTTGGAGCAAGAGTCTTACTATCACAACAACAACAGAAAACACCAAAGAAAAGAAACTGAATCATAATTTAGCACAAAGACGAGTGCGGCAAATGCGTGTTTAGTGGAACCGGATAATGAACGATTTCACCTATATCGTTTAGTCCACGGTTATGTACCTCTCATCACACTGCACTACCGTCAAAGGGATCTGCCCTATTGGTCATGACTCTCAGAGGTCCGCATTCATTTCGTATTTGTTTATCAGGATACGAAGCGTCTACGAAGGCGGGTGAGTACTGGAGAAGTAGTAACAGAAAAGCACTTGACCGTTTCAACTAATAGTCGGCTGTTTCTCCGGTATTGCTATGAAGTATTTTTAATACAGTTTGTGTCGCTGAGCAGGTTCTCTGGTGTTATATTAGCCGAGGGCTGTTCACTAAACAATGATCATAATTTTTCGCACTAAAATTCAGTCCTATTATATTCTGTTAGCCTAATGTGAAACAAACACGACGTACTAGTTTCATTGTTGGTACTCCTAGTTCCCGCCTACAAGAACCAGGCAAGTTCAGACATGTTCAGTATCGCCTACCGCTGCAATGGAGGTGACATGCAGGAGTAGGAGCAGCCATAGCAGCTGGGAGTCAAGCTGAAAATGGAATTTTGCAGTTTTTGCTATTATAGCAGGATTTGTTCACTGATATCCATTATTTACCGGTTTATCATGTTAAAGTTGATGTTAGAGGAAGATCAGGAGTTTCATTCAAATGTAGTCACTGCTGATGAAACTTTGCTACATCATTTTGATCCTGAGAGCAAACAGCAAAGTTCAGTGTGAAAATCTCCTTCATCATCAACCCCCCAAAAGCAATAGTGCTTGCTTCTGCTGGAAAAGCTATGGTCATCTCATTCTTTGATATTCATGGAATTGTTTATCAGCTTATTGTACTGCACACACATCAGTAACTGGACAATACTACAGGGATGTCCTGAAAACATTGCAAGACCATATCAGGCGCAAAAGACCACATTTTCGTGAAACAGGCTGGATGCTGCACAACGATAATTCGCGGCCGCATATTGGCAATGTTGTTGCTGAATGTCTTGCAGAAATCAACGTAAAGTGCATCCCTCACCCTCCCTATAGTCCGGATTTAGCCCCATGTAACTGTTTTCTATTCCCTAACTTGAAGAACCGCCTTCGTGGGAGGCACTACCCATCATCAGAAGCAGTGGTGAAAGCTGCGGAGGCAATTTAGAAGGATCTCTCAAAAATGATTTCCAGCATGTCTTTGAAGACTGGCAGAAACGCTGGCACAAGTGTATCGCATTCAGAGGAGACTACCTTTGAGAAGAACCATCAAAATTATGAGAATGAATAAAGGTACATTCTCAAAAAAAAGATCGTTTTTTATTGAACAGTCCTCGTATTAACCTATTACTGCCTAGCGTAACATATATGCCACATATCAGACTGCCATTGTTTCCTCTTGTTGGCAACAATGCACTAATTTTAAATGGCTATTGTTGTATGTATTTCAGATAAGAACTCTTTATTTTTGATATGTAGGTGGGCTTCTGCCAGTAGTAAGCAGGAGGAAGTCGGTGTCTGAGGTTTCACTAACTGAAGACTTCTTCTGAATTAGATTATATCTTGGAATAAAAAGTATTGTTTCCATCGATGTATATCATACATTTGTTAAAACTTTTGCTTGATTACAAAGTTAAGAATAGTAAAATTTTTGATATAGGTTGACCACAAAATGTAGTTCATTTTTATGGTCATAATCCAGATTTTAATTTTGTGTTGTATATACGTTTTCGCTTCGCAGAACAGCCATTATAATGATTCTTTCTGTTTCAGAGGCCTGTCTGTGCATGAAATGTTGGCTATTCTTGTGCAACAGATATAATTAGTGAACCTCCTGAGGCTATCGAGGAATAGGATGAAAATTCTGCTGAAGAATATGAAGGTGGAATGGTGGACAATCTCAGACCAAGGCCGGTGTGGAAGTGATTTTGGCTAATAAAAGCAGATTGGGTGCTGAGCCTGAGAATGATTGCTCTCCTGAAAAATCACAAAATGGCCTTTTAGATTAAACAGAAGTGTCACAGTTCTTAAAATCTATAATCAAAAATTGGAGTCCGAAGGATCCTGACAGTGATTATAGCAAATACAGAAGCTTGTCTTCAGTTCAGTGCTTTGAATTGTTTTGGAATGAGAAATTATTAAATTTCTCATAACTGAATGAACAAAATTTGCTTTGTTCAAGAACTGCCTGGATCCCAAAATAACATATGAAGACATAAAAGGCTTCCTAGGAATTCTAATTCCCTCGGATTATAATCCTCTACCTAGCCGAATATGTTACTGGGAGTGAGGGTTGGATATTGTTGAAAGGTGTAGTGTCCATCAGTTCGGCTCCATTATGTGGCAGGGGTTTGACTCCTTGGGTCGTCAGCCTCGCCAGTGATAATTTGAAAATATCGATGTCCTCGACTGCTCTCGGAGTTATCCTAACATTCGACGAATATAGGAACTGTAGCAAGGATATCTTGATTCAGGGCGTTTTGGGTGGATCAATTATGGTACTTGGAAAGAAACACAGTTTTATTCTCTTATGCCGTTCAGTTGTATTTCAATTACTCTCGAAATACATGTTAATTAGAGGAACTCTGAATGGTAGGCTTCGCGCTGGCGTGGTGGTCCTCCCGTGTCTATAATACGACTCGCCGGATTGGCACCCAGC
Source organism: Mantis religiosa (assembly GCA_030765055.1). Classification (NCBI taxonomy): domain Eukaryota; kingdom Metazoa; phylum Arthropoda; class Insecta; order Mantodea; family Mantidae; genus Mantis; species Mantis religiosa. The sequence goes on from CM060947.1 coordinate 125,528,643, forward strand.
TACTAACTACCTTTAATTGAACGCGATTTCTTTAGTTTACACGTCTGTTCAGTTTGGCCTGCAGTAGCCAAATAACCTTAATGAACGCGATTTCTGTCCGCGTGCTATCGCACGAAATTTTAGCTTCACCCTCTACCACCAACTTACTTTGGATATATATATATATATATATATATATATATATATATTTGTTCCCAGATAGGTCATATGACACTTTGCTTTCCCCTTCAGTTCATTATTTTTATAATTAGTTGGTTGGTAGAACGCATATGATGTCCCTTTTATGAGAACAACCTCTCCAGACCACCGAAAATGTCACCTGTCAAAACTATGCTTGAAAATAAACACCGGGTGCGACCCTTAAAATTTATGGTTGCCTCCGACCTAACTATGGGAGAACAAATCGTACCCTTTCAGAGTCCGTAGCAAACTTGACAATACACAAAATATATTTGTTTCAATACATGTATATATTCCTTTAACATTCAATTAATCTTCCATATATTCCTCAACAGATAATTAATCAACTCGAGGAACAGAGTACCGTTTCAATATGAGAAATGACATGGTTTCCAATATGTTAAAGAGAGACAGATTTGAAACAAGTATGAGATTCATTCACTCTGTGATAACATTCAGATCAATGCAAATGATAAAATGTGGAAACTTCGTCAGAACTTCAGAATTTTTCTACAGAAAACTGTAGAGGAGCTCCAGCAACAATGTGCTGTAAGTGTGATAGTATTTTGTGCATAGAGTGTTTTGTACAATATCATAAACAGTGAGTACAACAGGAATGACATGAACTGCATTGTCGGACATACTATTTAAAATGTATGTTCTGCCTAGCGCGACATATATGTTACACCCCCTTTTGTTTATATTGTTAATTACTTTTTTGTTTTGCTTGTTGTAGTATGTTTTTCTATAACAATAAACATATAAATATATACTTTCCAAAATTCAAAAGTGAAAATTAATTCACACAGAAATGGGTTAAATGCCTCGCGTTTATGATAAAGTGACATTATGGGAGATAAAAACAAAGCGTTAAGTACACACAAAATGTAGCCGCAATTTACAATGATCACAATGAATGAAACACTCCACATAGTTTCTAATACACAGGTAAACAGCAGGACTTCAAAGCGGAGCGGAGGATGCCTCCGTCTTTGCAACTTTTGTCACTTTCTTCAAATCGGCCTGCCTTCGCTCATACTCCCAACGTACCAGTAACTTGGAGAACAGTAAGTAATACCACAGACAGTTCACTTGGAAGGTACTGCGTCTGAGCTGTTAGGTTATTACTCACGATATGCATCTGTAACGGTCACATAATTGGAAGAAAGAAAAAACCGAAATGATGGTATGTGTATTCAGCTTTTACCTATGTAATTTCTTTTGTAACATCCTTCAAAAAGAGAAAAAGAGCCTAACTTATCCTCTGAAATTTTCATAAAGGAGAAAAAAAAACAAAATCCAACGAAAGTAGTACGTATGCTTCTCTATTAAGTAGCTTCTGAATCTATAGGACATGTGGTGATAATATAAAAAACTTAAAGTGCACTAATTTTCCAAAACAGGAATAGTTTCCAAGAAGTAGAGCTTACTTAAATGGTAAAGGTACGGTATAATATAAAGCATTTCATCAGAAATTCTAGTCACTGAAAGAGCCTCACTGTCACTGCTGCCATTATTCTGTAGAAATTATCAAGTACTCTTCTTCTTGTTCCATTAAATAATAGTTTTTCCAACCATCAATAATTCTTTGATGGTTGCATAAAGCTTTGACAGATATCACCTCTCCACTTGTCAATGAATAAAGCCCTTCATGATGTCATGGGAGCAACTATTTTATTTTCAGTGAGTGCACTTCAACTTATACGCTTTTGCTCGACGTTAAGGACGTAATAATCAATGCTTACTAAAAGTTCTCGATATGCCTATTCAGATAGTACAACTCTACTCTTGTTTATGTGAGCGAGTTCGTGTTCCATGAACTTATCTACTGCATATTGTTCGTCCTTTGTTCAAAGCATATCCAGGATGGGTGATCAGCACAATGTCGAGTAGCGATGAGGAAGGAAATGAAATATAGTGATAAAAAGGATGATTAGGATTATTATTTTTCATTAAAATAAGAGCAGTGAGCGACTTATTTTCTGGCAGCTCTCACCAAAGTATTGCTTACATTACCGTACCTAGCACCTGCCAACATCCAATTTACATTGTCTTGGATGTTACTTGTAATGAAGACACAAATGCCCCAGGAATTAAGGAAAAATTGTAAATAAATTAATGTTATCTGCAGTGCACAGATTTTTAGGTACAATATTGCTTCATTTTGGGTTTATAATAGCTTTCTCCAGGGGCTTCTGGATTAAAATAGGTTTTTAAATGTTATGTTTCTTTATGAATATATAATTTTCATTTTCTGCTACTCATTTGTAAGATTTATTCAAGAGTTTAGCACACAAAAGTACACATTGTCAAGGACATTCATTAAAGAACCACAAAGCTGAGTTTACTGTTTGCTTTCTAGATTATTTTCTGTTCTGCAGTAGATAGTTACATAGATACCCAAATTTTCAAGGGTAAAGGATTTGTATTGTCACGCAACATATTCTTCTTGTATGATGAAAATGTTCTTTCAGCAGGACATTACGTCATTGGAGCGTAGACCATTGATGTCAGTGCAGTAAGTCCTAGGGGTAGCTTTCCTGTATACATTTCTCCCTGAAAAAAAAAACTGAGTTTATGATTTTTCACATCTTAAGAAAGCACCTTTGAAGAACATTCACCTCTTACTCCTACAAGTAATTGTTTTCTTGCAATATATCAATGATATCTAGAACATCTTTCAGCTTCAAAGTTGTACTTTTCTATGTGTGAATAGTTTTTGGTATAAATCCAAAATGCAAGCTAATATAAGGAAGGGATGCTGCAAGAGCGGGGCACTTGAGTGATCTCTTAGGTTTGGCAATGGAGGAAGCTTCTGTTTCATCTAATTCACTGTCGACGTTTTTAATGTCCTTTAAGTGCTCAGCAAAGCAACACAACAGAATTCCGGAGGAATAGAATTCGAAACTCTGTCGGAATGATTTACATTAAATCTTTTGCTTGTTGAGATGAATGTCATATAACGACGAATTTCCCATGTTTAAGTAATTCACCTTGAATATGACCTTACAAGTTAACTTTGAAAATCGGAAAGTAACATTCTTTGTATTGAAATAAAGGAAAGCAGCTATTTAGGTTACTTTAGGTGTCAAACTTTCATTTAGGCTTTTTTTTGGGGGGGGGGGTGAATAAGGTTAAAACTTAAAAGTCCTTGCCCCAATTATCTGAGTACGAATGAAGCTTATATAATTGCAACGTTGCGTTTCTCTCTCAACCAGAAGTAGACGGTGGTTGAAACATCAAGATGGAAGAAATAACGTACAGAAGGGTAAAGGTTGATCTAATGACGGGGATTCATCTCCATGGCAAGGACTCACTGTCCAACCAACAACACGAGTCTGAAAGCATATCTGAGTGATAAGGAATGGAATGAAGGAAAACGAAAGTACACGCCACAGCTCAAGTGAAAAGTAGTAGTCGCTATTTTCTTTCTTTCTTTCTGTTTCAAATCTGTCTGTTTTCATCATATTGGAAACCATTTCATTTCTCATATCCAACCCTCAATCCCAGTAACATATTCTGCTATTTAGAGGATTATAGTCCGAGGAATTAGAATTCATAGGAAGCCTTTTAATTCTTCATATGTTATTTTGGGATCCGGACAGTTCTTGAACAAAGTAAATTTGGGGGGAAAATCTCAAGAGCGTCAGGGACGATAACCTTGAAATGTCAGACTCTTACCGACTAAACCCCTCCCCCTTTTCCATTGTTATCCCAGAAGGAACCACCTAAAATGGGTATGACATCAACTTGGCACCCTGAGTCCTTATTTACTTTTAACCATAATATCTACCAGATTACCAGTCTTCAACTCCACACCCGTAAGTGCATACGTACTTGTATTTCCTCTTTGCCTTTCCCATCTTTTGCAGAAAATCAAGGTGTGTTCCACTGAGTAAATGTTACTATAGTAGTCACACTAGTCGCAAAATGAGAAGTAGTAGTAGCAGTAGATAGTAGTAGTTGTTGTAGTAGTAATAGCAGTAATAGTAGTAGCACCAGTAGCTGTAGAAGAAGATCTATTTCAGGTCAAGTGGATATTTTATATATTGAAACATAGGCAGTGGTAATTCATGCAATGGAATGATACAGCAAGGAATTTTGTTCAGTATAACTTTCAAGCCAAGTTTAGGTTATCTCCCTGGAATCTGATGGCAAAATAGACTGAAGAAACCTCGAGGAGGAAAAGGAGCTTTGTCAGGGAGAATGAACCTGGAAGTATTCGAACGCTGACTTCCCAAAAGACAACCTCAGCATTCCGCGGAACCACCTTGGGACTGGTATTCGGATAACATTACGGAGGGGATTCGCTACGTAAGCCACCAAGCTGGGCCCATTGTTCCAATGCCCCCAAGTGGGGCAACCCCGGGAGGAAGGATGAGGCGAAGTAGGCAGACGGTTGGCGGTGCCGAAATGGTCCCAACAGAGGATCGGAGACTGGCAATTGACCTACCAGAGTAGGAATTAGTTTTCCTCAGAGCATATCATCCTGCCATGCACTGCCGAAACACCCGACGACACTTCTATCCTGAAATAGACCACTAGATGAAAGACAATATGAAGTGATAATGGAGATGAAATGGAGCGACAGGAATTTCGGGGGATATAATTAACCTACCCAGCATTCGCCTAGCGACCCGGAAAAAGCCCCGAAAAGACCCATGGGTCAGGGTAGGTCGGCCACGGGAATCGAAACTGGCCCTCCTGAATGCGGGCCTCAGAACGAAACTGCCTGAGCCATATCGCTAGGTGTGGAACCACCGTGCTCGGTAATGTACGAGACTGAAATTTATATAAACTAGGGTTATAAAGCAAGGGTTGCATCCTCTCTGAGTTCACTTATTTACTTTGATACCATAATGGGAGATATTAAAGACTTTTTCATTACATGACGCTTTTATTGACACCTACGAGTAATTACCTTTTATACAGCAAAGTGAAAAAATAGCACCACTGATTTTGTATCAAAATTCAATTTATATGTCTTCAACAGTTCCTAGGAATATTAGTCCAACCAAAAAAATGGGAAAGGGAACACACTAAGTCTTGAATGTGGAGGGGGATAGGTTACCCTACATATTTACAAAGTAAAAGTCACATCGCTCTATTATAGGCAAATACAAATATTTGGAACGGGTATCAAGTTTACCAAATTTTAAGCAAACCTTCCTCTAAGAATAGCCTAACTATTGCTCTAGTTCAACGTATACAGAAATTATTTGCTGCATAAATTAATGCAGAAATTGGAGTAAAATATGGCAGAAGCACTACTATAAATATAAAAATATAATGAAAGTATGAGTTCGTTTTGCGTCAAAAATAATTATACTACCCTACCCTACTTTACATTATATTATATATTATATTACGTTACGCATAAGTTCCTAGCACTCTTTTTTCGTGTATTGGTACTCTTACTACAATGGGTTTAGTTCTTGATTGTCACTTTTTATGTGAAGTTCAACTGTTGTTCAGGCGGTCTACATATCGCAGTTTGTCATTTGATGTTACTGAGTACAGCTTCAGACACTAGAAAGTGGACATTGAAGTGGACAAAGCGGAACACTTCCGACACACATATTCCACTTTTAAATTAAACAGAGGGGCGAAATCAACCGAGCTTACAGAATCATGCGCGTGTATGGGGACAACGCCATCGGCGAGAGCATTGCAAGGAAATGGTTTCCCCGATTTAAGAAGGGACGTTTTGGCATTAGTGACTCAACGTTCAGAACGACCTACAGGATTTGATAAAGGTCTTGTGGACCGACTAATCCACGATAATCTATGTCAATGTACTCGAGAACTGCTAAATGTGAGGAACTGTGACCATTCCAACATCATACGCATAAATTCAATTGCCAATGTCCAAAAAGCGATTTCATGGGTACCAGGCTCTAACCTGAAACCAAAATAAATCAATGGTTAGCCATATTTGAAAATTAGACCAGCGTTGGTAGTCTCTCCCTCTTTTCTTTTTCTTTTAATGTTACGTTAAATCATATCAGACTGTGAATGAAGTGTGTGAAATGATGCTCAAATGTGTCCAGGGTCCATGGAGCTTACAGCTACTCGACATTTGTGATTAAGGATAAGGGAAAACCCCGGAAAAGCTTATTCAGGCAACTAACCGAGATTCGAATTCGGGACCTCTTCAACGTGAGGCAGGCACGCTACCATATACACTTCCGAGGCTGGCATTTGTTGTAAATAATGAAGGAAAATATATTGTTGACCCTATTTTTGAATAACTTGTTACTTAACAATGTGTTGTATGTGTTTTATGAAGTCAGTTGATTAAAAGTTTATGAAAACCGGTGCGCACTAATGCACCAACCTTGTATTACATCCATTAATATTTATAGCTTCATTATATTGTGACTTTGTGGGCTCGTGAAATGAAAAGTCCAATTACACAAACTCAACAATGTTCTTTATTTCCACCGACTTACACTTGAACACTTGCCAATTACACAAAATTACGTAATGCACACAATTACGATTCACCAGTTCGTCCGTTACCGTTCAGATGCACGTACACAATTACGCACAGTCTTCTCGTTCATTAACACGGCGCTCCTTCGCTAACACGTCAAACACTGACTGACTCACTGTCTCTCTGAAATCCTTTTTATAGGAATGTCACTGTTTTTCTAGAAGTCTCTGGTTTCACGAAAGTTCCGGAGGGCAGGAGAAGGGGAGAGAAGCGCCCAGGGACAAGTGACATTTCCCTAACCACCCCTCAGTTAGTGACAGAGACTAATGGGAGGCGTGGCCCGGCTGCCTTTGGTTTCCCCACAGCTGTTGCCCTCATGCCTACCGCTAATTGGGTGACACTGCTCCCTCCTCAAAGCTGGTCGTCCCGAACAGCACCATCGTAGCGGGCTAGTCGATCCAGGTGTACCACCAACATCTTTCCTCGGGGAACCTTCTGGATGCGGTAGACCACGTCGTTAATCCTCTTCACCACCCGGTACGGTCCTTGCCATGGCTGCTGGAGCTTCGGGCAGCGTCCCTTGGTCCAGGTAGGACGGTACAACCAGACCAGGTCACCTTGCTGGAACCCTTGGCTGTTGGCTTGCCTGTCATACCTGGTCTTCATGCGGTCGCTCGCCTTCTGGATGTTCTGGCGAGCCATCTCATGCATGTCGTGGAGATGGTCCACCAAGTTCTCCACATACACGGTCGCTGGCTGTTTCGCTTCCGGAGGGCTTCCAAAAGCCAGGTCACAAGGGAGGCGTAACTCTCGGCCCAACATTAAGCTGGCTGGCGTCATCCCAGTTGTGTCGTGTGTAGACGAGCGATAGGCCAGCAGGAACAGTGGCACCTTGACGTCCCAGTCTCGCTGATGGCTGGCCACGACCTTCCTCAGGTGTTCTTCTAAGGTCTTGATGTACCTTTCGACCATGCCATCCGATTGGGGATGTAGAGGCGTAGTGCGAGTCTTGTTCACCCCAAGCCTTTGTAGTGCCTCCTTCATTAGGTTGGACTCAAAGTTGGTACCCTGGTCGCTGTGTAGCTCTAACGGCACCCCAAATCGACAGAACCCTTGCTCCACGAGGCAGTCTGTGATTGTCTTTGCCTCTTGGTTTGGGATGGCATACACCTCCGGCCACTTGGTGAAGTAGTCCTCGGTCGGAAACTGGGAACGGTCCAGCAATGTCAACGGCGATCCGTTCGAATGGCGCTCCGACGTTGTACTGCTGCATGCGACCACGGCTCCTAGTCTGGGGGCCACGACTCGCCGCGCACACGTGACACTTACGGCACCATCTCTCAGCATCTGCTCGGAGTCTCAGCCAGTAGTAGCGCTGCCGTAATTTGTCAAAAGTTCGGTTCGCTCCCAGGTGTCCTCCCGAAGTACCGGCGTGCACTTCCTCCAGGACTTCCGGGACCTTACACCGGGGAAGTACCAACTGCTCTCTCTGCGTCTTCCCATCGGGTGATTCCCATACCCGGAACAGCACGCCCTCTCTGGTCTTCAACGAGTCCCATTGGGCCCAGTACGACTTGTAGGTGGCGCTCCTCGGTGCGATGTCCTCCCAGGTTGGTCTCATCCCTGCCTCCACTTCCCTCAAGAGTGGCCCCAAGTCTGCGTCCGCCAGCTGCTCCCTCCTCAGGCCTGCGCTATCCCAGCCTTCAGCAGGCACTGCCAAAACTACTCGAACTGCTGCGGCACGCTCCTTCTCTTCCCCTCTTGTGCACTGACCGCACTCTTCTGGACAGGGTTTTCGGGACATGGCGTCTGCGTTACCGTGGCTCTTCCCTCTACGATGTTCCGAGGTGAAGTCGTACTCCTGCAGCCTCTGGACCCAACGTGCTGTCTGGCCTTCCAGGTTTTTAAAGCTCAATAGCCAGGTTAGGGCGGAATGGTCAGTCCTCAGGTGGAATGGCTGACCGTACAGGTACTTGTGGAAGTGCTCCAATGTCTTTACTACCGCCACTAACTCCCGTCGGGTGACGCAGTAGCTCTTCTCTGCCTTGGATAACGTCTTGCTATAATAGGCTATCACCCGCTCATGGCCGTACTGGATCTGCGATAGGACACCTCCAATGCAATGGTCGCTGGCGTCGGTGTCCACAATGAAGGCGCCATCCGGTTGTGGGAAACCCAAAATTGGAGCACTGCACAGGGTCTCCTTTAGGTGCTGGAAAGCGTTTTCGGCGTCCTCTGTCCACACATAGGGCCGGTGTTCCTCCGTCAGGCGGGTGAGGGGCTTTGCGGTGTTGGAGAACCTCTTTATGAAGCGGCGGTAATAACTGCACAGCCCCAGGAAGCTGCGCAACTCTTTCTTATCCCTTGGGCGAGGCCAATCTCTCACGGCCTTTGTCTTCTCCGGGTCTGTGGCCACTCCGGCTGCTGAGACTATGTGACCCAAGTAGTTAACTTCCTTGCGGAAGAGCTGGCACTTCTTCGCGTTCAGCTTCCAGTTGGTCGCTTGCAGTCTCTGTAGCACCTTACTCAGATTCTCGAGGTGATCTTCAAAAGTCTTCCCGACGATGATGATGTCGTCCAGGTATAGCAGGCAGGCATCGTAAGTCAGCCCTCTCATCACTGACTCCATAAGGCGCTGGAAGGTAGCTGGTGCGTTGCAGAGGCCAAAGGGCATAACCGTGAACTGACAGAGCCCTTGGCCCGTCGAGAATGCGGTCTTCTCCTTGTCTCTCGGGTCTAGAGCTACCTGCCAGTAGCCCGACTTCAGGTCCAGGGTCGAGAACCACTGTGCACCAGCTAGCGTGTCCAGGGTGTCGTCAATCCGGGGTAAGGCAAAACAGTCTTTCCGGGTGACGGCGTTCAACTTTCTGTAGTCTACGCAGAAGCGCAGCTCGCCGTTCTTCTTTGTCACCAAGACTACAGGGGAACACCAAGGGCTGTCAGACTCTTCAATCACTCCCCTGGATCTCATGTCCTCCAGCATGTCTCGTACCGCCCCTTGCTTCGCCAGCGGAACGCGTCTATGTTGTTGCCGAATAGCCGGGCGTCCCCGGTGTCGATGCGGTGAAGCACTTTGTCCGTGCGGCCGTAGTCACTATCACCTTGGCTGAAGACGCGCTGATACCGCCTTAGCAGTTGTCGAACCTTCTCCAGCTGTTCTGTGGTCAGGTGGTCCGCCGCCCTCTCCACCAAGCCTACTAGCCGGGGCCCCAGGTGTTGCTTCGGCGCCGGCTCCTGTGTCTCGTCGATAGCTGTTACGCTCACCCCGGGCTCGCACATTCCCAACTCCGTCCCGGCCTGGACGTCGTGATCGGCGTCCGTAGGATTTAGCAGTCTCACGGGCACCTCCTCTCGGCACGGCAGCAAAGCCCTGGCTACACACAGTCCGTTTACAGGCGTCTTCTGGTCCAGCAACATGTTCCTGGTTCTCTGGCCCTCCAGTCGCGCCGTCACCACCACCTCGCTCCTCGCGGGAACAACCACGTCTTCGTCCATGACGACCCTGCAAATTCCAAGGCGCTCTTCGGGTTGACGGAGTATAACCTCTTCTCCGTTAAGCCGCAGGATCTTCTTGCCGACGTCGACCGTCGCCTCATGGCTCCTGAGGGTATCCAGTCCCAGGATCACCTCCTCAGCCACCTTCGCGACGAACACCCACAGACGCACGGCACTCCGTCCCAAGTTCAGCTCCAGCAGGGCCTCCTTCTCCACAGGCAAGGTGTCGCCCGATGCCGTGACAAGCTGGTATGGCCGGCTTGGCTTCCTTGTCGGCAAACCCTTCGCCACGTCAGGTCTGATGATGGTCACGGCCGCCCCGGTGTCCACCAGCACGCGGCACGGCTTCCCTCCTATCCAACCGTCCGCGATGAGGCTGTCATCCATACGCCGGCTGACGGCGCGCAGTGTCACTCGAGGGGATGGTGGTGATGGCGCCGACGTGCCCCTCTCCACGACGGCCCTTACTCGTTCTGCGGCTGCTCTTCCTGGTGTGGGCAGTCTCTCTGCAGGTGTCCGGGTTGTCCACACCCCCAACACAGGCCACTAGGTGTTCGCCGGCGTCCCTCAGCTGGTCTTCTGTCTCCGGCGTAGCGGACACTCCTCGTTCTCGACGTTGGGATGGATGTTATTTTGGCCGCCTCCATCCTTAATGCCGCTGTCAGCTCCTCGTGGATGGTTTTATATTCACCGAGCATTAGGCGCTGACGAATCTCCGTGTCCCGTACCCCGTCGACAAAATTGTAGGCGGCTTCCCAGGATACGAACTCCAGTGGCAGGACAACCAAGGCCTTGCTAGCCAGCTGCTCGATAGCTATGGCAAACTCCTGCAGCGTCTCCCCCGGCTGCTGTGACCTTGCCTTTAGCTGGCTGCGGTATGCTGCGGCTAAGCGGTGGTTCCCGAAGCGATTCTCCAGGGCTTCCCAGATGTCCTTGGGCGCCGCCGTCGTCTGCACCGCGTTTAGGACTTCCGCGGCTCTTCCCTGGAGGCTGGCTATTAACTGTGTGGCCTCCTCCTCCAGTGACCATCCGTTGTGCCTGGCCACTGTGTCGAACTGGCGGCGGAAGACTTCAAACGTTGACGCGCCGTCATACTTGGGAGTTTTGACGCGCGCAGATGTAGTGTCGCGTCCGGGCGCGTCGACCTTCAAATCCTTCAGCTTCCTGCCGACGACGTCCTCCACCATGGCGTTCAGGGACTCACGCTGCTGTCGGCTTTCCCTTCCAGGTCGTTAACTCGGCTCGCCAGGTCCTCGACGCGCTCGTCCACTTGGCCCATCCGCTTGCCCAGCTCCGTCACGTCATCCCTCACGCCGGCCAACTGTTCCTCAAATTTGGCGGCGAGAGCCTCGTTCGCCACCTTCATTTCCGCGGTCAATTCGGCCATCTTTAAGGTCATTGTAGTGGCCAAGTTGTTGTTAGCCGCTTCCGTCTTCGCTGTTAATTCGGCCTTCATTTCTTCCATCTTCCCGGAGATGTTGTCGTTGGCCGTCTTCATTTGTTTCAACTCGGCGGTGAGGTTGTTATTTGTAGTCTCCAGCTTCGCGGCCAGGCTGTTATTTGCCGCTTCTGTTTTTGCAGCAAGGTTTTCATTTGCCCTCTTCATTTCTTTCAGTTCCGCTAAAATCTTTTCTAATGCTGCCTCCATTGTGTTATGTCCCACTCCTGACACCAATTGTGACTTTGTGGGCTCGTGAAATGAAAAGTCCAATTACACAAACTCAACAATGTTTTTTATTTCCACCGACTTACAGTTGAACACTTGCCAATTACACAAAATTACGTAATGCCCACAATTACGATTCACCAGTTCGTCCGTTACCGTTCAGATGCACGTACACAATTATGCACAGTCTTCTCGTTCATTAACTCGGCGCTCCTTCGCTAACACGTCAAACACTGACTCACTCACTGTCTCTCTGAAATCCTTTTTATAGGAATGGCACTGTTTTTCTAGAAGTCTCTGGTTTCACGAAAGTTCCGGAGGGCAGGAGAAGGGGAGAGAAGCGCCCAGGGACAAGTGATATTTCCCTAACCACCCCTCAGTTAGTGACAGAGACTAATGGGAGGCGTGGCTAGGCTGCCTTTGGTTTCCCCACAGCTGTTGCCCTCATGCCTACCGCTAATTGGGTGACAATATTTATCACATTAAAGACGAATTTCTTATACATAAGCCTATTGAAAAGGATAAATATTTCATAATGTGGTCATTTATTCTTCGATATATTTAGCAAATCTCTTTTCAGGTAACTTGCTTTATTCCTCAGTGTTTACATGCACATTAGATTCAATAAACAAGAATTTAGAAGACTTTGAATTATAACTCACAAATTGGAAATAATGATAAACTTATAACAATATTCAAAGTATGGTTTTCCAATCATATACCTAAGCTTTTTGAAATGACTTTCAGTAATTTCTGGAATAAGCGTTATTTCTCTCTCTCTCTCTCTCTCTCTCTCTCTCTCTCTCTCTCTCTCTCTCTCTCTCTCTCTCTCTCTCTCTCTCTCTCTCTCTCTCAGACACATATACACTCTCCCTCTCTCTGTCTGTCGTTCTGTCTGCATAGCATTCTAAATTTGGAGAGCAAATATTACAAGAAATAGGTATGTATATACGTTCCTATTCATGAACTTGCACATAATGAAATTAATACACCTCTTATTAATGTAAATAAAAAGAGGTTTCTTGTCGAATTATTAGGCATTAGAAAAGAGAGATTAACTCTATAGATGTATGTATGTACGTAGTATGCATGCATGCATGTATGCATGTATATATGTATGCCAACACTCTCCATATGGCAACTACGGCCTTCGGGGTAACCACGTGATGACCGAACCCATTTCTCAGTTGAGGCACCAAGAAGGTGGTGTCTAATACTTCCGACGATAGGGTGATAGCGAAGATACCGTGAGACGAGTGGACATTCAGTTTATACCGTGGACTACGAACCATGTTGGGCATAGGGAATACTTCACATGAGCTAGACGGAGATGAAGACGCGGATAGGGCCGCCTTAAAATCGACACCCCAGAGCCAGGAATCGAAGCTCGGAACCTTTGCAGGGGAGTAACGAAGGAAAACCACTGCGTTAACCCGGCGCCTATACAAGAAATATTAAATACTACAAATATATATTTGCTGTAAATATTATAGATAAGTAACAGCTTTCATAAGTACGCCTTATTTATATTTATTTGGTTACCATACGTGCAAAATTAGATGGACATAAAATACAGTTGTTTCCTTGTAAGTTAATTTAAATACAAAATATAATACCAAGATCTCTCTTCCATTTTTGAGTTATTTTATTCTCTCTCTCTTTCTACTCCCCCCCTCTCTCTCTTAAATATTCTTACAATATTCTTACAATATCAATGTATTTTCTTGGGGGAAAGTTAGCTGTATTGAAAATGTGAGCAAGCAAGCCTTAAACACGTGATAAGAAAATAGGGGATTTTCTTACAAATGCAAACGAAAAATGAATGAAAATCAAAAAGAAGGGGACGGGATAGAGCGCAGATGTGGCGGTAAAATTAATTTTACAGAAAAGTTTAGCTATTGGAGGTATAGGTTCTTGAAGAGTGATGAACCCCAGGGGACAGTACAGGCTGAGTAGCTCAAGTGAATGTACAAGGTATGTATATCAAAGAAGTACACATCAAAGAATAAGTACTTCAAAATTGTAAATGTATGCTGTAATTGTACAATAAACTATATGTAGTAAGGACAGGAGGTATTATTTCCATTCAAAAATTGATATCGAGGTTTCAAACGAAATACACATGATGCTTAAAAAGTGAAAAGCAGTTAAACGCGAAATTTTGGAATTCATGTTCAACCTGAGCCTTTTCCAGGAATACAATACGAATATCCTCAAGAAAATCCCCCGCTTTAGAATGCTCTTTACGTGGAACATTTTGATATTTCCAAAATGATCACTATTTTGATTAAAATACTGCATATTTAAGAAGTTTTATGACATTTAAACATTTGTGCTCTATTGGAAAGTCCTCAGAATAACTCTTCAAAGTGAATACCTTTTACACAGTGGTAAATTTCTAAGAGAGGAAATCTTACAACAGCAAAAATTGGGAGACATTTAAAACATACAATTTGTCAAATACATTTCTTTTAAATGAACTATTTCTAACATACTAAATTTTATTTGTTTCAAATTTTCAGTGAACATACTCTATTGTTTTAGACAATTGATGGATATTAATAATTTCTTCACACTAGCCGTATATAGGCTAAGGCTTTAGATAGATAAAGCCAACATGAAAAATTCAATGCCGTGGCCGGGATTTGAACCACGGATCGCTTGGTTTCCATCCAGTCACTATATCTAACATTTACTCTTTTTGAAATGGTAAGTCCTTTATTTTCATTTTATCTCTTGGTCATGTAAAGAGTACAGACATTATTTCAAGAGGTCAATGTCACTCTTAAAAGATTTACTGTATACACTTACTTCCCTTGCACCAAAAGGAAAATTAACAATAAGACACTTTTTAGAAATAAAAGATAACTAAATAGAGGAACAAGCTTTAGTAAAAATAGCTTGTGTTAGAGAGTGGCGCATCAGATTTTTCAGATATATGTTTGGGTATCCTAACATATGTAGGTACGCTCATTTAAACTTGTTAGCTTTTCCCATTACAACCGGATATGTGGGAACGGTCCCATTTAGTGCGCTAAAGTCTTTCCCAAAATAGGAACGTTAAGGGCTTCTAATAGAGGGAAATTAGAGGGTATCTAATTGAGGTTGTTACGTGGACGTGGACAACGTCAGTCCGAGGTAAATAATAGCTTTAAAGGCCGATCGATGCAGAACAAATCGAGGAAGCCCTTCTCCTTTGATCACGGCGTTCCTCTTTGCCACATAAGGTGATTTTGGTAAGTTGGTATTGCCGTTGAATTACGTAATTGGCTTCACCGTGATTTCTGCAAATGCTGGCTAGAAAACGAGAAGTTCTGTGGTATTTTGGAATGTTATGTTAACTTAAAGGACCTATTTCGCTAGTGAAGAATGAATAACTGCATAACTTTTATGCACATTCCAGATAATGTCTTATTGAATAAGATTAACTACTGGTAGTTTACCAGCTTTAGTTCCAAATAGTGAATAGTGAGATTAGAAAAACAATAGTTTTGTTTCTGTGTACACACAAGCGACAAGAGTAATTCAGAAAGTACCAACCACCGGGCTTTAATAAGCACGTGCCGTAAAACTGACGCCACATTACTGCTCTATGTAGGTGCATTATTTTACCCATTTATCATGGCTGCCTACGAGGTTTAGGACAAAGAAAGACAGCTTGAGAGTTGTGATGTATTCAGCCGGGAGTGAAGCCTGCAGTGCGTGTGACATCAGGCAAGATTCATGTAGTATCAAGCTACCTATGAAAATGGCGCTGAGTACAAATTTGAGGATTCAGTCAGGTGTAGTGCACTCGATGACAATACAGCTGCCAAATGGGACTGTTAAATTTACAATGTGTCGATTTATTGAAGGACAAATATGCACACAAGAAAGACTTAGCTGAGTTTTAGAACAATATCCCCCAAACCAGATTTCCAAGGTTGTATTCACCTGCCGCATGGACATTCTGTACCTTTGGATTAACATATGTGTGCGAACAATTTTTTTTTCTGTTATGAAATTAGCTAAGTCCAAACCCGAAGTACCTTGCCGGATCACAATCTAACATGCAGCCTTCGATTACAAATTTACCAGACATTCCGTCCTGACATTTATAAACTAGTCAAAGAAAAACAAAACAAAAAGTGTCGGAAAATGTCGGGTAACCTTGTTCTGTATGGGTCTCCTCTAATTTGCAGATAAAATTACTTTATGTTTTATTTTATTTACTTTATAACATGTCTGACCTTCAGATAAAATACGAGTTCAAGTTTTATATTTTTTCTCATAGCACTGAGCTAAAATGTAATTGTTTATAAACTGTGACCCTATGTATAATTAAAGCAGTCAGCATTAATATTACAACATCCAAGTTGTATGTTGTACATATTAATATCCGATACGTTTCCTGTCTTCCCTACGCTGTCGGAAACACAACAATCTAACTTTTACCTTCCTCTTGGGCAACAGAAATCAGCGCGGTGACGTCACACGTTGGCCTGCCTTTTGTTCGGGAGCATATTTAGCGGTTAGAACTGACGGAGGTAACGTCACACCGCTACTACCTCTATTCCCCTGGTTCAGGATAACGATGTGGCAGTCCGTTCTCGGCAACCTATTATGTCAAAATCATTCCGACGTGTTTCACCAAATGACGAACGAAGTACATATATTTAAACAAATGTCCCTGATGTACCATTTTATAGTTCATTTGAGCTTTAAAATCATCTCGAGAGATTTTCGGGTCAAGTTTCGTCATACACGTTTGTTCGTCCATTTTCATTTGCTACATGTTTTTATAAAGTAAATAAACAGGTAAGTACTTTCGCAACGGCACTGCCAATTGCAGAATCATATCAGCTCCACCAGCGTACTAGAAATCTCTTCTCCAGGAGTTCCGTGCCAGCAGATCTACATACATGTGGCTATGGCTTTTAAAGTAAATTCTGAACAATCACTGATTGTATAATGTCTTACTTTACTAGAAGTGACACCACTTGGAAAAGATGTCGGGGGAACCATTTGGCCTTGAATGGAATCGAACAGCAAACTTCAGAGCTGGAAAGCGGAAATGGTTCTGGTTTCCTGGATTACCTTAGTCTGCCAAGCACAAGAAGGCAACCTCGAGGAATACGTTACGTAATCACGCGGTGTTTATGCTCGCCTTCCGCGTATGGCAAGGATGCTAGAATCGTTTAAAGTACGCCAGTGATGTCAGATAACTCACCCATATATAATACTTATCACAGCAGTTACTACAATAAACATTCGATCTGGCAGCATGGTTGACTCATATGCACTCATACACTGATTTCTTAGTAAACAGATCCGTTACCGGAGCAGATAAGCAGTTCAAACCCCTGTCCCCTTCATTGCTCTCTTGCCTGCTTGTGGTCGGTAGACAGTAGCTGTTGCTTCTACAGAATTAAACGTCAGATCTGTTTCCAATCAAGAGGTTACATGCTAAGTTCTTGTCACTATTGCCTTTAGTTCAATTCCGTCAATATTTAATTTTGCTTTAAGTTTCCCTACGATATGATTCACAGTTCAGTTGTGTGCCGGTTTTTTGGTGTACACCTTTGATAACTTGCCAGCTCTCTGATTTAGACGTACATGATATAACTTATTCTATTAAAGCCCTTCTTAATTATGATATGCACCTTTTAGCGTACACGAATAAGTTACCTTCGATCAGGTCTTCTGCGACCAAACTTAAGCTACAAAACAATTATGCATGAATGTGCAGTTTTTCTTTCTTGAAAATATGCATGGGTGCGATCTTTATAGATACACTTCTTTAACACACAAATAGAGAGAGACTCCAGTATAATCCAAAAATAAACAAAGGTTTTTTTTTTCCTTTTACAGATTTATAAATAAACATTTCTAATTATATTTAACAACAGCTTCCTTTCTTTTGCAGATGAATGATGAAACGGCAGTTGACGGTAACGGTCACTCTCGCCACAGCTACTGCGAAGTTGTTACTGTATATATGAATGATGTTATTGTCTCGCTGCTGGAACGGTTACCAGGGATTTATCTTTGTTAGTAGAAACCTCTCAGATAACGCACTAATTATTCTACTAGGTGTGAGAGAGCTACTGATAGGCCTCCCGGTCGTGTGCTAAGCACCAATGAACGCATCACTTTAGCCAATGTAATTCGCAAGAATCACAAATGACAGATGTATGTTCACTCCACGTTGAGTAATCAGTGTGTTATCTGAGAAGGATATATACTACCAAAGAAAACTCCATGGTAACCGTTCGAACAGCGGCACAATATACTACTTCTCAGTTAACATATACCTCGCTTCTACTTCTTCCACATCCTCTCCTCCTTCTCCCACTTTGACTCCTCCTCATCTTCATCATCATAATCCTCATCATTGCGATCATCATCGTTATTATTGCTATTGCTGTTGCTACTGTTACTACTTTTACTATCATCATCATCATCATCATCATCAAAATCATCATCATCAAAATCATCATCGCCATCGTCATTATAATGACGACGATAATGACGACGACGATAATGACGACGACGATAATGACGACGACGATAATGACGACGACGATGACGACGACAATGACGATGACGACGACAATGACGACGATGATGACGACGATGACGACGACAATGACGATGACGACGATGATGACGACGATGACGATGACGACGATGATAACAATAATGATGATGATAATAATAATAATAATGATGATGACGATGATGATGACGATGACGATGACGATGGCGATGGCGATGGCGATGACGATGGCGATGGCGATGACGATGACGATGACGATGACGATAACGATGACGATAACGATAACGATAACGATAACGATGACAATAATGATGATAATGATGATAATGATGATAATGATGATAATGATGATAATGATGATGATGATGATGATGATGATGATGATGATAATGATGATAATGATGATAATGATGATAATGATGATAATGATGATAATGATGATAATGATGATAATGATGATAATGATGATAATGATGATAATGATGATAATAATGATAATAATGATAATAATGATACTAATAATAATAATAATAATAATAATAATAATAATAATAATAATAATAATAATAATAATAATAATAATAATAATAATAATAATAATAATAATAATAATAATAATAATAATAATAATAATAATAATAATAATAATAATAATAATAATAATAATAATAATAATAATAATAATAATAATAATAATAATAATAATAATAATAATAATAATAATAATAATAATAATAATAATAATAATAATAATAATAATAATAATAATAATAATAATAATAATAATAATAATAATAATAATAATAATAATAATAATAATAATAATAATAATAATAATAATAATAATAATAATAATAATAATAATAATAATAATAATAATAATAATAATAATAATACTTCAGCGAAAACCTGGCGGTACACTCTGTGATTATACGTATAATAAATACACGCGCAATGAACGATCAATAAAATAATTTAACTCTCGCACTTGTCGCAACACAAACCTTCGAATGGCGATATAAGACTAATCCATTTCAGAACAGGGTCAGTGATAAAAGTCATATAAACAAATATGTGATTACTACCACTAAATCACGTGCTATCGTGCCATGCGAAACACGTGCTTGAGAGCAAAGGAACCTCCACTTTACTTCGTTCAAGAATTAACATGGAATTAAGATAAATCAACTCTGTTGTGTAATATATTAAATTCAAACAGTTACGAAAATATAAATTTGACAATTCTCTTCCAACATATAAAGATATATCACCATGTAAAATAACGGACTAATTTTTACCACACAACAGTCTATACTGCAATAACAGCCAATAATAGGTGATAAGGTCACGTGACCGTTAAGAGATACGGGGCAAGCTTATGTGAAACAAGGATTAACTACGAGGTTGAAAACAAGAGTTTCGACATTTTTTAAAAAAAAATCATTAGCAGTCTGTAATTTCTACTCAAATGACCAAAGTTCAGCGCAAATTGATTAAAGAGTTATAACTTGTGGATACGGGATTGGAACATAAGTTTGCGTAAAATTTTTGACCTCTGTAATCCTAATGAATAAATTTATGCTCCGGTTGGCCAAATAGGCTTTGAGAATAAAATAGGGATACAGAGCTGTTAAACGCTTTAAAAGTTCATTATACTTAATGTTGTGAATTATATCTATATATAATTCAAAATTAGAACTAGGTAGTATTTTAAGTTCTAACGTAAGTAACTAGTGATTTTTGACACTTACTTACAACTTGCTAAGTCACCACAAAAGGTAATTATGTATCTCGTTCTATATAAATCTCATATTAATGTTTCGCCAGGAAAATACGAGTAGTTGGAGAATATTTTATCATTCTGGAATTTTGCCATGGTAACTAAATTATTAGGAACAATCAAACGAAGCCCGGGAGAAACATGAATGAATCCCAGCCCCGGATTTGACTTTTTTAAGCCTGCGGCTACCTTTCAAAATCTTGTCCTACTCTCAAATAGTGTGGAAGAATAATTTCCGCTAGTGTTTTGTAATATTTTATAATACTTCATCAGACAACAATAAGGCATATTTGAATACATTTAGGGATAATTTCACCAAATGTGCTGAAAAATCTAATCCATTTATTTTGTCTAGTTTTGATGAACTATATCCAGAAATTGTATGCCTTATTTGTAAAATTATTTCCTTTTGCGAACTTAAGCTGGTATTATTTCTAAAGTTTTCTTAAAATGTAAAGCTTTATATTATAGGAGGAAGAAATCTGTTTTTCAAATTTTAAGACTCCATATGTGAATGAATAGGTTCTTTAAATCTACAGGTATTTGCAGAATGTGAACGTCAGAATATTCCAGCACCATGCCCGAACGCCACGAGCAATCAATAGATTTATCTTCTAAAATATGTGGAACGGTTTATTTTTGTCTATCCAATGATTCGTTCATGTCTATTGAGGATATCCTCAGAGGGCTCATCACATAGCCTCGCTCTATGGATTAAATGCATGTTAACACAATGCCGGTATTTGTACTCTTAGTCCGCGGGCGGACTCATTGAAAAGGATGTTAGAACTTATGTAAAAAACTGAAACTGCTGACAGTGAAGTAAACTAGGTTATAAATAATAACTAAACACTAGTAACACAACTTCACTTATCTTATTTAACTCTTGGGGACCGGTTTCAAAGCAAACATCTGCTTTATCCTCAGCCATTCAGCTTGACACTCACCCACTAACTGACTGGTCAGTTAGTGGGTGAGTGTCAAGCTGAATGGCTGAGGATAAAGCAGATGTTTGCTTTGAAACCGGTCCCCAAGAGTTAAATAAGATAAGTGAAGTTGTGTTACTAGTGTTTAGTTATTATTTATAAATGTTAGAACTTGCCTATATAATTAAGGAGTTGAGAAGTATAGTACTGCAGATGTGATATACCTTAAATCCATCAGTTTTATTGAAGTCATAGGTGTGTTTATACGTCTCCATCATTTCTCTGTTACGCTGAAACTAATGATGCTTAGTGATGTTTTAAACCATTACTTTATTTCGTTCCATTTGGTGAACTTCTACAACAGCTGTCACATCCGACATCTGTGGATATCTACAGTTCCTTTGCTGCTCCATTATATGTGTGTGTTTTGTTTCATAATGCCAATATTATGTTTGTTCCGATGTATCTGGAATCTTATAGATACCAGATTTAGTGGGCGGTCGAACTGAATCTCTCAATGACTTAAGCATGAAGCTTATTTCTCTTATTCCCATTACTACAGCGTTGATACGGAGTTTTTCTAAAACACTCGTATTTTAAATACAATCTGCTGCATTTTTATGTAGGTCAACGAAGCTCGTTAGTCCTTAATACATTTTTACACATGATTTAAAGCAGATAAGTATAGGTATTTCTAAGTACCAAAGCCGCCAGCATAGAAAGAACTAAAGTTGACTGTTAACTAAACTATAAACAGAGATATCGCAGTAACTAACCACCTCTCAAACACTTTATCATTTTTATCTGCTTATTAGTCATGCGTGATAACTGTTGTCTGCGTTATTTCTGACGGTTGCGTGTTGATAAATTGAGGCCAAAAGTTTAAGAATTACTTTACCTCATAAGATGAAGTTAGCCGGAAATCACCGAAGGTTCGCAGTCCCAACCTAAAATCCCAACCAAAGGAAGACTTTTGCGAGAGTATAATAAGAAAATCAATATTATAGAAGTGTTTGGTACATGCAGGAAGAATCTTGATTTCTGAACACTACTACAAACATTCTTACTGATTTGAATCTCAAATGCAAGCATGAGGAAAATCGGGAGCATGTGCTTCACAAGGTGATGCTGTGCTGGGTAACTGTTAGGTTACAACTGACGGACTAACTTGATCTTGTATGGAGAGGTGGTCCCAAAGTTCTGCTAAAGCCGGATACAGCAGAAACGTGGAACAGACATTTAGTGGCGGATAACCTTCCCTCACTGAAACAATTTAACACACCGTCAACGTCAGAGAAGGTTAAAGGGGAGTCATTTACTCTGCAGATAAGCGCCCCAGCTATCTCACATTTGCGATGTTTGTTGTTTGAGCATTCGCGTTGTAATTTACCTCACCTAACTTCTCTACACTTTGTGTACTTGTTTCTAAACGGCTACTTATCAGGACTAAAATGTCTATATTCTCATGTGTATTTATTTTTCTTTACACAGTGTAAACCCTGTTCATTATAACCTTGCCTTGCCAACAGGCATCCTTTCGTGCCATCCTTTCTTTCCCTATCCCGTGACTAACTAATTACATCATTGAGTGGTGATGATGGCAGATATATGAAATATAAAGACAGCTAAACTCTATCTTGAACTACAACAATTCTATTGTAAACATATGGGTGGGAAGAAATAAGGAGTCGAACGCTGCTGAAATTCTGTTAGACCGTTCATTGGTATTTTATTTTTTAGTATAAATAATCATCTCTAAATAAATAAGTTTTGTGCTCAATGCTCAGGCTGAGTTAATTTAGAGTAGAGAAAAATCCAAATATTTAGATTCTATATCTGTAATTTGCACACACACTACAGATACATGTCTGGGTCCGTGAATTCTAAAAGAAACCTGTAAATAAAGAAAATATTATATAGAAGATGGGCGCACTTGCACACCATTAACTTATTTCTTAAATATACGGCCGAGCTCTGCAATACTAGTGTTCAAATACAACACACGTTCAAGAGGTAGCTTCATGGACCCCGGATTCATTTGAGCAAAATTTCACCAATTTCATTCACCGTCGGATATGACTTAACGTTGGAGGACGTAAATTTAAAAAAAAAATAAAAAAAATACAACACAGACGACTTTTTCAGTTAAGGAAGTATCGAAGTAAATGCCGCTTCAGATTTATTGTTTATTGTAGAATTAAAAGCTCAATCTGCCGAAATTCTAAATGTTCTTTATTTCCGTCGAAATACACCGTTCAATTCTTACGTAACAACATTACATCACATATACGCATCACAATCTTCCAAGGTCGGTGACAATAACAGTCAGCTTTTGTTACACAGCATTTGTTCTGTTTAATCACAACTCTGCTGTTCCCCACTTACCTCTCCGGCGACAGTTTTACAACTGTCCGCTGGCATGTCGCAATCTCTTAGAAACCTCATTAATAATTCTAGATACTTCCGGAACAAAAAAGGAATCGAAACAGCCAAGACGACACCAGAATGTTCCATAAGCGTAACTTAATCTGGGCCGGCAAGTCCTTTATCTCCCGCTATGTTTATCTGCTTCTTGCAGACTCTTTATTTCCACACTGTACGTCTATCAGTTCCTTTGTGCGCGCAAGCCGCCTTATTGCGATCGGGTTCGCGACAGTATAGACAGAGCAGAATAAATGCAGCTTTGGCAAATTTGTGTATTTTTGTAATTTTGCGAGACAGGTTTAAGTAGAAAGTTCTCCAACAAATTTTCTGAAAACCACTACATGCTTTCTTGTTGCATATGTACATAAATACATATAGGTATACTTTATTATTTCCTTTTGCAGTTGCTAACTCCTGTTTCTAGCTATTAAGCTTAACATTCTCTTGCACAAGAAATAGGAAAGCCTTGTTAAGGTTAATGGTAATGCTAAATGAGGAAGTAATGAGCGAGGTGGCATTTGTGATTTGCATCCTTGAGCCCAAACACTTCAACCGCACCTAGAGCTTTTAGTTTTAGGTGATTTCTCATAATTATTTAAGCATTCCATTTTTCCCTTCATTCTATCTCCTAGTTATATTTCACGTGAGCCTTCAGGTTCGTTTGTATGACAATGCCAGAGATTTGACGCAGATGCTTGCGCATTGTAAACGCTGCTCTTGGCACTGGGCGCGCGTTTCGGTTTTCGTCCTCACTTGTGGGCACATTTTTATCTACACCGGACCCGGGGTTTTGGAAGCTGCCAGCTGGTCCTGGTGCCAGGATGAACTCTTTAGCACTTTGTAGGACTTCCGCGCTTCTGTCACCTGTCTGACTGCCTGTGACTCTGTGACCCCTGCGGTTGTCTCATTGCATCTCTTTCTGCCTCGAGCGTGTGGAGGTTGTAGTAAGAGAGCTGTCCCCCTATGCTATCTAAACATTATCTTTAAATAAAAAATTATCACACAAAAGTGAGAAATGAGAGATGGTTAGTGTATGTTGCAGTTATCAGATAAGAGAAAGTTATTTAATATGAACAAGAAAGACTAAATTTGAAAGCTTTACGAGAAATGTACGAATAACACACAAGGCAATCCATAGCAAAAAGGAAAACGTACTGTGTTTGCTTCTGTTAGTTTTAGTAGAGCTGTCACGGACATGCAATTTACTCGTTGGAAAAACAGAAACGAATATATGGTTGTATCGTTGAGCGTCTACTTCATATGGCGCTCGTGAGAAATGATCATTTACTTATTCCAGCTTTGGCTGGTTCCTTATTTCCAGCTTTATTGTCATACATATTGCTTCAGTGTGTTTGTCACATTTTCGTAAAAGAAAATCTGTCTTACATTAATACTATAAATTTTATTTGAAATTGAGTTTTTTTTTGAGGTAAAACTGAACAAACCGAAGACTAAACTAAGAAATGAAAAACAAATCTCAAAGCTTAAGAGAATATGAGAGCACTTTAAATATTACAGTACCAATATTAAATATAATAAAGTTATTATATAATGTATTAAATAAGAACCATAAATATCTTAATAATAAAATATTTATAACACTAATAATAATGACACTGGAAGGCCTTCATGACCCCTCCTCATCTTCCTTTTCCCCTTAGAAATGGGGTAACAATAAATTCTTTCGAGATACTCTTAAAGCATGCTGCAATGGTACGTATTTTTTCTTCCAGTGGTACTAGTGCTATTTCGGTTCCTTTATCTTCGAAATACATTATTGTTATTCTTCGTATAGTTACGATTACCAACATATTATCATTGTCACTAAATCCAAACTGGGAACATCACAGAACACTGATCAATTTCGTGGAAACTACTGAGCATTCAAACAATGCAGAAGTGAAGCATACAACAGCAACAAATATTTATTTAAATAATTATTTACGCCACTATATTTCAGAAGTGTATTGTATATGTAGTCTTTAAGTGTTTTTTTTTTTCATAATGCCAAGAAAGTGTGTAAATTATGTAGACAGTTTCTGCTATGTTTGTAGTGAACTGACCTTCAAGTCTCAGAGGCGAAATTTGACCCCACTTGTAAAGAAGTGTTGTCAACATTACTTTGGCTGTAAGGTTGGTGATTTAGAAAAGAGATGGGTACCAAATACATGCTATGGTTCGTGTGTTAGATTGCTGACTGGGTGGAAAAATGATACACATTGTATGAAGTTTGCAAATCCTATGATTTGGAAGGAGCCGAACAATCATTTAATTTACGTGATTTTTATTTCTGTTTAACAAGTATACAATGAATCACATCTAAAACAAACATACAGTTATTTATCCGAATCTGCAATCTTCAATAAGACCTGTCTTACATAATGAACTATTCCCTGTACCAGTATATGCAGATACGACCTTAGGTGATAACTCTGATTCTGACGTAAGTGAAACTGAAAATGCTTCAGATGAAAATGAAAATGTCCTACACATGAAGCCAATACCTGTTCATCAGAACCACACTTTCCCAATAAGAAAGACCTTAATGACCTGGTTCGAGATTTAAATCCGTCTTAACAGCAAGCTGAAGGTTTAACTTACAGCTCTAAGTGTGGAATATATTCCAAAAAAAGTAAGAATATGCAGTTATCGTGTCCGCCATAGTGATTTCATGGACTGCTTTTCTGAAGACAATGGTATTGTGTTTTGTAGTGATATTTCTTCAGTTATGGAAACTCTTGGACTTCAACACAGGCCAAATGAGTGGCGACTATTCATAGATTCATCTAAAGTTAGTTTGAAGGCTGTGCTGCTACATATTGGCAATGGACTTCCATCAATACCTGTAGTGCATGCCACTGATATGAAAGCGACATATCAAAATATGAAATTAGTTTTAGAAAAAAATACAATATGGAAAATATCAATATAATATTTGTGGTGATTTAAAGTTCATTGCTTTATTGCTTGGTTTGCAACTTGTGTTCACCAAATTTTGCTGTTTCTTGTGCCTCTGGGACAGCAGAGTTATGAAGTCTCATGTTAAAAATCATGGCCTAAACGTGAATATTTTATCCCTGGTTGGAAAAAGGTATCATATATCCGTTTAGTAAATCCTGAAAAAAGGTTTATTACGTCCATTGCATATTAGGCTAAGAGTAATGAAAAATTTCGTCAAAGCTATGGTTAAACAGGCTGATGGATTCTTGTGCCTGAAATCGAAATTCCCCAAAGTCAGTAATGCTAAACTTAAAGAACGAATTTTTATAGGACCACAAATCCGGTCATTAATGAGTATTTCGAAGAACAGTTAAATCTACTGGAGAAAGCAGTCTGATAGGCTTTCAAAAGTTTATGTTTCAATTTTCTTGGAAACCATAAAGCAGAAAGCTATCGCGACATAGTGACTGATCTTCTGCATTCTTATAAAGCTATAGGATGAAACATGTTGAACTCTCACTTAGGCTTCTTACCCAAAAATCTTGCAGCTGTCAGCGATAAGCACGGTGAGCGTTTTCATCAGTAAATTTCTACTATGGAAAAAAAAAAGATACCAAGGCAGGTGGAGTTCCAATATGGTGGCTAACTACTGTTGGACCAAGAAGAGACGTTCCATATGCAAAATATGCCAGAAAATCACTATCTACTACTTTCTGGATAATTTATAATGAGTAGTTATAGTTTTTTGATTTAGCTAATTGCGGATTTTTTAAAATTTTATAAACATTCAAATTAATATCATACAAAACTCATGCCCGATGGGGAAAAACTAAAATTATGTTTGAATTTATCATGGAAAATACTTATACAAAATGTTATTTTAATTCTTGTGAAAGGAAAAAAGTTCATTTTTGTCGACTAGTGTTGTCTTCTTTATTTTTCAAGATAGATGAAATTGTAAGGGGACTTAATTACTCGTCCATATTTGAATCTCTCAGTTCGCGAAATCTGTGCACATATACCCCTAACATCCTGTATATATACAACCCTATTGCTCATTAAAATGAGTGCGCACTTAACTTCATAAAACGATGTTCATGAGCATCATATTAAGGCCAAGTACGAGATGGATCCAGCATTTTGTGCAATTTTAACACTATATATTGTAAAAAATAACCTTAAAATGTAGAGCTCAAAACAGCGAGAACTTTTTCATATGCAACGAGACCTCTACTTTTTTCTGTGCATTGAATTACTTATTACTTGGCGTATTGCATACATGCACACGACAGTGATTTGTATGCCCTTCCTTCCTAGGAGAGCAGTGCGGCATTCCAGGCCATGGCTACTATCATTCATTTTGAAAACCTCTTTAGAATTTGTGGTTTAATAGATGCTGAAACACGATAATTTGCCATTTATCTGCTGCTTTCAAAACTGCTTTGTATAACTCGAATAAATAATCAATAAAGAATTAGTGTAACTCAATAATTACTAAGTTTCTGGTTCTTAAATAATTTCCTCTAATTGAGTAATATAAAATATATTGGGATTGGAACTGCTTGACATAACTTCAATAAATTATTAGTAAATTAATTAATCTCGTTAATTGAGTAAAGTTTTGCCTCGCTATGAATTAGCTTAGATTGAATAGTATATAATATATTTAGGATGGAATCTCAAAACTATCAAGAACCTCGAAACTCTCAATACAGGTTGATATGTCAAATAGCTGAAATAAATCTTTGATTCACTTTTGACAATTTTAAATGTTCACTTTTGGCATTACTGGAAGTTGTGGCGTTTAACACTACCTAGATAAGGAGAAAGAAGTAGGCATTTCACAATGCCTATCACGTGTGAGATTTGTTGGACTACATTTTTGACAGAAATCAACTCAGCTTCCTGTAAGTGAATGAGTGCAACTTTACAGAATTTGTGGTGTTTAAAGTGAACATAAACACTATGATGGACGAAGCGGAGGTAATCAATGAATACAGCATAGTATTTTCCCTTCTATCCTCCTGTGGCGTTCTCGATGTATATCAACAGATATACTACCACTTGGAGAGTGCTTCTTCTATGCCGAAAGCCAATCTGTTCTATCAATAATTAACGTGTTTATAGATTAAAATAAGGGTTTAAATAAATAGGCAAATACTAATACAAAACTTCAAACAGCAAACACCAAGAATCCCCACATCAGTGGGATGAATACATATTGCCATACAACCCACACTGAATCGAACACGGAGTGACTACCTCAGCATATCGTGAGGTGAGAACCAGAGGGTGCTATCTACTTTTTTATTGCAAAAGGTTGTTTTATTTTAAATAAAATTTGAACCTGTGACCATTTATTCTAGAAAACTGGTTTATTCATATAATGTACCATTTGTGTGTACTAATCACGTAGCTTTAGTTCTATCTGCATATGTTGGCAGGATTGAGAAGCAGATAGCTCTATCTGCATCTTCATCATTTCTTTGCATTTTCGTCTCATTTTTTTCTGTAGTCATTATTGCCTTTGTATTATTTATGGTTATATAAGATGGTAAAGAAGTACTGTGATACAATAAATAAAATGTGTGGCACACAGTTCCACGTTGACGCTACAGTTTGTAACTAATAATATGGGTAACTCGGTGTTGAGCAATGAGGTTTCTCCCAGGGTATGCATGGATATGTATGAGAAGGATGGTTTTAATGACACTGGAATACCCGTTTCAAACTGATTTAATGACTACTTCGTTTTATCATTACATCAAACTCGAAGTTGCGCACCAAGGGTTACCAATATCACTGTTTAGAGTTACTCACTTATTACCCGATCAAACTTAATTCGTTCTTCACTTGCATATGAACCGACAAATATCTTCTGTCATCGCTTCTGGTCTGACGTGCCCAAGTCAGAACCAGATAACTGCCTTAATCGGCTTCACGCCTCGGACTGTCTTTCTTCACACAATACACAGCTGCGCATGGGTGTGTACCTTTCACTTAAGTAAGCCCTCTTTTCACACAAAGATTCCCTTTGTGACTATCTTTGTCCATTGTGATTATTAGTCTCGCTCATGGCATTATTAAGGGTCCGAAGAACACCCTCTTCAAACAAAGTCAAGTGCTACCCGTTAGAACTCTTTCATGAACAATGTTTCTTACGTTTCTTTTGTTAAAACAACTATTCAACCCGATGCACCTGCTTGTAACAAAGATACAAATTTCTATAAAATCCATTATGATAGTTTACTTATTGCACCCCTTAATTTCGGTATCAACTGATAGAGAAAATGATGAAATTGTGGTTCGTTTTTATCTCCAGAATGTGATTTCATTACCCCATGCAAATGTTAGTTTCTCCTTTTATAAAAGAAAATGATACGTTTATAATCTACGTTTACTAGCTCTTGACACACCAATTATCTTTTTTGTAGCAAAAATAACGCCAATAGCGCTGCATGGTATAGAAATAATATGGGAGAAGATGAAAAAGGGCAACCTTGAAAGGCTGGAGAAAGTATAAGCCAGGCTTCTAAAGAAAATGCTGGACGTTTGAAAAAGTACGAAATCTAAATCCTAACTGGTTTATGAGCTTAGCAGAAAGACTTTCTTGTTGGAAGACATATGTCTGACATACTTTCTGCCATCTATCGGCCCATATAAGGAAGTTTTAGAAGAGAGAAGGAAGAGTAGGGAGATCCACGAGCACTTCTACACCTCTAATGTAACGCTGGAAAGTTCCTGGATGAAGGAAAATTAACCTTAGAGATATCATAAAACGAGCGACCCATGGCTTCCATCATGAGCTATGTAAAAACAGGAAATACCACGAGCCATGTGAACTGCGCAGGAACCAGTGCGGAAGATAACACATCCTGAAATATGCCATTAGAGTGCAATCTATTTCTGAGTACAGAGAAAAACAAATGATTGTGAAATTAATATTCATTCGGGTGCATGTTCTTCTTTATTATTATTTTATTAATCATAAGATATGCAATGTTTTTCGTGAATAAAGCAGATTACCCTTATGTAATTTTCTACCTCAGTGACTCATTTTCGGCCATTTCATTTTCCTACTCCGGCGAACAAAATATGTGAATCCAAATCAAGCAAATCAGATATTAAGATGTGAGTTAATACTTACACCGCATGGAAGTATGCATTCTTTCCTTTCTACTGTTAGTTTGTGTTTCTAAGTCAAGCAGATATAAATCATAAACAATGTTCATAAATAGTTTGTTTTACCAATGTATAAAGTGATACTGAATAAAACATTAGAGATGTGTGGTACTATTTTGAAACAGGCAGTATCGATGTGTGTAAAATATGAAGTAAATATTTTTTTGACAAATGGCAAGTATGTCGCAAATATAACATATTTAAAGAAACAGGTTACATTCATACATACACTGAGTGATGCTTATATGACTTCAATTGAAAAAGCAATGCCCAAGTTTCCGGTCGCTGTCAAAACACGATGCTGTGACATCTGAAAATGAAAAAATCAATCATTCATTGAACCAGCAATATCCTTTACAGCTTGTTAAAAAGTGAATGTGGAGTATCGGTGCTTAAAAATCAGTATCAAAAGTGATATCTTTCCATTACTGTAATAAACATACACAAATTGTATTTTTGCATAACAATGAATGTTGTTAAACTTTGGACATTAAATTGCAGCAATACCTTGAACTGCTTGCTTTTGTAAATGGCTCCACCAATTTTAAAAGGAAAATGTTTGTGAATGCCATTGTGTTTACTAAACACTTCCCTGTTTGCCATTCTGTTGATGTAAAAGGGAATCTGCCCCACTCTGGTAGCGATCCATTTAATGTAGAAAAAACCGTTGTGGCATCCAGTATCACGGCACACCAAACTGCAGTACCGCCTTTCCCCAGCAGGGGAGGAGCGGGAAGTAAAACAACATAAAAACAGAAAATGTCACGGGGCCATCGAGCAAAGCGAGTTACAGGTGCCAACTTGTAATTCAAATTGGTGCTGGACCGCGCATGAATATGAATGTTGTGTGATTTGATTTCAGCGCTGGGGTCAACACGAGCAACCATGTGGAATGTATACGGACAGATATCGCGAGCTCTCGCTTCGATGGCTTTTCAAAACTTCGCTTCCGACTTGATCAAAGCCTCCCGTTGCAAATTCTCAAATATGAAGCAAAATTCCAGCATTGCACAAAGGTATCAAAGGGCAGCGGCACTGAAAAGATACGTAGTTAATTCTGCTGGCATGCTCATTAACGCGAGTGGTTGATAACTGAAAGGTCGTCGGTTCGCGCTCCGCCTCCGGCATGAGCGGACTTTAATGTTCGCGCATTACCAAGTACGCTTCATTTGGTTAGGAAGTACAATCAATAGGCTTTCCGCCCTAGTTCCTATGATGCTTCAATTTTGAAAAATACGACTTGCCATCGAACGTGGCACAAACTACGGTCGCGCTTAGCGAACTATGTTCAGTTAATGTTTGGGAACTGTGACTGTACTCAAAATGTGCTGCGTAGAGGCGAGTGTGGCGCTTTCTCTATAATTGCCCTTTATGTCTCTTTCTCTTCCTCTTTTTCGTGTTATAGTGTTCAACCAAATAATAGATATACATACAGATTGTAAACATACTGTTGTTTAAACCTGGTAAACAAATCTGATTTTGTACTCACGTGATTTTCTCTACCCTTGTACAAAAACATTCTTAGGAACACTGTGAATCATTTTTTATTACTTTCTATATTTTTATTTTGAATATATTTTAAAATGTTTAAGAAGAAACCTGGAAGTCTTTGTGATGTGAACAAGATTAATCAATAAGTGAAAGAAATACGTGTAATATGGTGAGTTATGAATGTAAAATATCTGTGGAGGCGTTTGTTGTTAAGACACGCGAGGTCTAAGACGCCAAAAAGCAAGATGCATTTTAATTTATTTTAAGAAAGTATTTAGTGATCTTTTGCTTCTTAATAAGGACGCTCACAATTTTTATGCAAAAGTGTGAATGTATATTCATTTGATAAATATAAAGTATATGGAAAAAGAATAGAAGTAACAGTTATTTGTTAAGCAACGACAAGTTTACTCAACTTGATTCGAACCAACAACCCTGAGAAAGGTAAACATTAATTTTTCTGCTTCAAACTAATGTTTTTGTCTCAACAGGGAACTTAATTCCACGAGGTTTTATTCTACAAAGGCAGCAGCAACCTCGGACTTCATAAAAACGACATACATACAAATAAAACTTCTTCAAATACCGCCAAAACTTCGAACTTCATAAAATCACATCATAATAGCTAGCGAAAATAGGTTTAATAATAGATCACTAATAGGTGTTTCAAATGGGAAGGGTTCTGGAGTCCAGCTGATCAGATGTCGTGTCGCGCTCAACGTTGCCATCTTGTTTCCCCACTCCTTTTATATTTCCCTCTCTCTCGCACTCACAAAACATGCAGGTCTGCTTCGCGCAGACGTAAGGGTAAGCAAATTATATTTTAAAAACATTTACAAATATGCAGTTGCCAAAATCAAAATTTTAAGAGCATTTTCGAAAAGTTTAAAATACTATAACTATAATTATAGTTTATGAATTACCTGTTTTTCTAATCCAATGGAACTGCCAGTAGCTCATTCATATCACTGTCAATGTCACTTCCGTTAAGAGATAATTTGTCATTGTCACTGTTTTCATTGTCTGAGTCTTGCAAATTTATGATAATAGGTTCCAAAACCTCGTCACGTGCTATTTGTTTCTTGAAATCGTCTTCTTTAAGGTTTTCTGCATGCCTCACGCAGGTTTCCCAGTCCTCTTGTGTTACCTTGTCAAATTCTTCATAAACAAGTTATTTAACGTCCGTCAGTTTAAAAGTACTATATATATTTGTAATCCCCCTTTTTATTTGAGCCCACACCAACTTAATTGGATTATATTGGCAGTGGGAAGTTGGGAGGCGTATTACCTCTTGTCCCGTTTCTATTACAAGTTTATCCCGCTGATACACTTTTTCTGTGTTTTTGAACGGAAATACTCTTTGCAATAACTCATTTTTAGTTTATGTTTCCGAAAAAATTTTGAAGAACGTATAAACCTTAAAAATAGTACTTCAAGCTTGACTTCGCAATACCAGCCTTTTTGACTCGCCACTAAATTCACCGCAAGAAGCCATTGCACTATTTAACTCTTATTTTACTGTTGTGTAAAGAACAACTGAATGATATTGATCTGAATTCTCCAGAGTAAATAAACACTTCTTATCCAGCATTCATTCATAAACATAAGCATACAGCATTCCACAGGCTAACAGGAAATGTGTTTGCTCTTTCTCGAATTAAACAGCTTGACTTATTCACAGTAATTATTTTATCAGTCATGTCAGTAGTTTAAATTTCAGTTCTGAGTAATTAAAACTATATGTACATACATACACACACAAACCACTTTGAACTTCCTAGAGTCAATAGAGATTACGAACCATTCATAAACAAAGATACAATGTGACCAGACACGTTCTGCAAGAGCAGCCGGAAATTTGTTTCCTCTCGCTCGAATTGGATAATTCAAAGCAACTGTTTTATCACGTCATGTCGAACATTTTAGTTTCAGTTCTGAGTAATTACAAGTATACGTACACGCATGCATGCTAAATTCATACAGTGCTTACGTCGTGATTTATTTTTTATAATACAGGTAATAGTGCTTTATTTATTTGTATTGGAAAAACTATTTCAGCTAAATATATTGGGTTTTCATGGTTATGTTAGATACATTGTTCTCTACCTTCCACATGGATCAGTTTCGGCAAAATCTGAATTTTTGTCTTCGCGAGAATAGTAGTTCATGCAGATTCATTAGGTTGGCACTCCTCTCACACCACTTAGCAGGGAAGTAATACGACAACACCGCAGGACTCCGATTGTTTGCTAACCTATTAGCGCTCAAGGACAAACGCCTTCCCATTTGAAATGCATAGTAGAGCCATTTTTTAAGAAATGCTCTATTTTTCAAAAGTATGTTATGTAAAGAGCAACTTAAAGTCGCGGAATTTTCGTAAAATAACCGTGCTGAACTTAATTATTGGTTTTAGTTCATTTAACCAATTTTACGTTTCCGGGTTATGTTGTCCACAAACAATGAACAGACACACACACACACACACAACACACACCCACACAACACACCCACACCCACACACCCACACACCCACACACCCACACACACCCACACACACCCACACACACCCACACACACCCACACACACCCACACACACACCCACACCCACACACACCCCCCCCCCACACACACACACACACACACACAGATATTTTATCTAGACATACTTGTCCTTGGGGTCCAGTAGACCTAAACATTCCAATTTCTGTTAGCATTTATGAATTTTTGGGTTTGCTATAGTGTATTTTGTAGTTACTATAGGTATCATAGATATTAGCATGTATATAATTAATCACCTCCTTTTACAAAAGTAATCAAGTTAGCCAAATATGTTGCAAGTACCAGAATATGCCAAAATATATATTAATTGCTGTGTTAAATTGTTCAGAATACCAGTACTCTTGTCCATAACATTTCAGAATGTTGGTATATTCTGGAAACAGGCCTTCTACCATATAAGAAAACACACAAGTCAGTAAGACAGCTTTGCCCAAAATATTAAAGTTTTACTAGGATATAGAAATATGAAAAATACCAAAAGAATGTGATATACCTACTTTATTGAATGGAGCAGATCATTTCATTTGTTTAAGAAATGTATTAGTTATTATGCATATTTAATGAAATATAAAAATGTAAACAAATGCATAGATAACAAAACTATCAAAGCCCAAGTTGGGTTCTATTTCAGTATATCCAAAAATGGTCATTATTTTTAAGAAAACTCCGCACTCTAAATTGCCCTTTGCAGGGAAGCAGGAGAAACGTTTTGAAAGAATGAATTTATTTTCTTAAATATATGGCAACATTTTCATTATAATGCCACATACGTATGCAGTCTCATGATGTAACTAAGTTAACATACGAGGGTGGTTCAAAAAGTAATGTTTCCTCTTCTTTTTCTCTCTTAATTGCCAAGAAAATTGAATCCAATTTACATAGCTTGAAAAATGCAATATCGACGATTAATTTGTCACTATTCAATGTAATCTTCGTCCTTTTCCACAGTTTTGGTCCACCTTTTAACTAGGGCATGTATTCCAGTGTGGTAAAACACACGGTCTTGCTTCCTAAGCCATTGACGCACGGAAGTTTTCACAGCCTCTTCATCTTCAAAATGAATCCCGCGATGAGCTTCCTTTAGTGGCCCGAACAGATGGAAGTCTGATGGTGCCAGGTCAGGGTTGTAGGGGGGTGTGAGGTAACACTTGCCATCCCAATTTCTCAATTTCTGCAGTGGTGTAACGGCTGGTGTGTGGTCCTGCATTGTCATGCAAACGAGAACATCCACCATATTTTTTGTTGGGCGAACTCGGCGAAGACGCGCTTTTAGCTTTTTGAGAGTTCTGACGTATTGGACAGAATTTATTTTTCCTCCCTGCTCCAGAAAATCAATCATAAGCACACCCTCTGCATCCCAAAACACTGCCGCGATAACTTTCCCTGCCAACCGCTGAGGTTTGAATTTCTTTCTTCTTCGGTAACATTGTGTGATGCCATTCCATTGACTGCTTCTTTGATTCATGTTCAAAAAAATAAACCCATGTTTTGTCTCCACTAACAATTTTTTTCCAGAAACTCCTCTCCCTCCAAATTGAAGCACTGCAAGTGTCCGGAGGCTATTGTTTTCCTTGTTTCCTTGTTTTGGGCGGTTAACATTGTTACCCAACGTGAACAAACTTTTGACTAACCCAGTTGTTGATTAATCGTCATCACACTGCCTTTACTGAGGGAGGTAATGCGACACAATTCACCTGTTGTTACCAGGCAATCACCACAAATGATGTCATTGACTCGCTGAATGTTGCATGGAGTCACTGCAGTTACCGGCCTGCCGCTTCGCTTTTCATCCGTCAATAGTGTTTGCCCTTCAGCTTCGTTACAGCGACTAACCCATCGTCTAACAGTGCTGACATCCACCGTTGCATCACCATACACATGTTTTAGCCTTTCGTGCATGCAAATTGGCGTTTCATCTTCCGCAGTCAAAAATTCAATCACAGAACGCTGTCTAATACGAATGTCAATGTCAGCCATTTTGCAAGAGGATGCAGTACTGCCACCTGTTGACTTAGGAAGTTACCAGTGCCGGGGATTGGAGAAGAAGGTTTGAGGAGTTGTGCCAAATTCAAAGTTTTCACATAACTTGCTTATTTAAGGGAAAAAAGGAGGCATTACTTTTTTACCCATCCTTGTAATAGAAATAAAGAAATATCTTAAATTTTGTGGAAATATGTATGAAGTCCCATTCATTTGGAACCAATAAGAAGCTGATGCAAAGTCTTAAAACGCACACACACACACACACACACACACACACACACATATATATATATATATATATATATATATATATATATATATATATATATATATATATATATATATATATGTATTTCTTTGAGTGAGCCATTTCAGACATATCCCTTATGGTCTAAATATTCTGACTGTTGTAATTTTTTAATGTGCTTTCGCAGTGACATATTTTAAGGCTGGGAGTAGCTGCTGACGCTTTTCAACATCTGACTATAAACGTCCATTCACCTCCCCCTATATCTGCAAGGAAATGAGCTTTTATATCCTTTCTGAAACAAGAAAAGAAATGGTTTATCCCTATTAATACCAATAAGAAATAAAACTTCTTAATGACATTTTGCAGAACCTAAATAAAAATTAGCAATCGTAGACAGAGAAATTAACATACACCATTTTTAAAATTAACATCTCGTTCTAATGAATATCACTGGCGTGTAATGCAGCTAATGAAGTAACATTTCATATTAATGTTTAGTTTAAGTTCCTTCAAAATTTCTATTAGCCAGTATGAGACTCGTCACTTCAGTAATGTGATCAAGTGAGGCTATTTCTAATTTCCTGAGGATAACATGCTTTCCACTAATAGTACAACCAACAACTGTAACCTCTAGAACTAAAGGGAGGACCCTGGGCAAATAACTTCAATCA
The DNA here is from genome assembly GCA_030765055.1 of Mantis religiosa. Taxonomy (NCBI): domain Eukaryota; kingdom Metazoa; phylum Arthropoda; class Insecta; order Mantodea; family Mantidae; genus Mantis; species Mantis religiosa. The sequence goes on from CM060947.1 coordinate 125,566,165, forward strand.
TTGCTTTTGAATCTGTTAGTCCATGAGATTATAAGTCTACAATAACCCCAAAATTTAGGTATCACTATGTACAGGTTGCACATACCGTGACAATCACTTTGTTAACAGCTTTTGTTGATTCCACAATGACAATTTTGCAAAGCAATCTTTTAGCTGTAAAACAGGAAATATAATTTATAATATCAATATCAATATTCACTAACAACTCAGTAATAAAATGAACCAGATATTGATTAGTGAAATGATGTTTATTTTTTCAATCAGATTGTGCAATTCTAATTTAGTCATAGAATTTGCACACTGAACCTGCAGCCATGGCAATCAGAGTTTTCATGAAACCCATAGTAGTGCTTTATCTATCGCAGTGTTTTTAAGGTTACAAAAAGCTCAGGGCACACTGGGCTACAATTGCACGCACGCAGTACAACGTAATATAAATCAGTGCTAGGAGCGTTATCAGCTGTCACAGGTTTGGTTACCTGAAGATATGACTCACGTTGAATATTATTGAACCTACTTTAATCTCTGTTTCATATAACGTTGCCCCGCTGACATGTATCACTCCACGCGCAACTAACTTCCCCGTCACCCTAATTGGCTAATGCTGTCGGGCCATAGGCCACAGGCGGTGCCTTCCCGTCACATTTAAACTTACAGTAAACTTCATAATAATTGCCAGGAAGATAGATAAAATCATACAAATAAGAATATGAAGGCATGCAGATATACTAACCCAAGCTGTTCTCGAGGTCGAAATAAGATCTCCGAATGGGTTTTGCGGAAACCTGAAAGACCATCATAGTTAAAACCCACACAGTTGTAAATCACATGTAAATATTTAGCCTGAAAGCCAGGCCCATCTGCACTGGCACCAGGCCACATTTCTATCAATAAAACAAACTGGAAACTGAAGGCATGCAAAAATAATGAAGTTCATAATGAAACTGAGCAATTCGAAACTGAATGAATGAACAATGAAACAAACAAGTTTATAATGAAAGGCCTTCGGCCTTTTCCCCTGGAATTTTTTAAAACTAACACACATAACTTGCAAAAATGCGTGTCTTTCAGTCTTAAAAGTCGTGTCACGCCATACTTGTCGTGTGTCCTTCATTCACCCAAGTCTCGTCAAGGTAGTGTATTTTGCGATTTGTATCACGCTACAATCTGATTGTCCTTAAATAACGTTTTCGCCACACAGCAATATCGCCCCTCGAGTGGTAAGTTTTCCTGTTGTCTGAATTCCATGTCGCGGTGTTCCTACTGATCTAACACTTAACTGTAAGTTCAGAGTACAGCTGTTCGATTTCTCTCACCGACAAAGGCAGATTCTTCTCTACGGGTGCATTAAACACATGCACCACCATTCTTTTTCGCCGCTTTGTATAGGTTTTCCCTTGTGATCCTTCAGCGAAAAGCTGGCGGCAGACTGCCATTATACTTATAATAAGTACACGCGCAATAAATGGTCAATAAAATAATTTAGCTATCGCACTCGGCACAACACACCTTCGATATGACTAATCCGGTTCAAAACAAGCACAGTGATAAAAGTCATATAAACAAATGTATCATAACTGCCGCTGAAGCACGTGCTATTGTCCCATGTGAAAGACAGGCTTCTGATCAAAACAACGTCCTCTTTACTTCGTTTAAGAATTAACATGCTTTTCAGATAAATCAACTCTGTTGCGTAATATATTTAATTCAAACGGTTACGAACATATAGTTTTGACAATCCTCTTCCAACATATAAAGATATATCACCATGTTAAATAACGAACTAATTTTTCCGCACAACAATCTATACTACAATAGCAGCCAATGAGAAGTGATAAGGTCACCTGACCGTTTAGAGATACGGGGCAAGCTTATGTGAAACAAGGATTAGTGTATTTCAAATTGTGAAGCACAGCCATTTATGTATCTGCATGCTGCTTAGAGACATATATTTCGGCTTAATCCCCGACTGAAAATTTATAATGGAATATTACAATAAATGAATACAGGTGTACTTTTTATGTGAGATATAGCAGATGTAGATACACTGACAGAAAATATAATAGGGGAGCTTTTAATTCCTGTTGTTCTTGCAGCGGAAATTCTAAGCGGTTTGTGATTAAGAGTATGTTATAAAATGCATATTTGGATTACTTTTAAATAACTGAAGTACATAATAGAAGTTGTCGATTTCCCCCAAAAATAGATTGCGTTTCAATTCATATGTATATTTCTTTATTGTATTTTTAGTAGAACATACGATAGCATCTGTGCACCACTTTAGATTACTTCTGACATCAATTGCTTTTCCCAATCTGGAAAATACGGATACCAGAGATTCGGTCGCAGCTATTACTCTCGCCAAAAACGTCCATAACAGTATCTGAACTACTGGCCCTCAATGCCCTGGGCAGTACCCCTGCAGTACACTAGCTCTCACAGCCACGATTGACACCACCGAACTACCTGTATAGTCTAATATGCAGCGTTATGCAAGACTGCAATGGGAGAATGGAGAAAATTAGAACATTTTATGTGTCATATATATTCGAAACATTATATTTTAAGAAAAATATTTGGAGCTGATTTTAGAAAACAAATTTCGAAACACTGCTTATATGAAAGCTAACTTTAAGTTTGATATTGCTTTGTCATTATTTTTGTCGTATCTTTAAAAGATAGTAAGTCTGATACCAAGTTTGATACTTATTGTATTTCGTTTTAATTCAAATTTTTGGATATACTGCTGATACACCCTCACACGCACGCAACTTTTTCTAAACTTCCTGATTAAAGGAATTTTCGTTGAAATTTCATTATGTAATTTTTGGGTTAAGAACACAACCTTATCTTTGTACTACGTCCATAGTGAAAACAGTAGAACGTATGTAACATTCGAGTAAGGCAAGGTTCACCTCAAGCAACAAAAGATTGAGTGTTACATAAATCAATCAGTCAGAGGTTTAGTTTGAAATCCATTAAAGTTGTACTTTACTTTTGAAAGTAAATTATGCTGCATTATGAAGTAACTAACCACTCCTTCTGTGGCATGCAGGTCTTCGATAAGTTTGCAATCGAAACTGGAACATCTGTCTATTCATTATTATGCCTTGGAGAGTCAGGTGGATACATTTTCTCATGTCGTACTTAATATTTGGTAAAGAACGCATGAGAGGCTATGCTATTATTTGAGCATACTATTAGCAGCAAATTTATTAAGGCAAAAATAAAATCAAGATCAGACCTCAAAGTTATGAAAAGAATTTGCGGCTACAAAGTGGGATGATTCAGGCGGTAACATGAGTGACCCTCATTCGGAAGTCCCAAATTCATATCCCCATGGCTGTCAAATCTGACTTTTTAATGGTTTCTCTCATTCGCTATGTGAAGCACCAGATTGGACAATTAATATTACGGCCAACCGTTCTATCTTTGAAGGTGGACACCGCAAAAGTACCTGAGGTGTAACACTAATGTACTCACATAGTTTTCCCTGCTGTTCTGCAAATTATTCTTCAAATGCTTATTCCTCTGCTTTATAATTGAGATTCACTTTTACACAAATTATCTTATTGCTAATTTCTAATAGGTACAAGAGTAATATGGGAATTCAGTAGGTTTTAAACAATAGTTAAACCCTTAAAGAGTGGGTGATTTGAAATTCTATTCGCTTTGCATGACCAAGAGATAAAGCAACAATTACTTCCCATTTAAGATACGAATAAATAATGAAATATCGAAACAAATGAAAAATATATCTGAAATTGTATTAAAAATCTGCACAGTAAGACACTGTGTATTATGGTTTACCTTTATGAAAACCATCTAGAGTGAGTAAGACTTCAAAAACCATTACCAGAAACTTCAAGATGTACAACTCACTTGCAATGAAAATATCTTATACTTGCGTATAAGATATAGTTAGAACTAGTTTTTGAGAAAATAAAAAATGCTAAACCTAAATACTACGTTTGCTATTTAACCAAAATTTCGATTGCTCAGCTACAAACACAGGCAAAGACACATAAATATATTTTTTGTTCTGGGATCTTAAAACGTATGCCTTTAATTAAATAACAATATCAAATTTTTGGTTGTAGTGCAATACTTCTCTGCATAATGAAAATAAGTAGTAGAGAGCGTGCAACTCAAAATATATGATGATAGCTAAAGCTGTGCTGTGTCTATAAATAATGAAAACAAGTAGATTGGATAACATTCCAGTGTCATCAGCCTGGCACATCATTGCCTCACAGTTGCCTCACACTAAGGCCTCTTTGGGTAACTGATGAAGCAATAGTGAATGCAACAGGATGAAACCTAGAACAGACATCACTCTATAGTTCCAGTGGGAGGTTTTACCTTCTCTGTTCCCGCTAATGTGTGCTACAAGGAATACAGAGCATACAGTCCAGTTAGTAAACTCAGCGGCCTTTTGTAAACTCAGTAGGCACGGGAGTAATCTTATGATATAAATGGTTTGAGGTATTAAAATATACTGTGTTACCTAAGTATTCTGCATATATATATATAACAATGGTTATTAATCATTGGATAATCAAGTGAGCAATGCTCAATATTCCAGGATATTATAAATGTTTGTTTTGCAGCACATTAGTATTATCTAGCAATTAATATCAAGTTATATAATAATAACATAATAAATCGCATGTTAAAGGACAAAATAAGTAAGTTGTCTGAACAAATTCTGCATAACTTATTACATACGATCAAATGTAATCCACAAACGTACATAGGTATTTTTTAGGCGTGGCATATGACGTAATGCTGCGCAGTTGGTTATAGCCGAGTTCAATTGTTTATTTGTATGAAAAAGGGGTGCCAGGTCAGTCATCTGTTACCTAATCCACTAGCTTTATCAGCAATCTGCTAGTGAAAGCAGAGATCTTACCCACAACATTGATCTGATTGATGTCACTAGTGTAGTACATTTTTGTTAAATGATAAGGTTTATATTGCTACATTTCGTACTGATTCTGTTGTGAAGGGGCGCTGTACATTAATTTATCTTACTAACATTATTATAAAATAAATTCCCTGGACTGTCATCTTGTGTTCTGACAAAACATTTCTGCTCCTAAGCAGCATTAAGCTACTAGTTGAGGTTAATGGTCTGCGTCTCTACCTACTGTCCTCCATAGTAAATGAAAACCGTCTGATAGAACCTCTATTGCCCTGAATGAGGGCATAAATGAAGCTAAGACCCTTTGCTCCTGTTTTAGTTGCTACCAACACGCTTATATACTGAGCAAACAAACTCGAACCCGGTCTCCTCAGTACTTGTCGCGTGACCTAGAAGGTTAACTTATCCGTCATACTCCAAGCCACGAGGCATCTCCTAAAACATCCATCACAATATGATCACGCAGTTAAAGCAGCGTAAAATAGAGAGACAGAGAGAAACAGTGAAAGACTGGGAGAGGACGATTTTTGAAATAGAAATCTCTCGGAACATGTAACTAGACTTTTGCGGATCGAAACCGGATAAAATTGGGAAACCTACTGATCTCTTAACCGTTTTCTTATTACCCTGAACCGTATCTAGATAATCATAGAAATTTAGTTCTTTTATGGATAAATCTAAACTATTGGAAGACAGACGATAGTTTGGAGAAAAGAGTAGTCACTAAAGAAGTTTATATATACTTATATAATTATGTATATAATGCGTGTATGTTCAGAGTAGAATCCCTATGATTTACTCCTTCTTTGCTATTTTGTAAACTGTAGAATAAAAATAAAAAATAAAATAAAATCTGCATATCTAACAGCCCGGTTTCTGGAATCTATATCAGACCTTATTATGCAAACTTCATTTTTAACTTTATTAAATTCTAAGTCATATTCCACAAAACAATTTACAAATTTTACAGATATAATCTACTTGCTATCTTAACGAAATAACTAAACCTACAGATTACTGAATTCCAGTAACCTTACAAATCTATTCATCTAATCTATCTAAAACAATCTTTTTCTACTTTATTTCTACATCGACAGTATAAATAATATCTACATTTCTACTACAGCTTCAATTCTTATAACAAGCTACGAAAGACTGTTTCCTACAGTTTTAAAATTTCCTCTTCTGCAACTGGTTTCCAAAGCTTCCTCCTACTGGTATCCATCTCCTAAAGGAACTGGCATCAGTAGATGGAGCTGGTTCGTCAGTTCCAGACATCCGGGTAGTCATCTCTCCGCTTCTGCATAATCAGTTGCATCTGTCCGCTCTGATACTCTCCATATATCTTCTCTCTCCTGGTATTATATTTCTGTCTATGGTCTTTCTGTATTTCTATCTGCTTTCTGAGATCCATAATTGGCGTCTTCTATTTATCGGCTGTGCGTCCTAAACGAGGTCTTCAAGTCTGGTAATTTGTATCTTCAGTTTCTCTTGGTCCTATTTCCATCCGACGATCTCTTAAATAATATTCTTTTCTCGTAGAATGAAATGTTCCTGTATTTCTATCTTGAAGCATTTTGTCACGGGTCATGTATTCCTTTAACGCCTTAGCAGATATTATCTGAGACATATTTTCTAAACGTAAATAATCTTCTGCATCTCTTAAGATGTCCCATGAACATTTTCCTTGAAGTTTCCTTCGACCGTCCTCTACTAGTTCACTGCATTTATTGCAGTCAAAAATAACATGTTCAGGCGAATCTAAGCAGTTACATTGCTCACATAAATATGAGCTATTCTTCCCTATTCCTTTTAAATAAACATTATATGGGCCATGTCCTGTAACAAAGTGAAAAAATCCTTTTCTAGGTTTTATATGTTCCACTTTTAGCCTCTTTTTAATGTCCGGAAATAAATCATGTACTCTTCTTCACGGTTGAATGTTATTCCCAAAGGTATATAAAACCTGATTTTCCTCCATAAGCAACTCCATATTTCTGACCTTTTGTCATCAAAAATTTTCAACGATGAGCCTAAAATCATGACACGTTTTGAGGACTCGGGTATGCAATGCTGCTAAATTCTCAGTTTTATTTCTTCTACTGCTTTTGACACGTAGTGTACTTTCCACATCTCTTGATTCTAAATTTCCTGCCCTATATGCAGATGTCAACACACGATAGCACCCAACTCAATGATTCGTTAGAAATCATTAATTTCTGCATATGTATGTAAATATATTTTTCTAGTTTGAATGATAATTACTGGTCATAAGGTTCACCTCACACATAAATGTGTGGATATTAACGAAAATGCATACAGAATATAAATGATATACGAGTCGGAATGCATGCGTATGGGTAGGGATCAGTCAATTCCCCTACATTGAATTGCGGTGGTACGCAAGTTGCGCTTGAGACAATCTCAAGCTACAGCTGAAAAAAAAAAACGGAATCTTGTTGACATAATATTCACTGGAATATGTTGGTAAGGAAATGACAAACAGCCTCTGCCCAGTCCCAGCCTTGCCTTAACATTTGTCTTACTCCCTCATTATTAATATCTAAGCCTGATAACACATAGGATAATATTTGAATGCCAAACCTTTAATATTAAAAAAATAATTATGGACTATCCAAGGGCAAGTGAAGATCATCTTTACGAAGCATGTCGACTCGTCATTCATGTGAAATGTTTCCACACTCTTCTTTCTATACGGTTCACTCATACGAGTATCAAATTTTTGTAAACAGGTAATCTCGTATTTGAGCAACTGCACCAGTAATTATAATATATAATAATTTTTTAAAGAATTTTTAGATTACTACGCCCGCCCGTTTAAACGTTATGATATATGAGCGTTAAACATATTTAAGAGCGTGAGGAACACAAAAAAGTGAATCTAAACATTCGTTCATAATATTCAGACTTTAGTTTTAATTAGTACGCTGAGTATTAATTATAAAGCTAATTACAGTGCTGTCCCTAAAGTGTAAAGGAGGGAAAACAAAGGAAAACACCCGGGATTTTTGCCGTATAAATGACCTAACAGCGTCTCGTTTCACTGCATCTCTCTTTCTCTCCTCTTGCGTGTTTACAACAGGTTCGTTCTAATTCGATACACCTATAGTGGACTAATCGCACTGTGGCAGTGTTATAGAGACAGAGAACTAACCCAATAACACTCATTGTAGCTTTCAGTGGCTAGAAGATCGAGAAAACACTAATGCTTCCAATTCCAGGAACGGAAATGGGATTCTAATGATGAATGATAGCTTTCGATATCCTCTCACTCCAAAAACGGTGACATTTCCCACAAGGGACAGAACCCACAAACCTCATGTATGAGACTGATGATGCGGACCGTCTCCTTTTAGAGATGTTGAAGCACCATTTACCATCGACACCTCTAGCATCAATCATCGAGATAATATACAACGGGGACGTGTGTCACCCAGAAAATGGGATAGAAAATAAACAACGTTGTTAGAAAAGAGAACGTGGTCATAACCACATCGTGATAGTTTGTCCACAAACCCAATGATGGAAAAGCAGCCTAACAGTCAGTTTTGTCCGGTCGTTAGCATAGAAATGAACCACGTAGGACCTTTATGCATTAATCTTTCGAAGGTACTCTTAGCTAAATTTTGGCATCATGATAATTATAAGCAGCAATATGCACAAAAAAACAGCAAGAACAGCTACAAGAAGATCAAGGTACTACTACTAACAACAATAATAATGATAGTGACAATAATAATGATAGTGATAATAACGATAGTGATAATGATAATTATAATAATAAAATAATAATGATGATAATGATAAATATAAAGATAATTATAATAATAAAGATAATGATAATAATGATAACGATAAAATAATGCAAATTATATGCTTTATTATTGTAAAGCAAATGATAATGAAGGTGAAATGGAGGGACAGAAAATTCGGGGGCTGTAATTAACCTACCCAACATTCGATTAGTGACCCGAAAGGATCCCCGAAAAACCTATGGCTCACATAGGTCTGCCGCAATAATTGAACCCGGGCCTACAGAATGCAGGTGACAGACGAAACCGCCTGAGCGATCCCGCTCAGTTTTCTTACATTAAGTTCCGTTATTCTGTACAGACGAAAATAATGCTTTACATATAAAGTATATTATTCGATATCTTTGGACATATGTGTATTTAGCTAGTAGTGTAATTGTGTAGATAACTGATTAATAGTGAACGTAATATGCGTAAATGTTCTTAGCTTAGGAACGTTGTGACGCAAATATCATTTTATGCCTTTTGTTTCAGTCCCATTCACGGTAAAAGAAAGCAAGCTGAACCATACCGAACGGGTTAGCTCAGAGGGTTTCTTCTATGGCCGAGGTCCAAGGTCGACTCCCATTGCCTGCGTACCTGGCCTGGTTTTTTTAAGGGGTTTAAAGGGGTTTAGGTTAATTACGATCCTACCCCTCCTTTTCATCTGCATTATCATTTTCCATCATCTCTTTATATGGTGGTCTCTTACAGGGTAGAAAATGATGGCGGGAGCCACAACGCTGCTTGTCAGGATGATATTGTTCCTGGTAAACAAACACTTATTGCTCCGATAGGACAGTGTCTGGGTCAGCCTAGTGGGCCGTTTCAGGGCCACGATAGATGGAATACCGGTTGTACTTGCCCACCGGGGAGTTTCCAACTGGTTAGTTGCGGGCACCCTGCCATCTGCACTATCGTGAATCCTTCGGTTGGTTGCTATCTGTCTCCTCTCACCCTTTCTCCCGGGGATACTCCGAGTTGAGCTATAGGCATAATAGATCAACTTTGATCCCAGTGCCGAATCCCCTTGGTAGGAGAACCGTCTTTTCGGGTACGAAAATGTTTAAGGTCGAGGAAAAGCTTTGTTTTAATAGATATTTGCAGAAGAATGAGAACATTCCTTCTATAAGAAGAGAGGTCTATGTGCATACGTTGGTCTAGAAATGTCCTGACTGGAGAATCTGTGCTTCTATTATTCTAAATTTGCGCGCCAAAATAGTTACGCACAGGTCGCTTGCACGAATGTAACAAATTGAAGCTAACGGTGACGATGACAAATCCTGGTAAATTGTAAACTGAAGATACTTGAGAATAGGACATTAGGAAAATAAATATTTTCAAGATCTTCTCGGGAAAAAGCTAGGTAAAAAGCCAGATTAGAAATCGACGTTTAGAGAGCGTCCATCGCTTCCATCATCAGGATATTTTTAAAAAATGTTATATGTTTTATGTTAAGGAAAATAAGTGTTTGCGAAATGGTAATTTGCAAAAACTTCCTCTAAAATCCTGAAAGTACTTTCTATTCAAACAGCAAAGAAAATCCCAGTTTGTTAAAACTGCAAAGCCAAGGACATTGGTGGGTTCAGATGTTTCATGAGTATGAACGAAAATAATTCATATAAGTTAAACAAAACCCTCCTAAATATATATATATATATATATATATATATATATATATATATATATATATATATTATCCTGCATAGACGAGTCCTTGCACATGAAGATAAATTAAGGTTTTGAGAAAGACCAGGCGTCCAGCATCATTTGACTCCTCGGATAGGAGAGACGTCAACTTCGAAAGAGCAGCGCAAGCAGGACGCATTAAATGATACTTTTGAGAGAGCATCTCCAAAATGGTGAAAAGGGCAGCACTGAAGCTACGTCGAGACAGCTGAGACAGGCTTTCCATCTCATAGTACTTAATAATGAATATATTCAGATAAACGAGAATGGTAAGATTTTAAAGTGCTTCATTTATAGCAGAGGTGCACAAACGGCGCTTTTATAAGCTAATGACGTCACGCTGTCGTTTCACCACAATCCTTTCATTTTGTGTTTGTGCTGTGCAAGACACGTTTCCCCTCCAGTCACTCAGTCAGAGACCACTCTCGCAATAACAACCAATTTTTTAAGATGTATGTATGCAAGGATGCAAATAATAAATATTTATATACCATTATAAGGTATCGTAAAATAACTTGTTTTCCTAATTTACACCATTTATTGCTATTGTAGGCCATCAAGTTCCGGAACTAACTGAAGAAAAATGGCTGTGAGATCTCGATTTTGCGACCGATCTATTTCACCATCTTGATATCCTAAATATGAGCTTAAAGAGGAAAGATAAAAGCATATACGCTACTTTAGTTGACGCACTGAAGAAATTTATGGTGCAATCAACGCTATGGAAAGTTCAAATGGAAATTGGTGATATATCATTTTCAGTTCTTAGAATCAATTTTTTACCACAAATATCAATCTGTTAGAAAAATATTTAAAAATTCTGAAGGGAATGTATAACACCTTCGATTACAAATTTCGAGACCAGGAAACACTACAGGAGCAAATTGGAATTTTTAATAATGCATTTCATTTTGCCTGTAAAGGCACCCCTCAGGCACTGCAAATGGAATTAGACACTTTGCAGAATTCAACAACCTTGAAATATTCTCAGAAAAGGGTTGCAACTTATTTAAACCTCTTCCCAATGAAACATTTCCCAGGCTGCGAACATTAACTGCAAAGTTAAAGTCCATATTTTGTCCTTCATATATTTGTGAGCAAATAATCTCGAAAATGAATCATATCAAGTCAGTATTGTAGTAAAATATCACACGATCATTTAGTCCACCTATTTAAACTCTGTTCATCCTTGGAGGCAAACATTGATGAGGTGGTTAAAACTAAACTGCTCCAAAGAATCCAGTAACAAAAACGGCGTTCAGGAGGCGTTTTTAATATTATTTCCATAGAAAACAATATAAGTAACTGAAGTAGTTGCCACTGTTAAGAGCAACGTTAGGGAGGTCTGTGACAGCTAAGAGTAGAAACATTACGTCATAGCTGCGCGAACTGTGGGTGGAGGTAAATACAGCTTCTGCTTTCGCGGTTAGCACTGGGCAGCCCTGATTTATAGTAATCTGTTACAGTAACTACTATATATATTTCAACATTTAAAGCTGTACGAGATTCAGTTAATTAAAAATTGTACCATAGCAATCGATAGCTGAGCTGTATGATAGAACATAGTGTAACAATGCAACAAATATTGATTTAGATTAACAAATGAAAGATTAAGTGCTCTAATGTAGTACAATATAACAATATAGCAAACGAAGTACGAACCTAACAGATTATAGAAATCCATCTGCGATGGCACTAAGGGGAGATATGTAATTTCCCACCACTCCAGTTGTATTTTCCTTCAGCTACTGACTTTTCCAATAAGGTATCCCAAAGTGTACATGAGTGGGAAACAAATTGCACATCTTTGTAATAAACAGGGTAATTTTATAGTATAGAAAAATTTATCGAAGCTTATTTACATCGTAATAATTCAAAACTAAAACCTTTATTCCACTTCTGTAAGCAGCCTGTTAAAAAGCACAGATTCAAGTGATGATGACGTTTGTTTGTTGTAATTTACGTCCTGCAACGTTACGTATTATAGGACGATGAATGGAATGGATGAAATGATGCCCGAGGTCCACAGAGCTTAGAGTTACCCGACATTCGTCTTTCAGGATAAGGAAAGTCTCCGGAAAAATCCTTATCCAAGTAACTCAACATGACCGAGATTCGAACTCGGAACCTCTTGAGCGTGAGGTAGACATGCTACCACCACGCTCCCGAGGAGAGCAAGTGATGAAGAAGGCGGTGGCGGTGGCGGTGGTGGTGGTGGTGATTCATCTTGCTCAAAAAATTATAAGATATTATTTTTTTCTGTAAAATTGAAGTGTAAATCATTTATATTGTGAAGGTCAACCTAGGAAATTCTTCCTTGAAGATACGAGGGCTAATAAGTATCCTAAAAGGTATGAATTAACATTTAGAGAATACACTTGTAGGTATTGCTAGTTATATATGCTACCAGTTGCTACCCTGTTCCTTGTGTCAACTATTCAGTCTACAAACTCAGTATTTTGTTTAAATTTTCTTGTTGCGTCTATGTCATGTCTCAACTGTTGGAAATGTGGGGAAATGACAAACGATTTAGTGATAATAAAGTGAAATAAAACACAGGCTAGGAGAAATGACAAGGACGGGAACGACGTGGTGTGACAGAATAATGGATTGTTTCCTCGATTAACATATCCAGAATAAAAAGCAACAGCATTGTGTCAGTTTCTCTTGTGCTTACGTAATCGCATTATTACAATTAATTATTTTGATGTTGGTAGGTTAAATGATAAGGCCTAATGGTGTTGCCTCCTGCACGAAAAATAAATAAACTCCGTACAGAATCCATTTCTAAGCCTAATACACCCTCAAATCGATAAGTAAAATCAAAACTACATGTTTATCTTCGGGTACAGCAGAGGATCTATTGCGTTTTATCGTCCCTGCCCATAAACGATACTTTGAGTGTCCCCTCTTGAAAGTGAATAATACTTTTTTGCTAGAAGGGATCTGATTGAACGGGGAACGCCGAGAAAAAGTAAATAGAAATGTCCGATAACAGTGGTACGTAATAGAGTAGGGACGTTGTAGAACAGCGTGACGTCACTCCACACGCTTCTCAAGCGGATATAGATCGCTTGCTTGACACGTGGACGATATCGTAAATAAAACGGAAGCTCACTCCTCACCTGGGTTTTTGCAAAAATGACACTCAGTACATAAAGGATATAAAATATTTATGATAATTACCTCTTTATGTGACACGAAATAAACTATAAAAATAAGTTGATCCATAGGTGAGATGTGTTACAAATATATTAGCTTGTCACTCTTATACAAACTGTTGGTAAAAATGCTTCCGTCTTTGTCTTTTAAATATAAATAAACTTTAATTATTTATTTATGCATTTCATTTAATAAGTCATCATTACAGTGAGTAAGCGAATAAGAGTTGGAATAACTGCAGGTATATGAAGGTCATGTGAACGCAAAAGTTAAGCAAGGGTATCACGACGACGGAATTTGATAATTACTTTAGGAACTATAAACGTATATTAATAAAGTTATAATACAGGCCAAAATTAATAATAATGACAATCATATTAATAACTCTAAAAATGATATTAAAGTTATGTGGCAAATATTAAACCAAATAACTAATGAAGTGCAACACACACAGGGTAAAATAAAATTAGAACATAATGATAGAAGGATAACAGATGCAAGCCAAACTGCTATATATTTTAACACTTACTTCACAAGAATAATTAATTATCTGGTTCACAATAACACTGGGCATCCGCACAATTCACTAAAGACTAATATTATTAATAATCTAAATTCTATATACCTCCATGAAGTTACACCTGAGGAAATAACTAAAATAATAAACGGATGGAATAATAGATATTTTTCAGGTGCTGATGGTATACAAGACATAATTGTAAAAAGATGCAGTGAACACATAATCAGACCACTTGTTCATCTTGTAATGCATCTATGACTAGCGGGATCTTTCCAGAAGTACTGGAACTATCTAAGGTTATACCGCTACATAAAAAGGGAAAAGAACTGAAGTATCAAATTTACGTCCAATTTCCATACCTTCCACATTTCCAAAGATATTAGAAAAAATAATGTATAGTAGGCTTCTCTCGTTTAGGGAAAAACATGATTTAATTACTAACTCACAGCATGGATTTCGACACAAAAAATCAACAGAGACTATTTCTTAAATAGCGTTACAACCGCTTTGGATAAAAAAGATAAAGCAATCGGTTTATTTTTAAGGCTTGTCATACTGTTGATAACAAAGTTCTGTTAGCAAAATTATTTGACTTTGGTATACGAGGATCAGCGTATAGCTGCTTTGAAAGTTACGTTACAAATCGAAAGCAATTAACAGAGATTTTCGACACAAACCCTAATACCAATACTCATTCGGCATAGATCAGACTTACTTCACATTACATATGGAGTGCCGCAAGGCTCAATTCTGGGCCCATTTCTATTCATCCTGTATATAAATGACTTTGTAAATAACATTAAGGCTCATAACACTGTATTGTTTGTAGACGACACTAACTTAGTAATAACAGGAAATAGTAACGAAACATTAAATAATTCATTAAGTCACACTGGTAAAGACTTGGTATCATGGAGAGCTAATAAAAACCTGGTTTAAACACAGATAAGACAGTTTGTCATTAATTTAATGTTACCGACAGAGGAAACAATGAAAGTATTCCTGAAGTAAAATTAAATGCTAAATAATTTCATACAAAAGTGAAACAAACTTTTTAGGCTTGTCGATTCAGGATAACTTAAAATAGAAAACTCAAACAAACCACTTACTAACCAAATTAAGCAGGAATATATATGCTCTAAGAATATTAAAGTCAAAATGTAAGTCTGCGTGTACTTTTAATGTCCTATTATGCGTATATATAATATATAATCAAATACGGAATACTATTTTGGGAAAATTCACTAGAAGCCAAAGACATATTTATTAAACAAAAACAAGTCATTGGATTTCTAGGCAACGAAAAAATGCTATGTTCATGTAAGCCACTGTTCAAAACGCTTTGCGTACTTCCTTTGTTATGTATTTATATACTGGAGACAGCTTTATTTGTAAAACGAAATAGATTTAACTTTCAAAACAACGGAAGTGTTCAGATGCATTACACGAAGCATATTAAGGATATACACTTAACCTCAATCAGCACTACAATGTTTAAAAACGGAGTACTGCACTCCTGTACAATAGTTTATAATTCCCTTCCTAATGACACCAAAAGCATAGATAAATATTACGTGTTTAAAGCTAGAACAAGGGCTTCCTTGCAGGAGCACTGCTTTTAAGCAGTAAGGGAATATCTGCAATTTAACAAATCGAGATACTCCTAAGACTTGAATTTATTTAGCTTGTACATTTCTCTCATTTATAATTATATCCAATTGGTGTTACATTATAATTGAATGCAGGTTAGGTATATTTTATGTTTAACTTTGTAATATTAAGTGTAAATTTACTGACGTATTCTATATCAAGGTACTATGTACAGATTTGATTTTAAAGGATGAAGAAATTTGAATTGAATACAATAGGTTGAGGCAGATTTTTGTGTGAGGGCTTTAAATTTTATGCACTTTCCATGACCACTAGAAAATCAAAGAATAAGTAAATAAATGAATGAATGAATAAATAAAAATAAATACATAGCTAAATAGCTAAATAGCTAAATAGCTAAACAGCTAACTAGCTAAACAGCTAACTAGCTAAACAGCTAACTAGCTAAACAGTTTAATAGCTAAATACATAAATAGCTAAATACATAAATAGATAAATAGATAAATACATAAATAGATAAATACATAAATAGATAAATACATAAATAGATAAATAAATAAATAGATAAATAAAGAAAGAAAGAAAGAAAGAAGGAAAGAAAGAATGAAGGAAAGAGAGAAGGAACGAAGGAAAGGGAGAAGGAACGAAGGAAAGAGAGAAAGAAGGAGAGAAAGAGAGAAAGAAGGAAGGAAAGAAAGAAGGAAAGAAGGAAAGGAGGAAAGAAGGAAAGGAGGAAAGAAGGAAAGGAGGAAAGAAGGAAAGGAGGAAAGAAGGAAAGAAGGAAAGAAGGAAGGAAGGAAGGAAAGAAGGAAAGGAGGAAAGAAGGAAAGAAGGAAAGAAGGAAGGAAGGAAGGAAAGAAGGAAGGAAGGAAAGAAGGAAAGAAGGAAAGAAGGAAAGAAGGAAAGAAGGAAAGAAGGAAAGAACGAAAGAAGGAAAGAACGAAAGAAGGAAAGAGGGAAAGAACGAAAGAAGGAAAGAAGGAAAGAACGAAAGAAGGAAAGAAGGAAAGAACGAAAGAAGGAAAGAAGGAAAGAACGAAAGAGAGAAAGATGGAAAGAACGAAAGAGAGAAAGATGGAAAGAACGAAAGAGAGAAAGATGGAAAGAACGAAAGAGAGAAAGATGGAAAGAACGAAAGAGAGAAAGATGGAAAGAACGAAAGAGAGAACGAGCGAAAGAACGAAAGAAAGAACGAACGAACGAAAGAAAGAACGAACGAAAGAAAGAACGATCGAAAGAAAGAACGAACGAAAGAAAGAACGAACGAAAGAAAGAACGAACGAAAGAAAGAACGAACGAAAGAAAGAACGAACGAAAGAAAGAAAGAGAGAAATAGAGAAAGAGAGAAAGAGCGAAAGAGCGAAAGAGAGAAAGAGAGAAATAGAGTAAGAGAGAAAGAAGGAAAGAAGGAAAGAAGGAAGGAAAGAAGGAAAGAAGGAAAGAAGGAAAGAAAGAAGGAAAGAAAGAAGGAAAGAAGGAAAGAAGGAAAGAAGGAAAGAAGGAAAGAAAGAAGGAAAGAAAGAAGGAAAGAAAGAAGGAAAGAAAGAAGGAAAGAAAGAAGGAAAGAAAGAAGGAAAGAAAGAAGGAAAGAAAGAAGGAAAGAAAGAAGGAAAGAAAGAAGGAAGGAAAGAAAGAAGGAAGGAAGGAAAGAAGGAAGGAAGGAAAGAAAGAAGGAAGGAAGGAAAGAAGGAAGGAAAGAAAGAAGGAAGGAAAGAAAGAAGGAAGGAAAGAAAGAAGGAAGGAAAGAAAGAAGGAAGGAAAGAAAGAATGAAAGAATGAAAGAAGGAAAGAAGGAAAGAAGGAAAGAAGGAAAGAAGGAAAGAAGGAAAGAAGGAAAGAAGGAAAGAAGGAAAGGAGGAAAGGAGGAAAGGAGGAAAGGAGGAAAGGAGGAAAGGAGGAAAGGAGGAAAGGAGGAAAGGAGGAAAGGAGGAAAGGAGGAAAGGAGGAAAGGAGGAAAGGAGGAAAGGAGGAAAGGAGGAAAGGAGGAAAGGAGGAAAGGAGGAAAGGAGGAAAGGAGGAAAGGAGGAAAGGAGGAAAGGAGGAAAGGAGGAAAGGAGGAAAGGAGGAAAGGAGGAAAGGAGGAAAGGAGGAAAGGAGGAAAGGAGGAAAGGAGGAAAGGAGGAAAGGAGGAAAGGAGGAAAGGAGGAAAGGAGGAAAGGAGGAAAGGAGGAAAGGAGGAAAGGAGGAAAGGAGGAAAGGAGGAAAGGAGGAAAGCAGGAAAGGAGGAAAGGAGGAAAGGAGGAAAGAAGGAAAGAAGGAAAGAAGGAAAGAAGGAAAGAAGGAAAGAAGGAAAGAAGGAAAGAAGGAAAGAAGGAAAGAAGGAAAGAAGGAAAGAAGGAAAGAAGGAAAGAAGGAAAGAAGGAAAGAAGGAAAGAAGGAAAGAAGGAAAGAAGGAAAGAAGGAAAGAAGGAAAGAAAGAAAGAAGGAAAGAAAGAAAGAAAGAAAGAAAGAAAGAAAGAAAGAAAGAAAGAAAGAAAGAAAGAAAGAAAGAAAGAAAGAAAGAAAGAAAGAAAGAAAGAAAGAAAGAAAGAAAGAAAGAAAGAAAGAAAGAAAGAAAGAAAGAAAGAAAGAAAGAAAGAAAAACGAACATGCAGATAATGTACACAGGTGGTTTTGGAATGTGAAATAAGTTTCCAAATATATTTCGAAAATTACAGCCATTATTTGAAAAGAATCTATTGTTTGATATAAATTGTGTTTAAGAATACACACACTCGTGACGTGTGTGTGTGTGTGTGTGTGTGTGTGTGTGTGTGTGTGTGTGTGTATGTGTGTGTGTGTGTGTGGGTATGTGTGCGCGCGCGTGTGTTTTAGGGTTTCAATAGCCGCAAACGATCTAAAATTTTAAAATGTTCCTTGTGCATTTCTGTTATTTGGAGCACAATAAACATTTTGGTGGTACCACCACTCGAAATCTAAAAAGGATTCTTCATACAATCATGTTTTGTGATAAGTCAAAACACAAAATAAAGGTTTTTTTGGGGTAAATAGGAAACTATTGATGTGTCATCGTAATATTATAGATATATTCTTTTAATTGATTCATATGATAAATTTTGTTTGGATGCTTTCTCTGCTACAACATCAGCCATTTCAGTTCCAAAAGTACCACAAAATATTAGGAAGCAATATGAAGAATCAATTTGTTACTAACCCCTGAGCATTAGATATCCGTAGACATTTGTTTGTGCATTAACATTTTGTCGGTCTATTCTGGTTCTACGAGTTATATAAAAACTATAGACAAAATCTAGAGGGACATTAAAGAAATTCAATATAAATTGTTATATGTGCAAACATCTGTAAAATGTGGTATAAATGGTTATATTCATTTAAGATATGATAGAAGGAAAGGTTTCCCATATAAAGTTTAGTTTGGGAAGGGTGGGTTTTCTTGAAAAATCTTTGTGTCCTATCTTAGAAAAACGCGAATATTAAGTTTTGTGTTCAAGGAATTTTCATTTCTGGGTTAAGTTACTAACAGATGCACACACGCACAATCAGATATTCGTACGCACACAATGAACCTTAGTATCCTCTTTGTTTATATGTAGATAATCTAAAAAATCCTGTACTTGCGGTTAAATCAATATCTACTTGTGAAGGAATGCAATAGTTCTTCTCGTACTACAAATATTAAAGCTGCGTAGGGCTCACAGACACTGAAAAGATAGCCAGCACAGCAGAAATTACGCCGTTATATATGAATAGTCGCTAAAACAGATACGAATATAATAATTAGCTACATCACAGTAGAGATAAATCAAAATGTTAACGTGCACGTATGAAGGCAGTTGTTAGATTCAGTTTGTGAACAAGTAATCACAGGAAGGTCACATGGTAAACTGATTCCAAAAATTCATCTTCAGAAAGTGATTTATAGATTCAGTCATACAATATGAATCGATTCATACAATTATTTCACCATTCGTTTTACATCCCACTGCCCAATGTCTTGTCCTAATAACAATTACCGAGCGGGATGGCTCAGACGGTTTTGTCTCTGGCCCGCATTCAATAGTCCCGGGTTGGATTCCCGTGACCGATCTACCTGAACCATGTAAATTTTGGAGTTTTCCCGTTCACTAGGCGAATGCTGGGTAAGTTAATTACATTCCCCGAATTTCTTGTCCCTCCATTTCATGTACATTATCATTTCACGACATCTCCCATCTGGTGGTCTCTTTCGGAGTAGATGTGACGGTGGATGTGTTGGCGGTGCATGGTGGGATGATATGCTCTGAGGTAAACTACTTCCTTCTCCGGTAGGTCGGTTACCGGTCTACGCGCTCTGCTGGGTACCATTTCGGGATCGCCAGCCATGGAGCTTTGGAACTCGGCTGTTGGGCTTGTTCCAGTCCCGCAGTAGGGGAGCGTAAGTAAAGTGTAGGAGCCCTGCCCTATGCACTGTCGTGGTTTCTTGGGTCCGCCGCCCTCTGTCTCCTCTCACCTAATTCGTTCCTCTTGGATCAGCTGCACTTGGGGCCATAGGCCCAACATGCTGGCCCACGTATCGAGTCGCCTCCGTAGTGAACTCCTAATCCTTTAGAATTTCTAGGTTAAGAGCTTTAGCTAAAATAGGATTAATTTTTTTGTTGAGTTCATATATTATATTTAACTGATATTCAATTGTAATAATCTCAGTAAGGTTGATGCAATCAATAGGAGTTTTTCTCTGTTTTGGAATTTCTAATATTTTTTCAAGTTCAAGTAACTTCTTACATGAATCCATATTGTTTTTTAATTTACTTGAAATATTTAAATTACGGTACCATTTATTGAAATTTGGATATTTAATAATTTTTCATAATGTAAACTTCATTGAGTTTCTAGTTCTAAATTCAGTGCTTGTTATAGGTAAGCCTGCAGTGCTTCTATCGAAGTTGTTTTAATTGCTCCGGTTATTATTCTAGCTGCCTGATTTTGTATGCATTCGAGTTTTTCTTTATTAGATGGTTATTGTGTTATTAATACTTCTCCACAATATTTTATCACTATTTTAATGTTAGTGTTGTAAGTTGTAATCAACGTGTCCCAGGAACTACCCCATTGCTAATTGTTTCAGTAGTTTAAATATTTTTGTAGCTTTTTCACATATGTACATAGTCTATGTGATTTTTCCAGGTTACTTTATTATCAAAAACTACTAACAGATATTTTTCTTTATCTGTTCTTTCTAAAGCAGTATTGCCATATTGTAAGTTCAATTCAATATATTTTCTGGTTAAAGAGAATAACTGATATTTACTTTTACCCATATTTTTTACTGTCGTGAAATTGTTTGAAAACCATTTTTTTTTTTCAAATTTTCTAGAGATGACTGTCCTATTGTTTCTAATTGTTTAATATTTTGTGTTTTGTTGGAACGTCACATAATTAAATCTTCTGCATATAAAGCTGGTTTCATGCCAGCATTTTGAATAATGTTAAGGAGATCATATGTGTGTGTGTGTGTCTCTGCGTGTGTGAGTGTACGTGTGAGTGTATTAAACAAAGTGCTACTGAGAACAGCTGCTTGAGGAATCCCTGAATATGTTTGTTTGAATTTATATGTTGCTGTGCCATAAGATATGACGCAGAATCCTCCAGCAGAATACCATAATTTATATGACCAACAGTTATAGTAAATCAAATAAGTTGAAGTTTGCTGGCAGTTCTAATGGTCTTAAAGAAATCATTAAAGTTCTTTTACAGAAACTGGTAAGTAGTTTTAGGGTTAGTTTCTATACCTTAACTTTATACATCAGAGCAGTGTTAGCTAAGTTTATAATAAAATGTAAAGAGAATTTGCCTCCACCTACTGTTTCCCGAGATAAGACGCATTTATGATACACAAATACAAACATATCTAGTGCTTGGTTACTTGAATGACTGAATGGGAAGTGCTTCTAACACAAAACGAAGGAAGTGGAGTGAAGTGACAAAGTGACGTCATTAGCTCATAAGAGAAAACGGTAGACGCTACTAGAATAGAATATTCTAACAAATGTTTGGACTTCAAACTCTAACCTTCCTTTGTAATGGTAGTACTAGGTATCTATTTCAGTCTTTCAAGGGTTGTGCCAATCAATCACTCCCTTCGGGCAGTCACACTGTTAGGTCGGTGATGCAACAAAGAGAGAAATTTTATGCCCCTAATGATGGGGGTGTACGTGACCAGTTACATATAGACTGTTCAAATTACAATTGTTAAATACATCATAAAATAACGTTGGAAAAATATGCATGTGACATACATATGAATATTAATTTGTATGTACAAATAGCTCACATGTCGTGAACATGTCACCGATTCCTCCCCACCCTTGTTGACAAAAATGAAGGGGGAGCTGGTATCCGGTATGACACATGCATCAGTTATCGATACTGGCTAATGATCTCCCTGGATTCCAGCACTGCTGCATTATTTACTAAGTTTTCCTGCTCCAGTTTATTAATTTTTAAAGTAATATTTTTCAGGTACAAGAGCTACAGAGGCCGTAGAAAAGCGATATAGGAAGTACACCTTTTGAGAGTCATACAAAAGACTAACCTACAGTAGAAGGTCCTTATGTGTGGCTTAATGCATATATATTTCTATGAGAAAAATAACTCAAAAGCGAAAATAATGTTATATGACAAACTTATGTTTAAGTAATGCATCTTCCAAGGATTTAATATCAAGGTCTCCATAATAAACTTCCTCCACCCAAGGCAACTATTTACACGGAAACTATATCACAAATGTTGATTTTATCAAAATGGCTCTAAAGTGCTTGAGTAAGTACCATGTATTTAAGACAGTCTATGACAAATGAAGTTTCCTTTATTTTTAATTTTCTAGGAATAGCCTGCTGAGTTTTGCTTCTGAAACTGGTAAACTGTATGTATACAAAAATTGTGCTGCACACAAAAATGTAAGTCTTGCTAAATCACAACATTAATATCAAATACATTTTTGTGAACGTAACCATTTCCGGGGTATTATTTTTACTGGTTTGAAATTGGTTTCAATTCCTCATTCCAAAATATAAAGTCATTATTTAAATGAGTAGAGCCAGACTGAAAAAATTCAATGCCATAGCTGAAATTTGAAACATGGATCTTCGGCTTTGTGTCTTGTTGCTCTAAACCACTGAGGTACTATTGCCAACATGCAGACATGACATTAAATCCTCCAACTGACTCGTATGTCTCCCGGTAGACCACTGGGGGTTCCCATATGTTATGAGACACGCACCTTTTGTGGCGACTTACTGTGCTGTAAGTACAGAAGTCCCAGGCTTCATAGATAAACCACTATGTTATTCAGGTAAATTGATGGAAATAATTTTTTCCATGCTAGCCGTGTGTAGGCTAAGGTTTGAATGAGTAGAGCCAGACTGAAAAATTCAATACCATAGCCAGGATTTGAACCACGGATCTCCTGCTCTCCGTGCGGTTGCTCTAGCCATTTGAGCTACTATGGCCAACATGCCGAGATGACATTAAATTCTCCAACTGACTCATATGTTTCCCGGTCATCATTAAAGTAATTATTTCCTCCTGGTCAAATAAAAGGAAGTGAATTTCAAAGCCATCACATAGTTACCGTCTTTTAAGTTCTACCCCAATTCTCATTGTACCTACAAGGAAATAAGTGAAGCACCGTTTCTATAAATGTTTATCATGATCAGCGTGAAGTGGATACGGCAATAATTCTTATGAATGTTTGGTAAAGAATGGGCAGAGAAAGTAATCCGATATTAATGACGTCATCATCATTATCATCATCAACAACATTCAAGGTTTGGACCCTAGGATCCGCTCCGTCCCCATCAATCAAAATCCCTGCATCTCTTCCTTGGTCTATGTTTCTTTTACTACTTGGAACGTAGTCGATCACAATTCTAGGAAATCTGTCCTTGTTCGTACTTTGCATTCATGGTCTCCAACTTTTTCTGTGTTGTTTAATCCTTGCTTTTAAGTTAAATATGGTCAAATCTCCTCTTATTTCTTCATTCACTTTATGAACCAACAGAGAGTATGCAGCCACTGACCTCAAAAATCTTATTTTTGCTGAAATACAATTGCCAAATTCTATAAAGTAATTGTACAATTGAAGAAAGAAAGGTAATAAGTAAAGTACCGATGCATATATTGAAAATATAATAATAAAGTAATAATGAGATGTATTTGGTATGTTCCTAAGATGTAAATAAATGCCTGATACAGGCTCCAGAGTCTAATGAAATAGGATTATACTCTTAACCGTTTGCTTTTGTCATTCTAACTATCCACATATTACATTTTATATTACATTTCTTAAAATTCATACACCTCTACTAGAAATGGCTGTCATAATAGCAAATATTTAAATATGTACCTAAAATAAGGTATCACATTTCAATTTCCAATTCAATTTTAATAAATGTAAAATACAGCACGTTCATGGAAGAGCTGAACTGTGAAACGATTAAGTTTATCACGACAATATCGCTGAAGTTGAAATACAGCTTGATGTTTCTTTAGGTTCTTCTCGAAGCAGAGGCTTCGGAATTCTGCTACAGCTGCCTTCTCAGCGGTGTTGGTTCTGAAGATATGGTTGATAATTTCAGAGCAAGATAATATGGCAATCGCAGTATTTTCTTGAACTCTGAAACACTTTTGGAACCAAGGAGTCATCTGTACTGCATTGCTATAAATGTCGGGAGATCCAGGGCCCACGTACAGCTATGAAACTTAAATCACACACCGGACAAGTTTTGAAGTAAATGCGATATATTGCAGTAACGAGCTAGTTCAAGTTAGCGGACTACAGCATTTTTGTTCACGGGACAAGACCACACTGTTCAAGGCGATTCAGGGGAAGGTAACAAGCGTTTGGTCACGAAGGCAATATTGCTCCTTAGAGGGAGGTAGGCTAATGGTCTGAGCCGATTCAACCACCCTGTCCTGCTGGTTTCTCAGTCACTTTCAGCGTGTATCTGGAGGTGGACACATCTCCCTCGGAAAGAATGACTTAGTTTTGTGTATGATGTGTGTATATTAACCCGTAACCGGTATGATGGGGTCAGGTGGGCACGGCTAAAATTGTATACCATGTTATACCTATTTCCTCCGCAGTGTGGTGCTGCGGCTCTCAGTACCTTCCAGGCAGTATACTTTGAGTTGTTGAGCGTCGAGGTTGTAGTGTAAAGGATGCGTACACATCATTAGCAGTTGTTTTCTCCTTAACGGTGTCAGGGTGTCCCCACCATACTGATAACGTAAGTATAAAAGTCGTATTGCGGTATGTTTCAGGAGGGAATGTCAACAGCTTATCAAACAAAACATATTATATTGCACCGAAGTTGTTAATGAACTGATGAAGAGGAGCCCTATTTATGGGGGAGCCTTAAAGAAAAACAATAAAGATATTCCAAAAGAGTTTTTGCCATCCAAAGCCAGGAAACCTGGATCTTCATTATTTAGATTTGGAGACAATTTAACATTGGTCTCCTATGTACCAAAACCAAAAAAGGCAGTGCTTTTGGTATCTTCGATGCACTACAGCTTCAGTGAACCAGGAAGCAAAGGTACCTGAGATAATTGAGTACCACAGTGTCACAAAAGCGGGAATAGATGAACTTGATGAAAAATGCACTGTTTATGCGAACAATAGACGCTGTAGAAGGTGGCCTCTCACTATTTCCTACACAATGCTGAACAGTTCCATGATGAATGCATTTGCAATATATTTATCATTAATGGAAAACCATAAAAAATCACATTTCGAGTTCACCAAGTCTCTGTCATCGCAGCTAGTTAACCGTTTCTACAGAGAAGGATGAGTATCCCACACCTTCCTCGAGGGTTAAGAAATAACATTGCCAGGATGCTCAAATGTGAAATACCCATGCAATTAGGAGTCATAACAAAACGGGTTAGATGTGCAAATTGTCCTAGAACAAAAGGTAGGAAAACTAAAGTATGTTGTGTAACTTCAGTACACCAAAATGCAAAAGAAGTATTTGTGAGGACTACTTGTAAACACCTACTGTGGTTTTGTCCAGTTGCTGTATCCATTTCATTTTAAACACTTTTATTAGTTATTATTCATATTTAATGTCATACTTTAAAGCTTTTTCCCAGAGTAAAGCATGTAATTTGATTCAAAATAGGTGATTCTTAGAACTATCATCATTCGACTAATGAATATGACATATATGGCAAAAATGACCCCGTAGACATGCTTGCAGAGGCTTACAATGTAGTTTATGCATAATTAATCTCTAAATATAGCTGAATATTACATATATGTTTAGTTTATTACGATTTATCATCTATCACCATTCACAATTTTCAAAAATTAAA
The DNA here is from genome assembly GCA_030765055.1 of Mantis religiosa. Classification (NCBI taxonomy): domain Eukaryota; kingdom Metazoa; phylum Arthropoda; class Insecta; order Mantodea; family Mantidae; genus Mantis; species Mantis religiosa. Next base: position 125,592,197 of record CM060947.1, read on the forward strand.
TGGGGTCCTCCTGACCCCACCATAACATTTGTGCTACTAAAACTGTACCATACCGGTAACGGGTTAACCACGTGGTGCAAGAGTGTACTCAAACTCACAATGTAAGTGCTGGAGACTGTTATGTAAACAGAGTATTGAATTTTACTAAATAATTGCATTGTGAAATATTACATAGTTTCTTTGATTTTGTTATGTAAAAACCTCTCGCTGTTCTGTTAAGTCTGGTAAAGTTGGATCCTGAAAGAAGTCCCATTCTGTACCATGACAATGAAACTGAGCGAGGTGGCGCCCTAGTAACCTGTGATCTGCAGGTGTAAGTTCGTTCTCCGTCAGTCGCTGCCCTTGTCATTAGACAAAATTGGGATGAATTCCCTAAGAGTGTTTCCTTCGTTATTCTTGTACTTCCTTATCATTTCTTAGGTTTGGTTGTCCGCGCGATAGTTCCGACAAATGCAGGCAGATGGTGCAGCTGTAGGCTTTAGGAATATCCTTCTCTTGCGCCCCTAGAACTATGTGCCTAGACTCCTAGAGTCCCTTCATCGCCCTATTCCTCTATTGTTAGAAACTTCTGCACCTATCTGAGGTTTCGTTGACTCTCTCTGCTGTATACGGTCTTCTTTCGCTACCCTGTGGGTGGTAGCTGATAATAGATTCAGTCGTATCGCGCTTGGCGATCACGTCACATCATAAAAGAGATCTATTCTCGACCACAAGAGATACTTTGGTACTATTTGCATAACAAAATAAAATTACTTTCTTCTAAACGCTATTAAGCAAAGAAAGTTACACGTATAGAATATTCACTTGGAATTTACAGTTTATTCTACAAAAATACCAACATAAAGCACTTAAAATGGTGTAAACAATTTATTGTACTCCTGGCTCAAACTCCACTTAAAGTACTGCTGGATTAAGTGAATTAACATACAATGGCGCTTTATGGTGATTTGTGGTGTAAAGAACGTAGGAGAGAGAGCACAACTCGACTCTGCAACCCTCTCCTCTCCGGAGGAAAAGATGAGGCGATGGGAGATCATAGGTTGGCAAAACGGCCGAGCCAGCAAAACTGTAAGGAGGTACAAAAGCCTTTAATGAGTGAATAATTGTCACAAGGAATAGGGTAACGAAGCGACTCTGGCATTCTGGACAGCAACTTCAAAGGGAGTCAGAGAAAGTTTACATAGAGCACGCATCTGCGTTATCTATCTGCATCTGACGGAACTACCACACTGATAGGCAAATCTGAGAAGTAAGAAAGAAATCCCTGAAGTACACAACCCAGCCCACCCTCCAAATGCGAGCTTCAAACGTTACCATCACACCACCATTTCTATACACTTTTCATAATGTTTGCTTAAGGCAATCAATGTCTTGTTGCTGTATAATGGCGTCTTATTGCCAAACTAGGAACAGTTTTATCCCAAGAGCAACGGGATGTTCGTGTTAACTGCTGGGAAATACTTTAATATCATTCTCGTCTGTAAAGGACGAGCTCATAAAGAGCAAACAAGCCAAGCTTGCCTCATAACCAAAGTTTGAAGATTCATTGCAGCAGGAGACTGGAAATGTGGTTGCCCAGACTTGAGCTAGGTGCATTAGAGTGCGCAGGATGTCTTAAAGGGATAAGACTTGCGGTATGAGTCACGTCAAGCTAGAGGAAAACGAAGGAAGTTCCTATATTACGATGTTTCACATAGCGTAACGATAATATTAACACCTTAAGTTATTAAATAATTAATTACAATGACAAACTGAATTATTATGTGTTTCAAATGGGAAGGTGTTGTTCTTGAGCGTTACTAGGTGAGCAACTAATCGGAGCCCTGCAGTGTTGTCGTATTGCATTCCCCCTAGGTGGTGTGTGTCGAGCGCTGAACCAGTCAGTCTCCAATAAATACTATTCGCGCTAAGACAAAATTTCATATTTTGCAAAAACTGATCCACGAGGAAGGAGAGAGTAATGTATTTAACATAATCGTAAAATTCCCCTACTTTTAGCTCATATAATTTTCCTGATACATAAAAAAATAAAGTAAATAACATTATATTATAACAATGCATTGCGACGTAAGCACTGTAATGAATATCATTATTGGTTGGCATGTATGCGTGAACGTATATTTGCAATTACTCAAAACTGAAACGTAAACATTTGAAATTACGTGGTTAAAGAGTGAGTGAGTGAGTGATGATGAGTATAAGGGCGCTCAACTACAGAGGTCATCAGCGCCCTTTATAAAAGAAACTGGTCATGGCAAAAGCCAGATATAAATCATTCTAAAACAGTATAACTATGTTAAAAAAGACAACAAATACATACGCTTTGGAGGGGGAAAAAAGGCATCCAAAAACCATAAATTCTATTTGCTAAATCCTAAAATCTAATCTCGAAAAGAACCTAAAAACCTTCTTCACTACTGCGTTATCGTCCGCTAGCATTTCTGCAAAGCTGACCGGCAGCTGCAGAGACGTCCTAAGGTCTGCTATGTGAAAACACTCTAGCAGCACGTGTCGTACAGACAACGCTTCATTACAAAACGGACATAGTGGAGAAGGCTCCTTTTTAAAAAGAAAACTATGAGTAAAAATGCAGTGCCCAATTCGTAACCGAGCCAAACTCACCTCCTCGCGACGAGATGACCGACAGGAGGTAACCCAGGGAATTGGAAGTTCTTTGACAGATCTAAGTTTATTATTGCGGAGAGCATACCACTCTTCCTGCCAGCAGGTTTGCACAGCTCTCCGCAATTCGGCCCTAAAGTCTTCCGATGTCACAGATGGTATTTTAACCCTGGGCTTCATGATAGCCGTCTTGGCTGCTGAATCCGCCATTTCATTCCCCCGCAAGCCTACGTGACCAGGGATCCATGCACACACCACGTTAACGCCAGAAGCGTGTAAAACGTGGAGGGCATCCTGTATACGCTGCACAATAGGGTGGTAGTTGTACAGCTGCCGTAGGCTTTGAAGTGCACTGAGGGAATCACTCAGGATTAAGCAGTCCCCCAACTTTCGTCGGCGTACGTGTAAAATGGCCCGGTATATTGCATAAAGCTCTGCAGTAAAAATGGAAGTGCTAGTGTGGAATCCGAATGTATAGGGTTCGGTTCCACACACGTAAGCACAACCAACGCCATTTGAGTTCTTGGAGCCATCAGTATAAATTACAAAATGGTCCTCATATCGCGATAAAAATTCTAAAAAACATGTGCGGATACTAGACATAGACATGGTAGATTTATCATATTTAGTCATGCCCAGATCAACCGGGGACGCTCTGCACAACCAAGGAGGGTAGGTCCTCTCCCCCCTAGGATACATCTTGGGCATGTCAGTATCAAGATGTCTAAGGAGCTCCCGGAAACGAAAACCAGGTGGCTTTGGTTTAATAGTAGTGTTCCTATAACGCACGTCCATGAAGGTATTAAAGAACGGCGTAAACGATGGATGTGTGGGCATGCAATTAAGTCCACAGCCATAATTGGCTAATAACATGTTGTGCCTGTACTGCAGAGGAGGTTCTGCAGACTCAGCATACAGGCTTATAACTCGGCTCGTTGGAAATGCCCCAACAGCTATACGTATGCCACAGTTATGGACTGTGTCTAATCTCTTCAGCACAGATGGTCGTGCTGAGCCATAAACGATACTACCATAGTCTAATTTGGAACGGATGAGTGCCCGATAAATTCGCAATAACACTGCACGATCCGCTCCCCACGATTTTCCACTTAGTACCCGCAAGATATTCAAAGATCGGTCACATCGTGCTTTCAGTTGTGCTATATGCGACGACCAACTAAGTTTTCTATCAAATATCAATCCAAGGAACCTCGCCTCATCTGCAAAAGGTAGTAGATCAGCGCCTAGCCGGAGCCTTGGACGTAGTCGACTCTGCTGACGCCAGAAGTATACACAGATGGTTTTCTCAGCGGAAAATCGGAAGCCGTTTTTTAAACTCCAACTCTTAAGGTTGTCCAAGGTGGTCTGAAGACGGCGCTCTAAAAACGGAGTGCGCTGAGATGTACAGTAGACGGCAAAGTCGTCTACAAATAGGCATGACGAGACACCTGGAGGTACACATTTCGAGATAGAATTAATCGCAATAGCAAACAACGTAACACTTAGTACCGATCCCTGTGGTACACCGTTCTCTTGAACAAAAAGGTTCGAAAAAACCGAGCCAACCCTTACTCGGAATACGCGGTCTTTCAGGAATTCCTGAAGGAAGAGTGGTAGGCGTCCACGTATATTCCAGGTGTGCAGAGTACGTAGCAACCCTGCCCGCCAACACGTATCATAAGCCTTTTCGAGGTCAAAAAATATTCCGACTGTTTGACAGTTCTTAAGAAATCCGTGCATAATCTGTGCCGACATGGACACAAGATGATCCACTGTTGAACGGCGTCGTCGGAAACCGCACTGGATGTTATTCAGTAGGTTGTGCGTTTCCAGCCACCATACCAACCGCCCATTTATCATGCGTTCCATCACCTTGCATACGCAACTGGTGAGGGAAATAGGGCGGTAGCTAGAAGGGAGGTGACGGTCCTTGCCAGCTTTCAAGATAGGTATAATGGTAGCTTCTCGCCACTTTTCAGGAAACGTGGCATCAACCCAAACACGGTTATAGACCTCGAGCAGGAATGCCTTACCTTCAGGTGAGAGATGTTGTAACATTTGAACGTGGATTCCATCCGGTCCTGGTGCTGTCAGTCGCGATGACGAAAGAGCGTGTTCTAGCTCTGCCAAGATGAAGAGGCGGTTATAGTCTTCAAGGTTTCTGGAACTAAACACGAAACCTTGAGATTCTACCTGAGTCTTAATTGAGATAAACTCAGGAGCATAATTGCATGAGCTAGACACCTGAGCGAAAGCACAGCCGAAGGTGTTAGCCACAACAAACGGATCAACAACAACTCCTGCAGTTGTTTTCAGACCAGCGATTGGCAGGTGGGTTGATTTTCCGGCCACGCGCCTTAATTTATCCCATACAACAGATGAGGGTGTACATCTGTTAAAAGATGATACAAATTTGTTCCATGAGGTCTTTTTGCTATCCTTAATTATTTGCCTAGATTTTGCACGCGCTTTCTTATACTCAATTAGATTACTTAGCGTAGGGTGTCGTTGGAATACCCTTAGAGCACGTCTACGAGCACGAATAGCATTCCGGCAGTCGTTGGTCCACCATGGGACAGGAAATCGACCGAGTTGGGTAGCCGAACGTGGAATAGACTGTTCTGCAGCGGAAAGAATTTTCTCTGTGAGATGATCGACTAAATCATTCACAGAATCGTGCTCGTTGTATTCAAAGACAGCCAACTGGGTGTAAAGATTCCAGTTGGCACGATCAAAGCGCCATCTAGGGATACGTGAGGGAGACACATCTTGTGCTAAGAGACTAAGAAGACATGGAAAGTGGTCGCTGGAATGTAAATCAGAGATGACATTCCACTGTAATGAAACAGCTAACTGGGATGAACACACTGCCAAATCGATGTGCGAATAGGTGTTAAACGCGTCTGAGAGGAATGTGGGCTCTCCGGTGTTCAGGAGAACCAAGTTATTGCTCTCCAGGAATTTTGCAATGAGGTTGCCTCTCGAACATGCCCGATTTGAGCCCCAAAGTGGGTGATGGGCATTAAAGTCTCCAACTATTAGAAATGGTGTTGAAAGTTGGGAAACCAGATCTTCAAGGTCAACTAACGAGAGGTCATCTGATGGCGGGAGATATACAGTGCAAATGCAAAATTCTATTGATGGCAGCTTAATCCTTACAGCTACAGATTGTAAATCAGACTGTAGCTGTAACGGATCTACAAATATGTCATCCCTGAGGAGCATCATAGTACCCCCGTGTGCAGGAATGCCCTCTTCTGTTTCAACATCACACCTCAGTGGTGTGTAGCGTCTGATTTTAAAGTTGTCTTGTGGTCGTAGCTTAGTCTCTTGTAAGCATACCACTAAGGGGTGATGCTTACTGAGCAAAAGTTCCAATTCTGGTCGATGCGCTCTTAATCCTCGTATGTTCCATTGTAGGATAGCCATTGGAACTATGGGATATAAGATGTAAAGGTAGTCTACATTAAGACGACTTCATGGGTGGCCGAATCAATTTGCCCTTTTTCTTTGGTGTAGGGCTAGTTTCGGCAGGTTTATCCTGCCTCTTCTTTGCTGCAGATGTAGCAGCGTGGTCAGCTGTTTCCTGCTCCATATCCTCTATGGAAGAGGACGGTTTTCCTTCTACAACTTTCGATTCGAGGGGCTCGAAGCGATTCGAAATTCCGACCGACGTAGATGACGGTCGCCGGTCGTGGTCCTCCCCAGAGGATGACTCCGACGATGAACTCGGAGACGCTCTAGGGCTACGTTTCTTGGACTTTTCTGGAGCAGACTTTGTGCTTTCTTTCAGGAAGGCAGTTCTATCATACTGCGTCTTGAACTTGATCTCTGGTGCTTGGTATACAATGGGCAATTTCGTCCTGTTGTTAGAAGTGGATGCTTTCTCAGGCGACTTCACTGACTTGTTATTTTCAGTAGTCTGTGATCTCGGAGTTTTAGATGTTGTTACTGATGCTCTTGGTTGCGATCTAGGCACTAGAACTTTCTCGGATATTGTTGCCCCGTTTATATCAGATGTTTGGGTACCAGCCTCCCGTTTCGGTGACGGAGTAGCCGCCACAGAGCTATAGGTACGGGAGGTGGTTGAAGAGGGCTTGAGAATACATAGAAGTTTCCGGGCTTCCGAAAAGGATACCTTTTCTTTAACCCGGATCTCCTGAATAGCTCGCTCTTCAATATAACGGGGGCATTCTCGTGAACTTGATGGATGTTCACCGCTACAATTTACGCATTCCGGAGGTGATGTACATGCATTTTCATGCATGCCGGCTCCACAGCTGACACATGTAGGTGCGCCTTTACAGAATGCACTAGTGTGACCGAACCGCTGACATTGGTAGCATCTCAGAGGGTTAGGTATGTACGGTCTAACCTCAATCACTTCATATCCTGCCCTGATCCTTTGAGGGAGATCTACCCGATCAAAGGTCAGGAACAGGGTACGAGTAGGAACCATATCCCCTCGTTCTCTCCTTTGGACACGATATACTGCAGTTACGCCTTGTTCCTGGAGGTTCTCCTGAATATCCTCGTTGGACATTCCATCCAACGCGCTAGTGTTTACAACACCGCGCGAGGAATTCAGGGTCCTATGCATCTCCACTTTGACTGGATAACTGCCCAGCATATTGGCTTTCAGTATCTTTGCTGCCTGGGATGCTGTAGTTGCTTCCACCAGCAGCGTGCCATTTCTAGATTTTGTACATGATTTAACAGCACCAGCTATTTTGTCAAGACCTTTCTGTATAATAAACGGATTAACCGTAGAAAAAGTTCTACCTTCCTCCGTTCGTTTAATAACTAAGTAGCGAGGACCACACCCAACTACTTGTTTAACACTGTTTTCAAATAAATCTTTTCCACGTTTATTGTTTTTTGGGGGGTGTAGGTTAACCATAATATTAGGTCTAAATTTCATCCCCCAGTGCTCCCCACCCACCACGGAGTCCAACAAGGGGTCACCCCACTGGGATGACAGGGCTACACAGGGGATATAGCGAGCTCGCCGTCCCACTCACCCTGGAGGTCGGTACAATACCTAGTCCTGGCCGATTGATTAGGGGTGGGTTAGTCCCTAACCTCCCGTTTAGGCGAAGCAGAAGCCAAAGTAGTGTATTAGAAATGCGCACCCTCCCCGAATTCAGAAAAAACTGTTACGAGCTCAGATACGCATCCCTCAACCACCAGGACAAACCTTTCCACCGACACGGGTCTCCACGCACGGCCTACACGTGGGTGGGCCTGTTGACCGTCTCCCTCAACCACGAAGAGGAGACGTGGTTAAAGAAATTTGAACTTTGAATAAGCCAAGGTGTTTGTTAAATTCGATGAGAGGAAACGATACACTTCTTCCTAGTCTAGCAGAACGTGTCTGGTCACATATTTTTGTTTATGAATGGTACCTAATCTCTATTTTCTCTAGAGTGTTCAAGGCAGCATTATTCAGTTACTATTCGATGAAAAAGTGTATCAGCTGGATCAATAAGACGCGATCCACCTTTCCCCCCTTACTACTTCTAGAACAATCCAATAGAGTTAATGTGGACTCAAATTATGTTGCAAACAGAAATAATATGATAAACTGATTGACGCTGAAGGACTTATTCACGAACAAATTGACAAGGAACACAACACTGGGAAAACTGCCTGAGACATCGGATAAACTACAAGAAGACAACTTTTGGAAAGAAATAGCACGTAACGAAATTTTGAAACCTATCATCATAAATTTGCAGTATTCAGACATTGAAGACAATGACAATGACGAATTATCTCTGAAACAGTTATTTTATGTTGTCCCCAAAGAGTTTCAAATGTTGTATTATGTGAGGTTAAGTAGAGTGAGTCATGCACAGAGAAGCTATGTAAGTGGAAATGACGTCACAAAAGTGTTGAATATCAAACTTATTTGTGATTGGTGTGACGCGTATATCGTAAAACGTGGACCAATCAGATATAGAAGATTTTACGTTGCCATGGAGGATATTCAATATTCCTCTAGAGGGATCGAACAATTAGCGAAATGCTAATGTATGGAAGAAGCGGAGCTGGTGTTTCTTCTCCTAACAGTCGCCGTGAAAGGATGTAAGGTTCTCTTCTTAAACGCCGTTGTGTGCGGAAGAGTATAAGTTTATTCTCGTCACAATCATCGAGTATAACTGGATAATCTTTACATTAAACATCATCGCTAGAAGACGCACAATTTAGTTATTATACACGGTAGTGAACAAACGTATAAAACTTCTGATTCTTGCACGCATCCAGATAAACGCGTCACATCAAGTGAATCTTGTGTAAGAATAGTGTTATAAATATTGTATCATACATTTTGTTCGAACTGGTGTTAATTGAAGTAAGGAAATAAAAGTTTCTACATTATTTAATACAAAGGAAAATGATTACTCATTTTACGTAAAATTTCCTTCCGCCGTACCACCCCTGTAAAAGAAGATATCTTGCTCAACCGACTGAAGCCACGCCGAGGTAAGCTGGGAATTCAAGAACCTTCAATTCCAACCCTGTTCCAAATGGTCACCTCAACGAGGGGCATAATTCACCATCCTTCTACACGATTCGACATAAGTCCTGTTCCAAAATGGCGCCCAACGTGGGGCTCGAATAGGCAGAAGGAGGATTACACCGCAGGAGAATAAATAGTGTAATGGACAGGTAACTTCGAATCAAGAAAGAAGAAAGAAGAAAAGTGAGTAAGGAAAATCTTAATAGATAATTAATAGAAAAAGTGACAAAATTATAATTTTCATTTTTTTTATGTTATTAAGAAAGGGAAAAATATTACCTAAAATGGAAGGTAAAAAATTAACAGACAATAAGAATAAAAATGTTGGGGAAGGAGTGGAAAGACTAGTTAGTGATAAGAGAGCAGAAATACAAGAAGTCAGGGAAGTAGTGGAAGGAATGATTAGTGATGATGCAGGAACAAGTAGAACAGAAATTATGCAGAGTAAAGTTAATGAAATGATAATAGACAGGTTAGAGAAAATGATGAGTAATTTTGATGCTAAAATGGATAATTTAAATGCTAAGGTAGATCAAAATTCAGAAAAGGTAGATCAAAATTCAGAGAAGTTAGAAGCTAGGATAGATCAAGGTTTAGGTAACCTAAGAAATGAAATTGAGAAAGGAAGAGAAGAGTGTAGAGAAGGCATAAAATCTTTAAAACAGAAAATAGAATCTCATGATGGAGAAATGTCTAAGTTAAAAGAGATGTTTCAGGAAATGAAAATAAGTCAGGAAAATGTAGTAAAAGATATCAGAAGTGAATTGGCTAAGGAGTCAGAAATCCTTAAGCAACAACAAGTAGAATTTGTAGAAAAACAAAAAGTAGAAATAGGGGAATTAGAGAATAGAATAAGACAAGAAATAGATGTAGTCTTATTAGATAATTCACGGAAATACCATGAGGAAAATATTGAAATACAGAATAATTTTGTAAGAGAGGTAAATAGTATCAGAAATGATGTTAAACTAATGGCTACTGAGGTGCAAACACAACAAGATGAACTAAAAGTTAAATATGATGAAGTCAGTAAGTTGAATAGTGAAATGATTACAAGAATAGATTTGGCACAGGAAAGTTTTGAGAGAGAGAAAGAAAACATTAGCAAGCTGAATCAAGTTGTGATTGCATTACAGGCAAGCAAAATTTCTGAGAACCAGAGGGTAATAAAATCTTAGAATATTACATGTATTGACTCACCTGGTAATTCAGGTAATATTGTACAAAACTTAGAGAATTATTTGGAGAGTGACGATACAGAATCTTTGTCACCTGATTGTGAAGTAAATGGTAATAGACAAATACAAAACATGCACACACATACACAGTTACACAGTCAAGGTAACACAAATTGTACAAATTATTTGTTGCATGACATAAGTCCACCTACTTTCGAAGAAGAATCGGGAGACAATCCCAAAATATTTCTAAAGGAATTAGAAGAATATTTTAAAATTAAAAAGATTCCAAATGAATTTAGGATGATGATTGTTAAAAGGTGTTTGAAGAAAAATGCTTTAGAATGGCTGAGGTTAACACTAGCATCACATGAAACGTATAGTATGTTTAGGAATGTGTTTATAAATAGGTTCTGGGGTCCAGAAAGACAGAGAAGAATTAAAGTCGAACTGGCCACTGGTAAATTTGAGTTCAAGAAGGGTGTGTCCATGACTGAATATTTCCTAAAACTTGCTAACAAAAGCAAACTTGTGAATCCAGATATGTCAGAAACCGAGATCGTGAATATGCTAATACGACATTATCCACCACACATTAGAAACCACCTAATTGTGGCTAAGCCCGTCGACTTTACTGATATGATTGAGTTATTATCAGAGTTTGAGGCTCATAACCTTAATTCTGATTCTAATCATAGTCAAGTTGATCATGACAAGACTCATATAGAACAAAAGCAAGTAAATAGACAGGAAGTAAGACCAACATTCAGGGAAAATCACAACCATACTAACCAAAACCAAAATAGTTTTAACCAAAATTGGGGCGGGGCACGTTCAAGAGACAACTATGAACGAAGAGAGTACAACCCCAGAAAGACATATGAATCGGTAGTGCCAGGTATAGGAAGGAGAATACCAAATACTCCTAGGAGGAATTATAATAATAACCAACCTGTGGGAAATGTGAGGAGTAATCAGGTGAATCAACTGAGGTTTTACAGGGGAAATAACTTAAGAACGGGTTATCCAAGTAGAGGAAGAGGAACTAGCATCGAAGACTCTTCATTAAGAGATTTTAGGGGTCCTAGGTTTGAAAGAGCAGACAATAACCTAGAAAGGACACCTACTCAGGGAATAGAAAGAGAAATAAATAACGGTAGTACCAACCCGACTGCTAGTGTAACTACCGACCGCACTAATGCGGAAAACTGAGTACCAAATCATTTTGTGCCTTGGAAAGTGGTTCGGTAGAAATGACACAGGGCAAAATCAAAATTCAAAATTTACCAGAAGATAAGCTCACTCTCTCCAGAAGTAAAGATCGGGAATTAGTAAATCCACCTCAGATTAACCTTCGTATAGGCGATAGCGAATATAAAGTATTGATAGACACAGGAGCTAGTTCATCAGTAATAAGTGAGAACTTATTCAAGGAATTACTATCCAAGTTTAGGATTGAATATTTAAACGTGTGTAATGTATACTGTAGCACAGTTATTGGGAAAAAGAAAGATAAAGTTAAATATCAAGCGTTAATTCCTGCGCGAATAGATGATTGGAATTTCAATTTTATCGTATTGGTAATACCAAACTTAGCTCGTGATATTATTATTGGCAATGATGTATTGTATGATTGGCAAAGTGTGATAGATTTCGAAAAACATGAAATGAAGGTCAAAGGAGATAATGAAGTAATAAAAATAAATTTGTTAGAAGAAATTATATTAAAAGAAGATGAGAAGGATAGTATAAATGATGATAGGTTTTTTGTAGAAAATATACTATTATACGAAGAAGATATAATTAATAATGAAGAAGATGATAGTGGTAAAGAGAATTTACTTTTAAATAATAAAGAAAATGAGACGTTTGACCTTGGAGATCATTGTTGCCAAATAAACACATTAAATACCGACACCGAGCGAAAACAAGAAGAGGAAGAAATGATATTCCAAAGAACTTTGAAAGAAAAGTTAGGGAAAACATACAATTTAAATCAAGCGCAAAGAGAACAGTTGAGGTTATGTATACTAAAGAACAGGAACGTTTTTAGTACGAAACCTGGATTGTGTAATAAGTACATACATACATTTAAGGTGAACGACATTTCTCCTTATACTCATAAAAGTAGATCTGTGCCTATCGCTATTAGACAACAAGCATCTGAAGTAATAAACGATATGCTAGAAAATGGAATCATAGAGATTTCTAATTCGCCTTACCTAAATCCTTTGTGTTGGGTACATAAATCGAACGGAACACTGCGTATGACGATTGACGCAAGAAAGATAAACTCACTAACACAACCCGATCACTTCAGACCTCTTGGAGTTGATGAGGTATTATCAAAATTAGGACGTGGAAAATATTTCTCAAAATTAGATTTGGTTTCATCAGAGTGATGCGTGATTTAGGCTTGTATTTCAGAATTCTGTGTCATTCTAACCACCGAGGCTGGTACAAATACTGCCATATTATTGAGAAAATCATTAACAATACCCCAAACTCTACTACCAAATTTTCACCAATCGAATTAATGACTGGACTAAAACCTGAACCTCTAGTAATAAAAGCACCAACGACCTTAAAAGTAGATGAAATGGAATTGAATGAAGAAGAAAAGTGTGCTGAAGCATTTCGAAGAATAAAAGAAAAAGCAGAGAAAAGATTATCAAAGATACAAAGAAAAGGAGCGAAATGGAATCCTGAAATAAATGATAAAGTTCTCGTAAAGACATTTAATATCTCCAGTTCTAAAATCAAATCCTATTGGAGAATGAATTTGTTATATAAAGGTCCATATAAAATAGTAAGAAAATTTGGGGATCATACGTACGAATTAAGAGACGATGATAATAAAATGATAGGAAAATATCACAAAACACTTTTAAAACCTTTCAAAAGCCTTGACACTCACAAGAACAAATGATTTAAAAAAAAAAAAAAAAAAAAAAAAATATATGTTTATGAATTACTGAAAAATGTTTTGTTTATTATTATTGTGTTCGAATAATTTCTGATTTTATATTGTTATTTTAAATTGTATTAATTGTTCATTGTTGTAATAATGTTTAATTATTGGGGCATTCTTCAGAATATATGGAACAATATTATTGGAAGATTTAAGTTAATTTTCCATATATTCTGAAGAGGGGCATCTGAAACAGTTATTTTATGTTGTCCCCAAAGAGTTTCAAATGTTGTATTATGTGAGGTTAAGTAGAGTGAGTCATGCACAGAGAAGCTATGTAAGTGGAAATGACGTCACAAAAGTGTTGAATATCAAACTTATTTGTGATTGGTGTGACGCGTATATCGTAAAACGTGGACCAATCAGATATAGAAGATTTTACGTTGCCATGGAGGATATTCAATATTCCTCTAGAGGGATCGAACTATTAGCGAAATGCTAATGTATGGAAGAAGCGGAGCTGGTGTTTCTTCTCCTAACAGTCGCCGTGAAAGGATGTAAGGTTCTCTTCTTAAACGCCGTTGTGTGCGGAAGAGTATAAGTTTATTCTCGTCACAATCATCGAGTATAACTGGATAATCTTTACATTAAACATCATCGCTAGAAGACGCACAATTTAGTTATTATACACGGTAGTGAACAAACGTATAAAACTTCTGATTCTTGCACGCATCCAGATAAACGCGTCACATCAAGTGAATCTTGTGTAAGAATAGTGTTATAAATATTGTATCATACATTTTGTTCGAACTGGTGTTAATTGAAGTAAGGAAATAAAAGTTTCTACATTATTTAATACAAAGGAAAATGATTACTCATTTTACGTAAAATTTCCTTCCGCCGTACCACCCCTGTAAAAGAAGATATCTTGCTCAACCGACTGAAGCCACGCCGAGGTAAGCTGGGAATTCAAGAACCTTCAATTCCAACCCTGTTCCAAATGGTCACCTCAACGAGGGGCATAATTCACCATCCTTCTACACGATTCGACATAAGTCCTGTTCCATCTCTTAACGCAAGTAACATTCACAGCTGTACGGATGCTCCGCTGGTATTATAGAGATTAGGAACCATTCATAAACAAAGATATAATGTGACCAGACACGTTCTGCCAGGGCAGCAGGAAATTTATTGTTTCATCTCGCTCGAATTGGATTATTGAAAGTAATTCTTTTATCACGTCATGTCAAACATTTACGTTTCAGTTCTGAGTAATTACAAATATACGTACACATATACATGCCAACCAATGATGTATTCATGCAGTGCTTACGTCGCGCTTTATTGTTATAATACAGGTAATAGTGGTTTATTTATTTGTATTAGAAAAACTATTTGAGCTAAAAATATGAGGTTTTCATGGTTATGTTAGATACATTTCTCTCTACCTTCCACATGGATCAGTTTCGGCAAAATCTGAATTTTTGTCTTAGCGCGAATAGTATGTCATGCAGATTGATTAGGTAGGCACTCGTCACACACCACTTAGGGGGAATGCAATACAACACCGCAGGACACCGATTGGTTGCTCACCTAGTAGCGCTCAAGGACAAAGACCTTCCCATTTGAAGCACATAATAGATATTATAGTCATCCTATGGCTTACACTCACCTGGAGTGGATTAGAAATTACTTGAGGTTACGCCATTTATTTTCTGCAGAATAATCTGTTTTCCTTGACAGGTATATATCTTACAACTCCTTTGTCTATGTAAAAACGAAATCCTAGGTCTTTTTGCATTCTCAGTAGTTATACAATAAGGGCCTTAAAATAGAAACTAGGCATATTGATACAATCATTCATTAAATGGCATATCGTTTACCTGTGAGGGAAATTAAGGAAATTTGTATTCCGTGTACAGTTTTAATTACATGTTCAGAGTAATTAACCTGTCAACGTATAATATCAGCGTAAACCACATTTAATTTTCCACAAATGATTCGCTTAATGTCCCAGCCATTTGAAGTTCTCAAATGACCGTAATGATTCTGTTTTTGTTTTTTAATGAAGTTAGTGGACATTTAATATTTCCCATAATGGACCGCAGGAAACATTATAAAACAGTACAAACAGTTTTAAGCATGTTAAATTAATTGGAAGCACAAATATTTCTTAATGTATTGCACATTTAATACTAGCAATGAAATTGACAATGTTTGTTTAATTACAAAATTAACGAGTAACAAAATTAAGCTCTTGTTTCTGCACAAATGGAATTCAACATTTATTTTGGACTTGCCTCGATGAATTTTAACATTTGTCATGGTTGATCACAGAGGAATTACATCTGTCTATTTATTGTTATACAACCGAGAAATGTTAACATATCCCAACAGAAATTATTAAATAAAACAACATGCACACCGCTATATTTAAATATTATATATTTTAAGAATGAAAAGAGCCGGATTGAAAAATCCAATGTCATATCCGGGATTTGAACCACGGATCCCCCGCTCTCCGTGTGGTTGCTGTAACCAACTGAGCTGCTATGGCCAACATGCCGACATCACATTAAATTCTACAACAAACTCAAATGTTTCCCGGTAGACCACTAGGGGTTCTCGTATGCTATGTGACACACACCTTTTGTGGCGACTTACTATGCTGTAAGTACGTCGGTCTCAGGTTTGCTAGTAAAACCACTATGTTATTCAGGTAAATTGATAGATATAATATTTATATTTTATATATTTATATATTTTCACAAATGCATCATAATTACTGATTTCTTCAAAACCTGGTGAGCTCACTCACATGAATAAAGTTAAACTCACTCTTCTATCTGCTGTCCTTGCCGAAGCTTATTTTCGTAACTAATTCTTCTCAGTCCAGATAAACTTTAATCACATTCACACTTTCTTTCGTACCATAAATTTGGTACAATACTATATGACCCATCTCATATCAAGGGGGCTCTGAATTCAAATCTCGATGAGGATAACGTTTTCTTTTCCGCCTTCTTTTCTCTCTTACCCCGAGAAAACTAATTTCGGGTAACTCTAAGCCCTAAGGACTCAGGGCGCATATGAACATCATTTCAATGTTTCCTTCATTTACCAACTCATATTCATTATCCTAATCGGTCAATGAACTTAAATGTAAGGTACAGGAAGCGAGTTGCTGTGAAATCCTATGTGGAATTCCATCTCAAAAGAGTATACACATTTAACATTAAAACCAAATAGAAGGAATAACTCTTATTAGGATAACCTGGCACAGGTAGCATGATTTAACGAAACGTCATACTCCGTGTATTAAACTAATTTTTCTTCTTTTACGGTTAAAAGTTACACAAAATTTATTCAGAGAGCAGATGACTTTACAGCCCATTCCCACAAAATTCAAAATGCACGTCTTATGCTTAAAGTAAATATCTTAAACATTTATTTTTCAAGCGAAAGTATCACATAACTGTTTATGAAAAAAGCCTCTGGGAAGAAAATAGAAATAACGGCAGTTTTCTACAAAGGAGAAGTTTAGGTTGAGAAAATGGTCTGAAAACATTATACCTTGTTCTGGGAGAACCTGAATACCAATTTAAGTATTTAACCGAACTCGTTTTTCAGTTATGTATAGGCCGCGCCCTGGCCCAGCGATTGGACCGCCTGGCTCTCACCAAGGCGGCCCGGGCTTGATTGCAGGTGATCGTATGTGAGATTTGTGGTGGACAACACGGCGCTGTGGTGGGTTTTCTCGGGGCCTTCCGGTTTCCCCCGAATTTTTTTCCCTTCGTGCCCCATCTTCATTTAATGAATCATCAATGTTGCCGCCTGTGGTGCCGTATTTAGTAAAAGTTGGCGTTAAACACTATACACTCAGTTATGGTCTTCACACACACACACACACACACACACACATACACACACATGCACACTCACACACACTCACGGGTGCATGTTTTAAACGTATTTAAGCTTTTGGAGTAATAATTAAGCGGGTCTTAAAACATAAAACCCCGGTATCGATATTTTTAATGGAGTACAAAGCTTCCTCTAATGCCTACTACTGGTAAGCAGTAAAGAAAGTAACATTGTGTACTCCTGAACTGAGTATCATAATATCATCAGACGACCGCATATGTCTCAACCAAAGTGTCACTTAACTTTGCTTCCATTATACACCTTATGATTTAGAGTTTATATTTATATTCCGTTTATTAAAATAAGAGAGAATTCGTTTGTCATTTTGTTTTCATAAACCTCATTCTAGTGATGTAACACAGTATTGAATTAGATCTTCTTAAAACATGTAAATTAATATTAGAAACCTCACTTTTCCTTCAAAAAATCTGTGACAAATTTGAAAAATTAAAATTTATTGTGAAACTCACTCAGTAATATATGGTGTAATCCTCATTGAAGTGTATGCAAGGCATGCAAAAGATTAGTCTATAAAAATGATCATAATAAATACTTTTTGTCGTCTTAAATGACTTCAGCTAATTTAATACATAATGTTACAGACCTCACTTTTCGGTCTAAACTGCGCGAATTTTGGAAAATTAAAGTTTATTGTGAAACTTAATTTGTAATACACAATCTCTCATTGTGGAATATTCAAGTTATGCAAAAGGTTAACCTATGGACCGTTCGGTACATTATTTTTCGTTTTAGGTGTTTTCAGGTACTTTAATGCTTTGTGACGTCAGCAAATAAGGCTATTCTTATGTATAGTTGCTACAGAAGGAATAATGTGAAATATAGGTCACCTGAGGGGAAACTATGTCCAATCCTTGTAATGGAATTGACCTTTAGTTTATATAGAACCACCAATATCTTTTCCTCGAATCATACAGATTTGAGTCTGCTTTGAGTATTTCGAGCTACTAGAGTGCCTTTGGAATATTTTACATCTGATGAGCTTCTGTAGTCCTAATTCTACTAAATAATGCTTTACTAAACAAATTAGAACATTTGACACTGCAACGCTGAAAATTTAATTAATAAGAAAATGTATCTTTATGAGCTGTGCATGGAATTGTCTTGATTCTTGCAACGTATTTTTATATCTTGATGGAGAGTGATGCGCAGTGGTATCTGGACGAGTCCGCTTCAGAACGGTTGCAACTGGAGGGGAGGGCAGGTCAGTTGCGTATCATTTGCGAGCAAGTTAACAAGTGCAAACCAACTGAGTAATACTACTTCTTGTTTCAAAAGGCGTATGTCTCCTGGTTCCAAAAGTGCATTTAGAAATATTAGGAAATAAGATGCTACATTTAATGTGCACGAGAAATAATAACCAGTGCCTATCGATTTATGAGAAAGGAACAATGGTCTGGGTTTGCTATGAAAATCTGCGAAAGGATATCTGAGGCAACAGTTGTATCTAAAAGCTGTTTATAAGAATTACTGAGGAAAGAAACACCATTGGTGCTAGTGAAACAACGTCCTTCTTTATACCTAGTAAACAAAGATTAAGAACATGAACAAAATATAATTTGATGGGTTAATTGAAAAGTAGTTAGGCGAACTGTGAATAATTTTTAAAACACATAAAAACAAAGACCAACTCTGAAGAAAGTGATTATGATGCTTCAAAATTCTATTGACTTTCAAGGCAGTGTCTGAACATTGAGAGAGTTCTTTTGAAGCTATGGCAGAAAACCAGGTACGACAGACAAATTTTAAAGGAGCATCGTACCATACGGGCAAAAATGCTTAAGTACTTACGAAATATTCACAGATATCGCAGTGAAGTTTATATAGTTTACATTTAAGAAACTTATATCAACATAGCACATACTAGATCATATGCCTGGAGTGAAAATCGTTACAGGGACTCCGTAGCGATGTCGAAAGGCCGACAGTTTTTATCATGCCTGCTGGAGAACAGGGTTTTGTTCGAAACGCTTATGTACTATTTAAGATCCAACAAAAGCGTGAAGATTACTACGACAGTAAGAATTACAGCTTAATTTATAACAGCTGCAATACTGGCTACGAGAACGACATTTGTTTTTAGACAGCTTGTGAAGCGTACTCCCCTCTCGTAATCTTACGCGTATGACGCATTGTGGCAATAAGTGCACTATCCTCACCACAATTCTTACTCATTTCATCCCAGGATTTATTTCAAGATAAAATAATACATCTGTACATTGCTGACGTCTACATAGCCATATTATTATGGTTTGTAGATTATACAAATACGTTATTAGATGATCCCCATTCTTTTATGCCGTTTTAATGTTAATTTTGCGTGAAATTTGATAACACTATTTGAATATTTTATTACCATCTGCGTATCTAATAATTGCCTTATATTTATATTATGTGTCTAAGGAGTTTTAATATTCTTCACGTTTTACGTCAGGATAATTCTCAAGTATCAAACATTTTAATAATGAATTACGAAGTAACAGTAACTTTGTATATTCTTTACGCACTTTTTGAAGAAGGATCATCCCTATCCGGAAGCACTCCGGTATTGTGAGGGTGAGTATTATGAAGAGAGCAATATTATGAGGGAGAAATGGTAATTACCAGGGTAGTAGGCGTAGTTATGAATTAATTGAATTATGAATTAATTATGAATTAATTACCATGAATTAATGTCCGAAACTGAGGATAAGCCATGTCAGTTTTCCTTTATCTACATTACTAAGTCATATAAATTGTTATTTTTCTTGTCCTTATATTCGGCAATGAGCTGAGAAATCCTCTTATATTCAGCTGTATTCGGTGTCAGTTATTTTATTCCTTTATGGATGTTAAGTTTAATAAATTAAGTAAATGTATATGTTAGGTAGTCCTGCACCGTGGCGTAGTGGGCTAAAGCAGCATGCCCTTGTCCCTGGCCACGGAAACCAGCCCGGGTTCAATCCCACCCATGTGGTGGGGATTTTAGGTCCCGGGTATAGGACCGGTGTCCACTCAGCATCGTGAGGAAAGTGAGGAGCTTACACTAGGTAAGCGACCTTGGTCACGGAAACCAACATTCCGGCTGGGGGTTGCCGAGATGCTGACCATATCTCCTCCCCGTATCTGTTGGATGATCGCCCACCTCTGCCGTGCGTATGTGGGCGTGAGGCCGGCAGTCAGGTTGGTTGGCCTTGGCCTTCTAAGGGCTGTCGCGCCATGGGTTTTATGTGTTAGGTATTTTAGTATGTATGATGTCATGTTTACATATTTTATTAATGATTAAGTAACTTTTAAACAAAGCATTAGCTCATCAGAATCTGATATTGCGAATTATTTTGTAGCCAAAAACATACATTATTCATATATTTAAATGGTACCATCATTATGGATAGTTTGGTAACGTAACCGTAAACTAGTTTAGATGGATTTTCGAAGATTTCAATGCATTATCTCTGATTATATGCCCTTCATACGAGTTTATCTTTAATAAGGGCTCCAAGGACCGTATCAGAGCTGCAAAGCGGCTGGAATTACGCATCTCGTAATTATGCGGTAAAGACTCCACTGTGCAGGTCTTTGATCCGTGGACAAAGCGTACAGCCTAATACGTTATAGCCCCTAATATAACTAAAGCCAACGTAATTGCTTTATTAAGGCCAATAGAATGCTATTCAAATTATTAGGATGCGCAATACTGATACAGTATACAAAATTGCAGTCTCCAATAATGTGAACGCTAATGTAGACGCTGCAGATAATTCCGGATGAACGATTATGGGCGTAAATAATGTAGTGTAGGTCAAGAGTAATAATTAAAGTAACTAATTTGTTAGAGTTCGGGTAATGGAAGGCATTTTTAAGAGTCGTTACATTCATAATAACAACAGAAAAATAGTGTATAACAAACTATCTTTTTAATCAATTTTTAATACAATGTATCCACAAAAGAAAAATAAATGAAGGAAACCTTGTAACCATTAAAAGGTATTATAAACTAAATTGGATACAATTATGTTTGCGATGATCAAATTGTTTGGGTGGAATATGAAATTCCGTTACAAATGTCACACTAATATTGAACATTTCGTCGGTCATGCGGTATCTAGCAGAGGCCAATTACTTTTTACTTAATTTTATTGATTTCTGTAAATGCATTTCATTATTTTTAAAAATGTTCGTCAAGTTATTTTTTATTTTCGTTCTTAATATAATAATACTGTTGGTAGATTAACACAAATGACGGTGTGGTATTAACAAAAAGGCAGCAGATGTTAGAACATAGTATAAAAGAGTAAAACAACTTATTACATAAAAATAAAACAATTTTTACGTATTACAACGCATGCTAGTTGTTTTTTCTCCTCTTTTCCCTCAGTTTTCCTATTTTACACTATCCCATTTTTCCAACTCCAAACTCGCAAAGCATTCATGGCTTATAATTTTACAGTATTTCAAACAAAAGTACTTTTTGAACTTCCCATAGGTTATGTCAACTTGTTGTACATGTAACTCTGGGTTCACGATGCTTTCCCCACTTTTTATTTCATTCCATTCTAACTGGAACACCGGTGTCACGTTCCTCTGTGTGAGAATTTTCTTCTCTTCTATCAGGTAGAAAATCATCTGTGTCTGTATCAAGTCTACTACACATTGTAGGACCTGAAGCTTTCACGGTGAGCGTTATTACTCAAGGCTTCGAGGGTGATCAGCCGTGTGAGGTGTATAAATGTTGAGCTTTCGGTCATTTTATACTCCATGGCCTTCCTCAGATCCCAAAGATCCTGAAGATGCACCGCGACCGACGGAATAATTGAAAAAATGCCATATGTTATTTTCTCTATGCATTTTTAAACAAACGATTCTTAGGAAGTTTATTAATCTGCTAATTTACGTTAATCCAGATAAAGAGTTTACTAAAATTACATTGTTACTTATTTCTTGTAGGCACAATGGGAATACAATACAGCAGAGGAGCAACTAAAAAGCCAAAATAAAGTAAAAGTTGTTTACCAATTGCGAAGAGATTAATGGGAAATTTACATCACTAATAAGGAATAACTCAGAAATGGCTTTCGCAAAAATTAAGATAATAATGAACGAGGAAAAAAAAACAGTTGAACAATTAAGAGGTCTATACTTCTGCAATAAATATCTTACGGTTTATCAGCTATGCTAAATTAATTCCGGATGAAGACGTCCTCAAAATATTATTCACAGAAAGCTTAAGTTATCAGAACATTTCATTTGTAATAAACGTATGGCAATTTAATCAGAATTATTACACTCATTTCTGAGAGAACAAAATGTTCCATGCAAACATAAAAATTGGCGATAATTTTTAAAATCTTTATGTTCATACTTGGTAGACGCACAGCTGTGATACCAAGTTTTGTATTCGACCGAATTTTAATTTTTAAGTATGTGTTCAGAGTCAGACACGAAGGCAGACACACAGACGCACATACTGACACACAAATTGACCTTTTTCTAAGTGTGTTTTCGGGATGAGTCTCAAATCTCGTATTTCCAGGGAAGTTTGACTTCCTAAGGAAGTCATAAATGAAATAAACATATTTTCTAGTAAACCATGGTAACTTCATGTAATTGTAATTCCTGATGCTTATATTAAATATGGGTACTTTAATGAAGTAAGCAATATACAAATCTTGTGAAATAAATTAAAACGTAAAGAAGAAGGTTCATAAAGAATCTCATGAGGAACCCAGGATAGCTCATCATAAACTACTGAATGTTAATTATTGATATAAATGGCTCTTGCAAGTTAACAGAGTATAATTGATCCGCAGTGAAATAGCAATCAAATACAAATAATAGGTGCAAAGGGATAATCGATAGTGTTATTAGAAGGTGTGCCGAAAAGACAACTATTACGGTACATAAATAATAGGAGATAATGGAAAATTGAGCGGTAAGAGGAGGAAACAACGCTAAGGAGGAAGGGAAATACCGTGAAACACATAGTCGATTAGCTTTTCGAGAATTAGAAAACAGAAAATATATATAAATTAGAGTGAGTGAGTAAATAATTCTTTGTGTAATACAGCTTTGAGACACTGTTACCAAGGGTATCATACTCGTTACAGCCATTGAAGTTACGTGTTGAGAGGAAATGATTTTATATACCATTTAAATGAGAAGTTTAGAGCTTATTAAGGAATACTAGTTCCAAAAATAAAGAATTTGGTATCGGGAGTTAATTTTTTTCCTTGGGAAGGATTATACGTAGGCCTTTGCTGTAGTTGGTAACCATGCTGTCATTAAGCTGCTCTAAGTGCAGTAATTGCAAAACATAAGATTTGCCACCTATTTATTTAGAGTAATTTCCTTTTCTCAGGGTTCGCCTTCAGCACAAAGTATCTAAAAGTTATCTCACAGTATTAGAACAGTAAATATCGAGGGTATCGCCGAATCGTCGCTATGAAGGTCCCATCCTACCTTTTATTTCTTAAACTCCTGTTATTTTCCTTTACTGAAAAATATTACATCAATTACACAATCAAATGGTTTTACATATATTTCGCAGTAGTATTCTCTTTACACATTTACTTTCAGTGTGCGATCTTTAAGCGCGATCATTTGTTTTGTTCCTCACAAGCACAATTCGGTCATTTACGTACTCAAAACTTAATCTCCTTCATACTTACTTTCTTGTTTGCCCCAGCCGCACGCCTCTAATGCCATCCGTAAAGTGGGATCTCATTGGCATTGTCATTTTTCTTACTGGAGGGAATATCAGAATAGGAACTAAACTCTGTTTTCTTGTTGGTAACAGCTGACTCCCTGGAAGTGAGTGGTCGTTTGGTTCAGAAAGATAGCTGGCAGGATTTCGTGAATACTGATAGTTTCTACCGAGTTCTCAACATGGCGAGGAAACTCTGTAGTTACAAGTTGAGGAGTAATTGAGCCTTTTTGTTGAGTCCTGTGAGATGATTGCCCATTTCATTTAGGAATATCAGTTACAGCACATCTGTTTTCCTGCAATCAGTGGATGCTTGGTGTCTGAAGAGAGAATGAGGGTCCTTACCTAAATTAAGGAGGAATTAGAACATCCACAACCAGCGGTACTAAAATTGCACAATATGTTATTCATTATTTAGTAAACACCAAGCATGTGTGTCAAATATTTTAAGCGAAAAAAACTTATTTGATTACCGAAGTAATTTTATGAATAAGTGGGAAATATACTTGTATTACAGTCACTTTAAACTTTAAATTTATGCACGCATTTGTATTGCTAAATTTATCAAGAGGGATGGTGCAGGTGGTAGCGTGTTTCCCATTTGGGATGTCGTGGGTTTGGTTTCCGTAGCGGTACTTTTTGACTCGTGGTTTTTGGGAATTTTCTTTGGTCGTTAGGCGAAAGTGGGGATGCTAGTAATATCTGCCGATTAATATCTTCTATCCATTCTATCCATTTCATCTTACTCCTTCTTTCCCTTCACCTGTTATTCTGCTGGGCTATTTCAGTTATCTACGCGGGAATTTTGGAGTGCTAGACACAGAATTTGTTCTTCGGATTAGAACAGTCTCTGTGTTAGGCACTCCCCATGGAATATATAAGCCCACCGGTTAAGGAGGTGAATCGGTGGTACGAGCCGCCCCCGAGTTTCAATCCATCGCTATTGGGAACCTCGTCCTCCGTTGTAGTTTCTAGTCAGATCGGATCACTCTTAGCACCCTCTTTCTTCGAAATAAAAAAAACCAAAACTTCCGGCAAATCATATACACAAAAGCTCTTCCACAGTTTGAGGTGTTAATTTCCCTTTCCGAGCCTTGTCGTAAAGTCGGTCTTTGGTAAATTTATGATAATTCATTTCTAATTTTTAATTACGTACATGTAGGTATGGAATGTGCCTATTCCCTTCCACTCAAAAAGGGAAAACACTGCAGGAAACATATTGGATCTACAAGCTTTGTAGGCCGCGCCGTGGCTCAGTGGTTAGACCGCTTGGCTCTCACCAAAGCGGCCCATGTTCGATCCCAGGCGACCGCAAAGTGAGATTTGGGGTGGACAACACGGCACTGGGGTGGGTTTTCTCCGGGACCTCCGGTTTCCCCCTCCATCTCATTCCACCGGTGCTCCATCTTCATATCATGTATCATCAATGTCACCGCCTGCGGTGCCATATGTAGTAAAAGTGGGCGTTAAACACTACACACACACATACAAGCTTTGTGCATTACGATGATTTTTGCAGTGCAAGAAGTTATAAGGGAATATAAATGCCCTCCTTTGATTCCATTACACACAAACGCTTTCATGTCATTTCAAGATTCCAATGAAAAATTGTTTTGAGTTCCCTCAATAAAAACGGTTCTAGCGCGCGTGCGTGTTTTTCAGTTACTCCAGTCTTAAGAATCACGAATTAACAATGGAAACAGACACGTTATGATGGGTAATATGAGTTGTTTGAAGTGAATTGCCGAAAAGTGATACACAAAAATTGCACAATGAATGTTCCCTAACGGTGACTATTTAACCTAAGATAAGGATGGCATTAAATACTTATAATGGACAGTAAAACTCCCAGAGAGACGACACGATGCTTGGAAATAACATTCCCGTAGTAGCTTAAGCCCCGAATACTTATTATTACACAACAATTTCTACTTACTTATACATGAACCAATTATAAGTGCCTTCCTATTCGCAACTGCAACACAACCTTTACTCTGACATTATCCATATTTTTATTTCTGTTCTGTTATTCAGAATTTTAGCTACGTGATTAGCAACTTCCCTAATTCTGATATTTAGGTATTCGCTCCTTAAGCTAAGATATTCTTCACTACACTGTTTAACTAATTACTCCCCGATCTCCTAAATTGCATTGGTAATGACTCCTATTCTCTGACAAAATTTTACACTGTCATTTTAATGTAGGTTTATTGACTTACGTATTCATTTCAACACACGGGGATTTTTCTTTAACATTTATTAACCTCCTTACTATTTCCGTATAAAGTTATTAAATTTTTGTAATAATTAGCTAATAATTCTGGTATGATGTCTACAATACTTTATGGGTTGTAACACATGGCTCTGTACAACTTTGCTTCATCTTAATAAACTGCAAACTAATATTATGCTAATGTTAGAGTAATATTGGATGAGCCGAAGTTGAAAATGACAAATAAGGTTTCTAATGCTATTGGTCAACACTTTGAATGTAAAACCACAACTACTCATATACCATTTTCACTGAAAAACAGTTTTTTTTAAATACCTCCATCAGAAACAGATGAAAGACACACTGCAGATGTGTGCAATATGTTTAAACAGAAACGTTACCAGCAAAGTTGAATTATATGCTTATTTTATTTTCCAATAGTGCATATGTATCTACGTACTTGTGATAGGCCTTCCTAAACCTGATAACTCAGCAAAATTAGGTGTTATAGGATATATGAATGCTGCATGAATTATCCCAATTTACCAGCTTGAATAACTAATAATATTAATAATTTATAGGTCTACTTTCCATAACTATCACTCTTATTTTTATTAATGACGTTACGCTTTATATAAGATAGGGTGGTCAAGGGATCGTTTTGGTGTAGTAACAAATGCAAATATAGGGGCTAAGGTTGGAGAATGCTTCAATTGTATCAATATTGGTTATTCTCTGTGCAAGTTGCTTTTTTGTTCTTCCCCTCCTGATATCATAAGCAAACTCTGAATACGGATTGTATATGGCTTATATTTTTCGTTTTGTTTGTCGTCGATGGCCCTCAAGTGAGTTATTGAGGTTAGTTAGCTGGTTCATTGAGTTATCAAGGGGACTTGTTCTCGAACTCTGAAAATGTAAGTGAAGTAGTACTTTATCCGGTAAGTTGATTTCAAAATGTAACATTCTCCCTATGACAAACAAATTATTATATGGGTAAACTTAAATCCCTTGAGTCCCATTATTCGCCTCTGCGTTTTTGAGTATTGAACACCATTTTGCGTTTCAAATGGGAAGAGTTATGGAGTCCAGCTAATCAGATGCCGTATCACACTCAGCGTTGCCAGCTTGTTACACCACTCCTTTTATATTTCCCTCTCTCTCGCACATTCATACCTACAACATGTAGGTCTGCTTGGCGCAGATTTAAGGTTAAGCAAATTATATTTTACAAACTTCAACAATGATGCAGTTGCCAAAAAAAATTGGAAAAAGAATTTTCGCAAATTATGTATACTTTAAATTACTATAACTATAATTATAGTTTATGAATTACCTGTTTTTCTATTCCAATGGAACTGCCAGTGGCTCATCCATATCGGTGTCAATGTCACTTCCGTTATCAGACAATTCGTCATTGTCACTGTCTTCGTCGTCTGAGTCTTGTAAATTTATGATTATAGGTTCCA
Organism: Mantis religiosa; assembly: GCA_030765055.1. Lineage (NCBI taxonomy): Eukaryota > Metazoa > Arthropoda > Insecta > Mantodea > Mantidae > Mantis > Mantis religiosa. The sequence continues at coordinate 125,619,733 of CM060947.1, forward strand.
ACTTCTCGTCGCTTGCTATTTACTTCTTAAAATCATCTTCTTGAAGGTTTTCTGCATGCCTCAAGCAGTTTTTCCAGTCCTGTTGTGTTACCTTGTCAATTTCTTCGTGAAAAAAGTCGTTTAACATCTGTCAGTTTAAAAGTATTATTTCTGTTTGCAATCCCATTTGAGCCCACAACAACTCAATTCGATTATATTGGTAGTGGTAAGGTGGGGGGCGTATTACCCCGTGTCCTGTTTCAATTGCAAGTTGATCCAGCTGATACACTTTTCAGTGTTTTTAACTCATTTTTAGTTTCTGTTTCTAAAGAATTTTTGAAAAACGTGTATACGTTAAAATAATACTTCGAGCCTCACTTCGCAATATCTGCCTTTATGACTCGCCACTAAATTCAGTACAAAAAGCCATTGCACTATTTAGCTGATGCTCTACTGTTGTGTAAAGAACAACTGAATGATAATGATCTGAACTCTCCAGAGTAAACACTTCTTATCCATCATTCATTCATAACATCATTCATAAACATTAGCATACAACATTCCACAGGCTAAACAGGAAATGAAGTGTTTGCTCTTTCTGACTTTAACACAATGACTTATTTACAGTAATTCTTTTATCACCCCATGCCAGTAGTTTAAATTTCAGTTCTCAGTAATGAAAAGTATATGTACATACATACACACCAACCACTTTAGACTCTCTAGTGTAAATAGAGATTACGAACCATTTATAAATAAAGATATAATTTGACCAGACACGTTTTGCCAGGGCAGCAGGAAATTTATTGTTTCCTCTCGCTCGAATTGGATTATTCAAAGTAATTCTTTTATCGCGTCATGTCAAACATTTACGTTTCAGTTCTGAGTAATTGTAAATATAAGTACACGCATATAGGCCTACCAATAATGATATTCATACAGTGCTTGCGTCGCGATTTATTGTTATAATACAGGTAATAGTGGTTTATTTATTTGTATTTGAAAAACTATTTGAGCAAAAAATATGGGGGTTTTATGGTTATGTTAGATACATTACTCTCTACCTTCCACATGAATCAGTTTCGGCAAAATCTGAATTTTTGTATTACCGCGAATAGTATTTGATACAGATTGATTAGGTTGACGCTCGTCACACACCACTTAGCGGGAATGCAACACAACACCGCAGGACTCCGTTCGGTTGCTCATCTAGTAGCGCTCAAAGACAAAAACACCTTCCCATTTGCATTGAATTATTGTTTAGTATTAACATTTAATTTTAACATTCTCCTGTGGCAACAACTGCTCAACTTATCGTATTTTATTTGCCTATTTTCTCTCGTTTAATTGAAACTTTGTCCCATTAGGGTTGCTACACTATTAAAGATCAATTGTAGAACTTCGTCTGTTGACTTAATAGGAGATAAACTTAAATTTCCTTAGTCAGTACTATTATATGCCGTTACCTTATTAGTATTTGCAAACTGCTGTTTTGTTACCAACATTTTAATACACGAACGGATATCAGTCAGCATTTATGTAAAATATGAATTAGCAAGCCTTATATACATTGTAACTGTACTTTACAATTACTGTAATTCTGTGCCTTTAGAAAAGATGTAGATATTTCAAGACTGTTTAGCAGGGACTGCTTCCGGTCTGTATGGTAACCTTGTCCACCCTTCTTCTGTGGCCTTACAGACTGTCCTTTCATAACTTTATAATCCAGAGTAATGTTCAATAACGTTCTGTTCTATCCGCTCACTATTCCCAGTGGTAAGAGTAGGATAGAAATCTTGGCTTACGGCAATTGAATTGAGTGAATACTCGTAGTTAGAGGTTAGATTATACTAATTGCAACAGACTTTCGATCTGATTTCATATTTCCGGTTGCAGATGGAGGAGAGAAGCGATGAATTCATTGTAGCAACCAGATGAATTTATGAATTTTGAGCAATCCAAAAAACACGATCATTTTCATTGAACATTTAAGGAAATATTTGAAATGTGAGTGTCGTGAACTTTTTAGTATCAACTTCTTATAAATGAGTAGCTACCTCACAGAGAAGTGAATGTTGCTGTACATACATCCTTTCCGCTGCCGCTAGGAATGCAAGCAAGTAGTTATGGCATATCTGATAGTTGTTAAGAAAGCTCTTAAAGTAATTCTTAAGTCATAAACATCTAATACCAATTTGAAGTTTTTCTTTTTGAAGAGATTCGGCACTGCGACTACTCTTGGTCTATTCTACCTTATGACCCAATTGGAGTATCAGAAGGAGGAACGATGAGGCGAGAGGAGACATCCCAAGGAGCTACAACAGTGCAAGGGCAGGGTCCCTACATTTTACTTGGATGGAAACCTCCCCCGGCATGCCACGATAACGGACATTGCTCTGTACTGTGGTTTCAAGACGGTCCCAGGAGTCGATCCGGAGGGCGGCAACCGACCTACCGGGATAGGAAGTGGTTCACTGAGAGCATATCATCCTGCCTTGCACCGCTGAGACTCCCGCCGACATTTCTATCCTGAAAAAGACCACCAGATGAGAGATGGTATGAAATGATAATGGAGATGAAATGGAGGGACAGGAAACTCGAGGGATGTAATTAACCTACCCAGGATTCATCTAGCGATCCGGGAAACCCCGAAAAATCCCATGGGTCAAGTAAGTCAGCCACGGGAATTGAAACTGGGCCTCCCGAATGCAGACCAGAGACGAAATCCCTGACCCATCCCGCCAGGTAACTTGAACTTATATGCCAACATTTTATTTAGGAAGTGAAACTGTGTAAGCAGTATAAATATTGCTAGTTTTATTTCTCCATCGCATACCTAGCATGGCAGTACCAAAGGTAGTGGCATATTTAATCCAGAATTTTAGTATTGGTTTTTCATAGATGAGATTTGTACATTAAAACTGTAGGACATATGAGTAATGTGTGTGTGTGTGTGTGTGTGTGTGTGTGTGTGTGTGTGTGTGTGTGTCAATGTGTGTGTGTGTGTGGGTATGGTAGTGCAACACACATATGTCAACATAATATAAAAACGAAAATTTTGATACATGCCAGAGCCATAATTGAGACACATATCGCTTAGGAATGCCAGAAAAAATATTTTATTTAATATATATCTTGAATCTCATACAAATAATTTCTCGCGCCCCTTGGTTTATAAAGAATTTTCTATACAACAGAGTAATTAAGAAATACACATAATTATTGAAAAATGTTAGAGAACACTGTAATATACACTCCCTGACCCAATGATGTAGCATTTGTCTTTCTCGAAATATGAATTGTTACACTACTTACATAGATTTTATGATTAACTGATAACGAATATCAGAGCCCCATATTTTCCCCTTTAATTTACCCCAAGCTACAACATTATATTTGGTATAAACACTTATGATTTTCTTAAGTCTGCTTAAGTTTAAATGTTTATTTTAAACTTAAAGTGGATACAAGAACCAACTTTTTAATAACGTATAGAGGATACCTGAGAATTAGAAATAGAAAAAGATATTTTAAGACCACCTATAAGAGATCTCTTTTTGTCCTTCCTGAACAAGTAGTGATTAGACATCCAAGGTTGGCTTAAAACTTGTTTACTCTGACTGAAATATAGCCATTTTACAAATTGTTCAGGAAAATTAATTGGGCGCAGAGACGTAAATGAATTAACCTAAGAGGGAGGAATTGAAACATACATTAAAATGCAATGCTACGTTCTGTGTTTAAAGTCAAGATGAATGCTATCTAGTTTCCTCTATCTTCTAAATTCAAATGAAATAATCATATACACTCGCATACAGTACATTTTTTACGTCTTTCATTTTTTGTTATGGCTTTTGTCTTTCTTTTTGCCGCGTGAGCTGTTCTCAGTCGATTTGAAACACTTGGATGGCATTTTCTGTTGCTGTTAGATTCGGAGTCCTGAAGACATTTTTGTGGAAGATATTGAAGAACTGAAAGAGGTGTGGGAAAGGAAGCGCAGCCGAAGAAGGGAGCGAAGTGAAATGTGGTGTAAAACTTCTGTACTGCTGCGTAGAGTTTAAACTTTATATCATCGACTTTTACCATTACCACTCCGGTATAGCTTTTGAGGTTAACATTATTCAACTTTACTCTCCGAAGTTCCACTAGATAGATATCTGATGCAAGTTCGCTACATCGAGCACTTTTGGAACTCCCTCTCCAAGATTTAAGGGCGACATAGAAGCATTAGCCCAATCTTGTCGCAGAGTAAGAAGCCTGAAGGATGAAAACTTTTACTTCGTGGAATAGCGTAAGGAAGTTAATCAAATATGGAAAATCGGGCAAGCGATTGCTTCCAAGTTAAATTGTATTTAGCCACAAGGCGGTGACTTCCAGCTTTGCCTTTGGGTCCCCTTAAATACACAGCAAATCTGCAAGTTTGCTTTTCAAAGGAGTTCCGTCAAAGCGAAAAGGCCTTATTAATCTCCGAGGCAAAGCCAATTTTTCTCGAGTTATTGAATAGTTGTTTGCAAAAGCGGCACAACCATTACTTCTCAATGCAGGGAAAAGTTAACCGTTGGAACTACCAATAAGATTAATCGTCCATACATTTTAGCAAATATGAATGAATGAGCTAAACGAGCATCTAATACGCCACTTACTTGGCCTTCCCCCTAAAGCACAAGCTGAGCATTATTTTCCTATAGCACAACAAATTCGCACAAACTTCCAAAAATTAAAAGTCTTCACCATCATCACACAAAATGGGAAGTGTTCTGAAACTCAGAGGGAATGAATTTGATAGTCTGCGCTTCATCAAATCGTATAATGTTTTTGTTTCACCTTTGCTCTATATATTGTTTTAAAGAAATAGATGGTTAACTGTTTTTTTGAGCAGAGCTCTACTATAAAGAAATCATTTCACTTCCTGATACCAATTGTGAACTTGTGGGTTCGTAGAAGGAAAAGTACAATTTGAAGAAGTTGTAAATTTTCTTTATTTCTGTAGAACTACACTCTGTTCAATTCTTACGTAACAGCATTGTGTCACATACAGAATCACAATCTTCCAAGGTGGATGACCCCAACAAAGAGCTTACTCAACTTCCACTATTTACAACACTCTTGTTACATGTCTTTACAACTGTTTACTCCTGTTTACAACTATTGCTCTGCTTACGACTCTTGGCGAGTCGTCGCTTCCTTAAATACCTAATTGATAATTCTAGACATTTCTTGAAAAAACAGAAAATCGAACGTTCTATAAAACAATCAAGACGTCACCAGAATGTTCCAATTACCTCACATATCTGTGTCGGTAAGTCTTTTATCTCACGCTATCTTTATCTGTTTTTGCAGGCTATTTATTTCCACACTGTCTATGAGTTCCTTTGTGTAAACAAGCCGCGCGAAACATTTTAGCGCGTACACCGCCAGTCGCAAAAAAGGGATTCGCGACAATACATTAGTTTATTTGTCGTAAAGGTCCTTTATAAATCTTATTGAATTTAACCACTGCAGATGGAAGTTATTTATGTCCCTATCATTTATTTACAAAAATTGATTTAAGGGGTAGCAAATACCGTAATAAAATGAAGCGCCAAGAAATATTATGTGCTCTAGTACTAATGAATTCAGTATTTTCAGTATCTCGGTATCTTCAGTAACTTCTGTAATTCAGTATTTTGGTTATGAACAAGATGGCTTATAGTGAGCCTAAGTTGTGATTAGCTAGCCTTTCTCTTTTCTTCATCGTCTTTTAGTCTTGCTTCTATATATTCAGAGCACAAGGATTGAAAGCTCAAGTTTTCAATTAAAGTTTTGTACCATAAATTTATAAGTCTATAAATGATGGCTCAAGGTGAGCGAGTGCTTATTCTGCGAAGAGCAGCTCTCATTTAAGTTGTGAGTTTGGAGAAGACAGAAGCTGTAGGTTGTGCCTGAAACATTGGTGGCTCTTGGGATTAGTGTGAACACCTCGGATTATATTTCGATTAGTTGGCCAGCAAAATGTCTCTCCCTCCAGGGGAAACGGCGCCTAATTAGATTTTTATTTCTTTTGCTTTATGTGTGTATCTCTGCTGCTATATTTAGCTACAGTCTTCGCAAAAATATTCAATATAGGTGAAAGAGAATCTTAGTCTTGTGTTAGGTCTTCCTTCCAACACTAATCAACAGGACTTGCTATGTCTGAAACTATTCCTGTGAATCAAATATATTCATTTAAACATAAATCCACAATGAACAAAAATTATTAGTTACACTAGCTATATTGTAAGAACCTTCAATTCTTTTGTAATCATGTCTATGTGAATTTAAAGGTGTACTTAGCCACCCTATGACAATATTCCTGGCTGTTCGCAAATGACTGGTTCCTTTACATGATTCTGTGTTGGTTTCTTACCAATAATCCATTTTCCAGAACATATCCTCTAACCCAGGCCTCTCACATTATGGATTGCTGTAACCAAGAGGAATTTTGACATTTGATTATCAATTTTCCCTTATATTTCTGTAACTAATTGCTTATTTATTCCTGTGAATAGTTACCTGTAATATAGAACTTGTAAAATAAACCATAACTACGCAGTTACGCAATCTTAAACGGTTCTTCTTTTCGATTCATTTTCAGAATAACTCTAGTTCCTTTGATTTATTCAGTTTGATAATTGGAATCAATAAGAAAATTAATGCCAAAGTTTCCTAATCCGGCTACCTTTTAATGCTATCTGCATTATCTCATTCTTGTAAGAATCAGTTGCTAGCTGCTCTAGTGGTATTAGAATATAATAAGATAGATTTCTACGGAGGAGATTAGGCATGATGATTAGATTTTTGTACCTAAGCCCCATGTGGGGCATCCCTGAGAGGAAGGATGAGGTGAGAGGAGAGAAAAGGGTGGCCGATTCCGAACAGTTATGACAATGCAGAGGGTAGGGTTCCTGCCATTTATCAGTTTGAGACTTCCAGGCTGTCCAGTAAAACCGGCACGCCTCCTACCGTGGCCACGAAACAGTCCACAGTCCGGCTTGGAGAACAGAGGCCACCGCCAAAGCTCGGAATTCTCCCGGCTGGCTTGCCCAACCGGCATTCAGCGTTCCTGAAATGAACCTCTCAGGCCGGCTTGGAGACCAGAGACTGTCCCACCGAAGAACGGTGTTCACTAAGGGTTTATCATCCTGCTATGCAACGTCGAGACACCCACCAAACTTCTACCGTGAATTAGACCATCAAATGAGAGCTGATATGAAATGATAATGAAGATGAAATGGAGGTACAGTACATTCGGAGGATGTTATTAACATACCCAGCATTTGCCTGGCAACCCAGCGAAACAACCGAAAAAAAACATGGATCTGGTAAGCCAGACACGAGAATCGAACTCGGACATCCCAAATATCGATCTCCAGTGGTGAAATGCCATATCTTTTTATTAATGTATGCTTGGATGGGTGTGAGAACAAACTGGGTGAGTAAACTGGCTGATTCGTATTGTCGCGGCAAGGGGCATAAAAGTTTCGGCGCAAAAAGATAACAGACGGCGTATACTGTTTCACGGTAATAAAGAGCTTGCATAAGCAGCTAACGATAGCGCGGCTAGTGTACAAAAAGAGCCGGAAAATAAAGTTAGCTGAGGTAAAGGACTTGCCGGCACAGATAGGATTTCACGTTTGGAAGGTTCTAGTGATATCCTGATTGACAGAGAAAAGTGTTTTCTTATTTGTACGAGAAACCTCTCGACATTATGAATGAGATATATAAGAGATTGTGACACGCTAGCGGGGAGTTGTAAAACAGTGAGGCGAGAGTAAACAGCTGTAAAGTGTTGTTGTTGTAACGAGAGCTGTTTTTTATTGCCTTCGACCTTGGAAGATTGTGTTGTACGAATATGTGTTGCACGTATATGTGACGTAATGTTGTTACGTGAGAAGTGAAGAGAGTATTTCTTCGGAAATAAAGAACATTTAGAATTTCGGCAAATTGGACTTTTAATTCTACGAACCCAGAAAGTCTCAAAATAATTGATGCTGAAAACGGAGTATCTGAAGCCGGTTGCCATATACTTCAGGATATAGAATCTTACCACTACAAATGATAACTATCGAATTGTGTCTGCTAACTTCTAAAATTTCAATACCACCTTATAGATTAAAATAACTGTCTCCATAATAATAAAACAAAGTGCAAGTTGACGTCAATTGGGTAATTTCCGTATTATGACCGCTAAGTACATTATTTCCGTACGTATCTCCGATGTATAAACCAACAAGGGACATGGATATGTGGGTAATATGGACTTGACAAAACATTCATTATTTTACAAAATGTAATGAAACTCTTCATTGCAGTTTACATCAAATCTCTATTTAGTGTTCCACATACTGTTAATTGTTTGGCTAAATTATTGCAGTGTACACCTATTCGTATACTTTTGCAATATATGTGACAGTTTCAACATTAAAATTGTTAATATGTCTGTTATTTTATGCCTTATTGGACATTATCTTCAAAAAGAATCAATTTCGTTTTCCTTACAGAAGTTACAAATTATAATTTTTAACAAGGTTCTTTATTTATAAGTGGTTTCCATTAGCTACTTTTGCTGCCCAAGGGTATGTTAGAAAGTTGTCTGCGAACATATGGTCCTTTCCAAATTGTTTCGGATTGACATTATCCTATATGTTGAAAATCATTATCTGGGTTTTCCATATTCTTACTCATGCCTAAGATATGTATTTATTTAGCAGGGTAATGAGTGTGGAAATCCACATATTTAAGCAGAATATTGATTTCCATGATGTTTTTAATAATCCATTTAGATTCATGATACAAAAGTGTTATGACTAATATTACATGCTGAGAAATATTTCCAAGAGCGAAGGGGAAAAGAAGAATAGGAAGACCTAGGATGGAATGGAGACAATATATAGAAAGAGTGGCAGTCGGACATGGGACGACATTGAGAGGAATATACAGGTTGGCGCAGGATAGGGTCGAATACAGAAAGTGGCTGAAGGAACCCGACGCCTAACGGCAGCAGGGAAAGTGAAAGAAGAAGAAGAAGAAGAGAAATATTTCTTTGATTCATAATATTCCATTAAATGGCTCTGCTTTTGCCGCCGAAAGCTGTTGCCTAATTTCCAAACTAATCAATATAATATTCTCAATGGTTTGCAATTAGCAATCGAAGGAAGGATTATTCATCCTATTCTTTCTTTTGTAAGGGAACACGCACTTCAGACATACTTTTTTGGTCAGATTTGAAAAGCGTTACATAAAATAAAACTATATAGTAATACCATAAAACATAATAAAGTATAATTCTATTGTGCGTTTCATTATTACATATAAAGAAATTCAGATTTTACAAACATGTTGTTGTTCTAAAAGTTATAATTTTGAATATTTGCACCACTCTATTCAGGAACAGTTTACTGAATTTATACAGCGTAGCTTCATGAAGTTATTGGGTAATATTTAAAAGGTCAGTATCAATATACAGCTAAACAGTGCTGACTTTAACTGCAACATAGGATAATATATAGGTTATCACCAGTTGAAAATAAGTATAAACTTAATATACATAATAAATTTTACTACAGGTGCACTGAATTACTATGTGAAATATTTTTTATGTCTACTCTCTTCGTTCAGTCCATCTATCAATGATCGGGATAGTCTGATTTTGTGAAATAAAATATAGTGCATTGGAAGTTATATTGGGTGTGTAAAAGTATGGGGAAATGCCTCTAACCCCGCTTTTGCAACTTATGAAGGAATATCTTGTAGAAAAGCTGTAAGATATCAACATGCCCTCACATTACTATAAGGGGCGTTCAAACAGAAAGGAGCCAGAGTCTGGTATGCGCAAACCTGGGACAGAATGGTCATATCGTGGTGTGTAAAACGAAGTGTTGTTCCGAACAGAGCGTCGAAGTTCACAGCTCGTCGCTAAAGGGCAGGCGTGCACGTCACGTGGCAATATAAAGCTAGAAGCAGCATGCATCAATCGTCCAATGCTTCCAGTCGCATTGCAAACAGTGAAATTGAGGCATCAAAAGAAGAGCAAAGAGGTGTTGTTCGTTTTCTGACAGTGGAAGTAGTAGGGAGAACAAACATTCATCGGCAAATGTCACACGTGACGGCGATCACTGCATGTCACTTGCAAGTGTCCAAGCGAGGCACAAGCGCTTCAGGGGAGGACGAGTGTCATTAGTCGATGATGCACGATCTGGAGCACCACACTGCATTACCGATTACATCGTCCAATTAGATGATGCACTCATTACCCATGACCGCCAACTGACAGTGGAAGCCATAGCCGCCGAGATCGGATTGAGCGTTGGAAGTGTTCACACCATCATAAAAGAACGACTGCTCTTGCGCAAAGTGTGTGCCTAATGGACTAATGGATTATCCGCAGTCTTCAACCTAACCAGAATGCATGTCCAGTAGCCTACTATGTTCGTCATATGCAGCGTTATGTTAGGGAAGGGAATGAGTTCCTGGCACGAGTGGTGACTGGAGATGAGTCATGGTGTCATCACTTCGAACCAGATTCAAAACTACAGAGTCTCCAGTGGAAGCATCCAGGGTTACCACCACCAAAAGAAGCCAAGGCCATTCACAGATGTGCAGGAAAGGTTATGCTGACGTTCTTCTTTGACCAAGATGGCCCCTTTCTGATATACTTCCTGCAGCACAGGACAACAGTGAATGCCCAGCGTTTCTCTCAATCCTTGACCAACCTTCGCCACGTGAACAAATCAAAACTACCAGGCAATCTCACCCGTGGATCATTCTGCTCCACGACAATGCAAAGCATTATACGACCATCACAGTCGTGGCACTCATGCAGAAAATCAAATGGGAGGTTCTGGGCTACCCTTCATAAATTCCAGAGCTCTCTCTCTCGCTCTCTCTCTCTCTCTGTGTGTGTGATTATGTCATTTTTGGTCCCCTTAAAAGGGATCTGAAGGGCAAACGATTCACCTCAAGCTGTACGTGCGGAACTGGCTCACATCGCAGCCCCGAGACTATTATGAGACAGCCATTTACCGCCTTGTGGCACAGTGGGACATGGGTCTCAACAGCCAGGGCTAATACTTCTAACACACAGGGACTGGATGTAATTATGTCTGCGGCTCGTTCCTTTTTGAACGCATCTTATATAATTATAAATAAAGCGTGTGAGATTATTTTAATGGCAGCAATTCTGTATTCTGTACTTAAGTCTCAGAACGTACAAACAGATAGCCTTTCAAACCGCAATTTAAATTTAGTAGGACCTTACTTCTTGTGTACTGAGCAAAAACCAACACATCATCACCTCAAATTGTGTAGGTTTTGAATTAAACAATGCAGTAGGCTACTTAAGTATGTGGATTTGGATTAAACGAATACAGACAAATTTCAGGGGACACACTGTTACCAAGATGGCCAAAACTTAAATTTTTTTCAGGAAACATTTTTTTGGAGAAATGTTGTCTTCAATATCTGGAATATGGCCGTTAATCATTATGAGTCTAATCCACTTGGAAGTTGGTGTATTTCAAAATAATTTACATTCTTGCAGTGAAAAGTGGGTGTGGCAGATTTCAGTAATAACAGCAGTCTGTTTGTGGTTTTTAGACTTTAAGCAGAATTTATATTTGAAGTATAGATGTTGTCAGCCCTTATTGCACAAGTGCTGCTATCTGTTAACAGAAAATTAAAAATATATCAAATGAATTATATTGTTTATAAAATAGCTAAGCATCCTTGTGTAGCTCAATTGCTGTAATACTTGTGCCATTTTAGCAAATATAAGGGTAAAAGTGTGTAGTGGAGATATAATAAATAAAGAAAGCTAAGCTTTTCGCTGAAACAAGTTGGAAACATTCCACAACAGGTAAAAATGAAGAATCGTATGCTAATAACTCTACAGCTGAAGGTGTTACATGTGCTCCCCTATGTAAAGATGAAGTTGCAGAGCCAGATTACCTTCTTCTTGACAGTAATGTTTCGAAGAACTTGTTTTCAAGACTATTGCGTAGTGAATGTAAAGAGGAATGTGTTACTGTGAATTTTATAGAGTTCTATTGTTTTTCTATGAAGATTGTAATGAAGTGCCAAGCCTGTGGATATGTTTTGTATGAAACTTTTTCAAGCAAAAGATAAGGCACAACCACTGTAAAGAGAACTAAAGGTGTTTTTGATATAAACAAGAAAATGATAACAACATTATATATGCTATGCAACACTGTACCACTCCTCCAGTTCAGATGAAAAACTCATGCATTCAAAATGTCCAGTGGACGTAAGCTCCTGGTGCTTTTATAATACAGGTGTTAAAAGAGGTGACAAGCCTAAGAGCCATCAAAATGAGATCCATACACCTCTAAATATGAATGTGGTGGAGGAAATGGCAACCCTATTCTAAAGGTTGTGTTCAAGAGAGCTGTTAGAAAGATGTACCAGATGCACTCTATATAGTGCAATTTGGAATATTTGCCTACCAGGAGGTGTTTGTTTCAGCCACAAAGGTTGACAAATAAGATTTGAGGCTAAAAGGAGAGGGAGTGTTTTATGCTGCAGGAGAATTATAATGGACGGGTGAAGAGCAATATCTCCAATAAGTGTGTTCCAAAACTTTAAATAACTTTTTCTGCGTATAACAATTTTCATGCTTTGGGGTAAACTTTTCTGCAGTAAATATTGATATATGAATTTGAAATTTTAAGAATATCTAGAGTGTTACTTGTTAAAGAAAACTGTACATTGGTTTGTTGATGACACTCATATATATAAAAGTATATTATTTTTTCTTTGTAATTATTAATAATTTTTCTTTTATTCTCTTCAAAAGAGAAAAATCCATATGTATAATAAATATTAATATTTGGAAAACCAATTCACAGCTTTATTGCATAGCATTGAGAAACAGGCGTACAAAATTTCAGGCCTCTAAATTAATTCTAAACTCCTAAAAGTATACCCTTTATTACTGTACAATTCTTTCAAAATCAAGATAAATAACTTTTAGTTTTAAAACAATTTAATATAGAGCAGTGAAACTTATATCATCAGTATATCATGGCAGTAATTAAATTGGTTAATTAGGGAAGCAATTTTATTTGTTACAAGAGTTTCCCCTTGGACAACACGTTTACTTCATTGCAAAAGCTTCCTGAAAGTAATTAGTCATTGCACATCTTACAAAAGTAAGTGAATTGAAATACTAATGATAATTGGATATGGTGATTGGAGGAGAACCCAAGAAGAGAGACTTTGTCTTTTTCAACGACATGCATTCAGAACGAAGGATTTCTCATTCTCTTAAGCAAAATTTTGGAAGGAAAAAATCAATGAAATTGGAATTAAGTGGTAGATTATATAAATCGTGAATTTCCAGGAAGATGGACTGGCAGAAGAGTAAGTATTGAATGGCCGCCAAGATTCCCTTACCAGAACCCCTTAGACTTTATCGTGAGATATTTGAATTCTAGGACTTGCATGGACGGAACAAGAGATTTTGAAGAGTTAAAGCGAAGGGCTTACTAGAAATGCAGCTGATCAGGTGAACAGTATCGCTGGAAACATTACTAATTTCAAAGACAGAGTTTGGAATTGTTTGCAGTAAATGGAGGCCATTTTGAGCACCTTTAGAAGTGAATTCATCATGTGTTACAACACAGCGCCACTAATTTTGATAGATATGTTTTCCTTTTTTCAAATTGCATCTACTTTAATACTTTCTAATACATTTAAATCACATTTCAAAAAAGCATCTAGCTGCTCGTTCCGAGACCTGAGGACCAAAAATGAAAAAGTCACCATCTATTCATTGTAATACGAAAACATGTTGATATCTTACAGCTTTTCTATAAAATATCACTTCACAAAACTATAACAGCAAAGTTACAATCATTGTTCCATACTTTTTACTTGCTCCGTATTAAAAGAGCCGTCACTGGACAGAAACAAGAGCAACTGCTTTTTATCCGTTCCTGACATGTGGCAGGACAATAAATTGGAGGGAAAAGAGGGAACTTCACATGTTGCACACGATGTTCATTATCAGTGAGTAAGAGAGGCAAAGAGAGAGAGCGCGCGAGAGAGAGCCAAATTTGCTCTTCATATACATCAATAAAGAGCAGCAAGATGGAGACAATATACCCCATAATATAAACATTGTGAGACGCGTTTTGGACAAAGGGAATAAAAATCGACAAAAACTTCGATACCGGAAAAATGATATTCCTGTGCGAACCGGAGAGCTGTATGGAATATTTTATTAAAGTAGACAAATATTGTGTTTCTTCACGCAAAGAAAGCTCGACGTAAAAAGACTCCCTTCTAGATACATTTTTTAGAAGCGATAACGACTTATTACAATTTTAATTCAAGGAAAAATATGAAAAGGTTGTTAACTCTGATTCACTAAACACTAGTGAAACTCAAATTGTATGTTAGTTTTTTAAAATTAGAATGACAAATTAGGTTACTTGAAGGTAGAGGGAAAATTAGTACATCGCAGGACTTCGAATTCGGAGCACAGTAACCAAGCGAATGCTTCGAATTTGACTTCTTAGAGGGAGCAATGAGGAGGCAGACGACGAGCGACCAGATCTAGGAGATAGCATGTGTAACCTTGAAAGGCGTCCCTAAAGTATTAATACCGAACTTATCTGAAGCTCGCCCAGAAGACCTTAACCGTAATCTCTTCAGCGAGCACTCTCAGGTCATGTCTATAAGGCAATCCGACTGATACCAGGGAGAACCTTTTGTAAATTTTACCTCCACCGTCCTGCCGCAGCATTCAGAACACCGTCGCTGGCCCATCAGAACTCAAATAGGTAATATTAAGAAAAAGGTGGTTACAGGAACTGATTCTAAGATAAAAAGTGGTAGAAGAGGAAGCTCATCTATGAAACACTTGATTGATGCAGAAAACTAAATGAGATGATATGAATATGGAATTAATTAAATATGCATATATTAAAATTAAACAAAGATCCTTAAGTTTTATAAATACTTGTTGGACGATAGTAAGTGTTCCAGAGGAACGGAACATAGGAGTAACGTTACCGATATTTAAGAGAGGAGATAGAAATGAGGTTAATAAGTATTAATAATTTCTTGTATAATTATAATTACAGAGGTATAAGTGTTTCTAATTCAAGTTATAAAGTATATTTTAAAATTATAACTGAAGTTTAACCCTTAACTGTATCACAACGTCTGTCAGACGTCAGTAGAATTTTCCATAGTCTCCCCTCCCACAACTGCCGTTGTCTCGCTACCAAACTCCATCCACCTTTCAGTTGGAGAGTTACTTTTGTGTAGCGAAGGTCATGTGCAGCTCGCTTTATCTGACGCTGAATTACAGTGGAATAAAGTTTCTTCGACGTATCCCAGACGTATGATACCAGGTGCGTAACTTTCTTTTCTACATTTTGGTCTTCGGTGTTAACGTTTATTTATACCACTACATGTTAATTTAGTAATGTATTTAGTGATTTATGTTTGTTTAACTTTAGGTCTACCTCAGGTCTACCTCTGGAAAACCAGAGATGATTTCCTTTTATAATCTAACCAAAGGAGGCTTCAATGGACTGGATCAAAATTGTGCAAACTACACATCCAGCCGAAGAACCCGAAGATGGCCAATGGCAATATTCTTTACCATTGCTGACGTGGGACGTGGTGTCAATGATTTTATACTTAATCAAGCATTTCCAGATGCTCCGAAAATGACTAGGCTTGAATATATGAAAACTCTTGCAACATCTCTGGCGTTTTCACAAATGTATCGAAAGCTAAATGAAGTCAAGAACATTCTCCGTGAGCTTAGATACTGTATAAGAGCGATTTGAAGATTGATGATGTACCAGAGCCCTGCGATGTATCAGAATTTTTCGAGATTCGCAAAACATGCTACACATGCGACCCTAAACTGAAGAGAAGAATGAAGTATCCATGTCAAAAGTGTGGTGGGCCAACCTGCTTGGAGTGTGCCAAGAAAATCTGTCGAGAATGTTTCGAGCATAAGAATGACTAAAAGTGTGGGCCTGCTCTTTGTTGTAACTGCTGTGATATGATTTCCTTTAGTATTTGCCAGGTAATGTTACATGTGTAACAAAATTTTCAAATGTGTACTTAGAAAATGTCAGAAAACTATGCTCCACAACAAAGACAGACTTTGGCAGCCAAGTACAGCTTCTGTATCATTCCTTTGTTGTAATATTCATTTGACATATTAATCTATTATATTTTGTAGGTGATAACCATTTTAAATGTTTATTAGGGCCTTTGTACCTGACATTTAAAAGAAACAGGAAATGTCGAGTTTCCAGAAAGTAGATTCTGTATTTATATTAAACTTCAAGCAAGTTTATATAACATTTTTGGTACATTGCATGCGTAGTAGTCGAATACCTATGTTTAATGATGTCAGTTTCAATAAATAGCTTAAAATGAGTTATACGAGATTTTATTTAAATCTGAATACCCGAAGTCTCCCAGACACCATGATACCAGTTACGGTATTAAAAAGTGTGATATCAGTTAAGGGTTAAATAAAATACCGGAAATATTTTTGAAGAACGAACTTATATTTAGAAGAGGGAGATCGTTATCAGATTGTGTGCTTTACAATACGACAAATTATTCAAAGAATGAGAGAATGAATGAATGATTGTGTTTTTGGGCGCCCAACAGCGTGGTCATCAGTGCCCAAGAATGAGAGAGTCCAGTCTGAAAGCCTATATCTGTAGATCATATACGGTGATTTATATGTAGAAAAATTTTGCGAGTTTATTTAAGTCTATAGCAAATGTTGACAATGTCCTCCTTCCTGCATAAAGCACAACTCAACACGTTGTTCTATGTTACTGGCCACTCGTTGGGAGGACTCTATTGTCAATAGCTTGAATCGCCTGTGTGGTGTGCTTCACATCGTCCAATGTCTGCAGACGTGTGGCGTAAACCATGTCTTTTAAGTATCCCTATATTAAATAAGTCCGGCGATGTCGAATCCGGAGATCTCGGTGGCCACAGATTTCTGGAAATTATCCGGTCGTCAATGAAACTTGGACTAATTTGATGTAGCTCCATATTGCTGAAAATATTCTTGAATCAGCTCTACATCTTCCAACTGCTCTACAAGCTCCATGAAAATCAGTCGGAACTCTGCAGTGTTCACAGTCGGCTTAAAAAATAATTGGTTCCACTATTCACTGTGCGGATATTGCGCACCAAACTCCGATTTAACCAGGCGCATAGGTGCTTCATGAATGACTTTTTTTCTATGGCCCAATGGCTTGAGTTCTATGAGTTCACACAACCGGATAAATGGAACCATGCTTCATCTGTGAACCATTTGATGGACAACTTGACAGGATATTGCACAATGAACCTCTGAAACCAACGACAATAGTTCAATCTTTTATCCTTATCTGGTACCTGCTGCCGATGAACAACGGTGACCCTATGTGGCTTTAGGCCTGCACTTTTCTCAGCTCTCTGACACATTGGGTTGGTGTATCCTGTCTCCTGCGAAATTTTGGGTGACTGCTTCAGTCGTACTCCTACGTGAACAACCGTGGGGAATCTAGATGAACGATGCTTGGCTTTTACACTCACCAGAGATCCAGTTGTTCCCAGTGTGTTTATCAGTCCCAGTATTGTGTTTCTTTTGGGAGTATTGCCAACACCAAATTATCTCTGGTATGTCCTTTGAGTAGCAGTAAATGAATTCATAATCCAGAGTTGCTTCACAAGGATAGGTCGTTGATCACGTTGACTAGAACAATATGTCGAAAACAGCTGCCAAAAATTTCAATTAGGAATAAAACAAACATCTGCACATCTAGGAATAAGGAATCGGAACTCCAGAACATTATGCTTAATTTGGTTGTAAAATTGGTTCATTGAATGAACCGTAAAAAACTTTGGGAAATAATGATTGAGCAAGGAAATCCAAAACATCTTATTTAAATGACAAAGAATCTCAATCAAAGATTTACCATCAGAATTGATAAGGCATCAAACAAAAGTGATAAATATGAACTAGTTAGTTAAGGAGTACGAATGGCTGTTGAAAGTCGCCGACACCTTTTAATATATATATATATATAGACACAGCGATCACTGAATGGCAGAATCAGCTAAAACATAACTTTAAGATTGATAAAATAATTTTAAGCACTGTCCTATTTGCTGATGATCAGGTTATTCTGGCAGAAAATAAAAATATGTTACAAGCAGTATTTCATTGTCAGAGGATAATTTAAATTTAAATATATAATAACGTGAACAAAAGTAATGGCATCACTGGGAGAAGACCCAAATAGTGATCGCTAATAAAGCAATAGAACAGGTTCAATTTTTCATTTAATTAGGATATGTTGTTTCGCTTGACTACGACAAGATTTGGAAAGTAAAATTTACTAATTTCAAACTATATGTGGGACTTGATGGATAGAGCCAACATGAAAAATTCAATGCCATGGCCGGGATTTGAACCACGGATTTCCTGGCTTCCGTCCAGTCGCTCTAACCCATTGAGCTACCATAGTCAACGTGCCGTCCTGACATTAAATTCTCCATTTGACTCTTATATTTCCCCTGGAGAATTTAATGTCAGGACGGCACGTTGACCATGGTAGCTCAATGGGTTAGAGCGACTGGACGGAAACCAGGAGATCCGTGGTTCAAATCCCGGCCATGGCACTGAATTTTCCATGTTGGCTCCATCCATCAAAAGCCTTAGCCTATATATGGCTAGTGTGAAGAAATGATTAATTTCCATCAGTTAACTAAAATATATGTGGGACTATTAGGAAAACGCAAAGAATAAGTAAAAATGCTAAAAGATACTAACACTTAATAAGACGTTGGCAGTACCCATCTTCATTTATGGTTCAAAGAATTGGGTCATGGATAGAAAGGAAAGAAGAATGACAGAAGTAGTGGAACTGAAATTTCATTGATATGTTTCGCAAAGAGCATATGAGAAATGAAGCTATCAAAGAACTCAAAATATTTAACGTAAACTATAAAATGAAGAATTAAAAATAAAAAATTGGCACGATAAAACACTCAAAATGTAAAATAATAGACCGACAAAACGGGCAGTGAAATAAAAACCCACCGGAACTACAGATGATGGAAGACCTCAACTCCTATAGGAGGTTGCACTTTTAAGTCGGTAACAGGTTAAATTGGACTATCCTGATGAGGATTATGACGTCGATAATGAAGAGGAAACTCCTTTAAATTCATCTACCAAACAGAGTACCATGGGAAATCTATGCTCATCGCGAACGATGGATGAACATCTTCAATCTGTTCTACGCTTAATTAATTTATTTGCAGCCGGACATCGAAACGCTAATATATATACATATATACATATATATGTATATAATATATGTATATATATGTATATATCAAATATATAATAATATATATATAAATGTAGGGATAGCAATCGAGTAAATTAATGAAGTATCATTGTGAGCACGCCACTAACAATGTACATTATAAACAATTTCTAAGCATTTTTCAGATAAACTGTGTTGTTTCTTTTTGAGGATACAGTAAAGAAAGTTATAAATGTCTAGCAGCATAAGGGAGATAATTAATAACGCATAATAATAGTGTATAAATAAACAAAACAAAGGTAATAAATGTATTAATTCTACAGAACTGCTTTGGTTAACTTAAGGTTTGACTAAGGTGAGAGAGCCAATATGAATTGTCCAGCATTGTCGTTAAGTCCTTTGCTCATGTTCTCTAATGTCCTTAACTATGTGGTATTCTACCAAACATTGCGATCAAAAGTATCCATTTGATTATGCCACATAAAAATTTTCATCTAAAACTCCAATGACCGCCATTGTGGCATACTTCTCCTGTTTGTTTACCTGCCAGATAGAAGGAAAAAGGAAGGGGTGACTGTAGGGGTGAAGCATTTCGCACTTCGGGTGCTCATATTACCGGTCCTGTACTATACCATTAGACACTGCCTGTATAATCCATAGCAGAGAGGGGAAACCAAGATTTGTGGCGAGCCATCTCCGCTACTGAGAATGACAATATTCGAGATTCTTATTTGTGTAGTATGCACCTGACGTCTTCTAAAATGAGGAAGCTTCCTTCTCAGCTGTTTACTTAAATGAGCTAAAGAATCTATTAGCAATTACCCTCCAATTTTACATGACCATGTGCTATCTTTCTGTGTTAATATTGAATGTTAAAAAAGTACGTGCCTCTATGCTTGATATTGAATATACTAAGCAAAGTATAGGTGAAGAAATGCTAAATGTATTTTATTATTATTTACTGTAGAAGGCACCTTATCAGCGATAGAGGGCTTATCTACAAAAAGGTATTTATTTTCTTTTTGTTGGTATTGTGGCGCTGTTCTAACGATTACCATGGATCTATCTCTGGTAATACATACCTCTCAGATATCGCACTGATTACTCCACATGGAGTGAACATACATCTGTCATTTGGGATTCCTGCGAATTCCATTGGTTGAAGTGATGCGTTCATTGATGCTTAGCACACGACCGGGAGGCCCATCAGTACCCCCCGCACTCTTACAAGAATAATCAGTGAGTTATCTGAGAGGTTTCTGTTAACAAAGATAAATCCATGGAAAGCGTTCCAGCAGCGCTATAATACCTAGCACTGAAAATAACAATCACAAGCACATAAGTTGCTTCCGATGATAATTTACAAACATTGTATACAGATAAGCTTCCAATAAACAGTATATAGAATACGTTCAAGGCATAGAAGTTTTGATAGTTTCAAGTCCAAACTGTGACATGGTAGCTAATTGGTGGCTATATAAAGTTGATAACTTTTTCAGTTCTACTCTTTTGGCTTAGAATGAGCCGTGATGATGAAATAAATATCCCAGAAAACATAAATAAACTTGTTATATAAATGTTATTCCAAAATAATAGTATAAATAATGCTAGCACCCTCCAGTGCAGAAAAAAGCCTATAAATAAATATAGCTGAGGTATTTTTATTCCTGTAAACTCTGTAAACCCTTCATTTATGAAATTGGAGGTAGAGATATCTAGAGATAAAACGGTTTCTTCACCTAGGAACATGCACTGGAATGACATAAGAAGAGATGAAATGTTCGCCTTCTGGGGAATTTGGTTTCATGTTGCAGCAGAGAAAGCCTAGGATGTTCTAATCAGGGAACTCTTCTGGGAAATGTTCCCAATCTAGTGTATAGAGGTACAACATATCTGGAGTCAGTTTGTGATAATAGCATTTGGTAAGTTTCATGACACAAGAACAAGAGGGGCTAGTTTACAAAATTATACCACAGAAGAAAAATATTAAATAAATAATACATTTAAAAATTATACTTAAATTGTATGTTACTTTGGATGAAAAACTACTTCCATTTTGGAAAATTTATTTATGCATTATATACCAAACGAACATAAGAAGTATATAAACAGAACATTCAATATATGCGAAGATAGGGCTGGCTATGTGATTTACATTAAGCGAGCTAAGTTAGCCACCCCAGGGGAATCTACACGTTATTACAATGAGGACCGTTCACATGTACGTCGCAGAAATTACAGGCAGCGCAAGTCAGTACTTGCAACGGAGACATCAAGGAAATTAAGAAACATATTTATTTTGTGTTACTATGCAAAAAGACAAGTTGATTCTAAGATAGCGTTGAGCTTAATAATTTAGTGACAAATCCGTAAAGGAGACGTCGTGTGTGTGTAGTTTTCGACACATTATAAACATTTTTCATGCGTGCAAAACAATCTTGCCTGAGATTATGTAGTTCTAGAGACATCAGTAAATTATTAAACTCAATGGTGAAATTTTTAACATGTACCACTTATTTTCTGTTTATTTAACAGAGATAACATTACAACATATTTTTTTCCAACTCTTACTATTTTGTGTGCGTTCTTTTAGCCTTTATTACCATTTTGATGCGTTTAGGCATGCTCTCTAAAAGGGTGAAGCACTTTCTCTTTCTTTCTTCATCTGTGTGCCAAATGCTTATCAGGCTCTCAATAAGCTGAACTTTTGATTTTCAATTTTTTTCATTCTGTTTAATAATACCCTACAGATTCTCTACTGGATTTTTATCAGGGCTATTCCCCGGCCGCGGCAGTGTTTTTACATTGTTTTCTTTGAGCAACTCGGTTACAGATTTAGCTCTATGGCAGGGAGCACATGCATGAACACAAAATCACCATTTGGAATCCATTCTTTACTTTACAAAAATAGTCTTGTTCTAATACCTTTTATACTGTTTTTGCGCCACAGATCCCACAACTATGTAAAATCCTCCAGTTCCATTGACAGATACACAGCTCCAGACCATTTTTGATGTTGGGTGTTGTACTCTTTGATCTACACACTAAGGGGAAAATGCTTCTTTATTGTCCTTCCCACATATTGGCTGCTCTCTTCACATACTTCAAACATGGATTCATGTGAGAAAATTACCTGAAACCATAAAAACCTCTATTAACATTAAACAGTTTTAAAATTGCTCAAAGATGGTATAACAAAACCAGCAATGAGAGAAACAAAGTTTAAGTTGTTTATTTCATTTGGATAAAATTTGCATGTACATATTTTTATTTTATGCTGTGTACGACTTTCATACTATTTGCCTTTCTCCAAAATTCCACTGGATGTTTCTGCATCTCTTTGGCTCATTCTAAACGTTATAATCTCTAGTTACTACATTCGCCAAATGAAAGCAATATCACCGAACAGTTGGATAAACAAACATGAAGATGTCTGCTCTTAATTCAGAGCTACCAGCATATTATAATAAGTAAAAAAGGATCCCCCAGCTATTATTAAGAGAGAAGTTTCACTGAATATGTTTCATGTCATAGCACGTAAAAGCATTACGGCAAACTGAAATAGGTTACGCTGGTACATAGCTATTATTTTCAATGTTAAACTGAAGTAAAAAAGAATCATGAATGAGTCTAATAATTTGCACACGCCAGTATTCGTAAGACTCTTAGTCAAAGTACACTTCGTATGCACATCTTCCATGTTTAATTTCCATGTAGGCATGCGCCAGCTTGGTTCGGTCTTTTCAAACTCTCGCAATTACATTGCTTGTGCCAGTGTTTTAAAATTCATTATATTAATACACTACTATAAATACAACGATATACACAAGAAGTGAAAGAGAAATTTCAAATTTTCAAGACTGCACAGAAAACTATATCATCATCATCATCATCATCATCATCATCATCATCATCATCATCATCATCATCATCATCATCATCATCATCATCATCATCATCATCATCATCATTATTATTATTGGCATGTATTAAGGTGGATCGGGGAGAGATGCCAAACTTAAGGTTTTAGGGATCAAAAGTTGAGTTTAATTGAGAGTTTATATTCAGCACTAAATTGGCATTCACTGAGGAGCCTTCTCTACATATGTACAAGTTTGTGTTACGTTATCATTGTTAATTAAGTGTGTTTTGTTTTCTTTAATCAAAAGTGCCTACATTTCACCCCGAACATCGGGGTGAGATGGCAATCATATCATAAGATAAATGGAGTACTATTTTTGTGCATTTGTCATACAAATACATCTTTTAGCAAGCATATTTATTAGTATTATAGAGGACAACATTTCAAAGAAAGGTAATAATGGATGTAAGAATAAATAAATGACATGATTACATGCAAATGAAATAAAAGTTCTTTTGTACAGTTGTTGCACACGTTTTCTTCTTTTGTATAGGTTTCGGGCAACCATCTACTGGAAACGAGATACTGAATCCAGTCAACTCGTGGTCAAGTTTTTTAGTATTAATTGAGAGCACACTTAACACAACAATCACTGTCATTTTCTGACCTGTTTGGTTATCTAATCTTTGAGTCACTTGCTGCAGATTTCCTGTGTTTAATTCGCTCCTATATAATTTTGGCCCCTTCTATGCGATTCTGTTCTGTGAGAACTTCAGCAAGTTTCTTCTTGCATTTAGATTTCAGTAGGACAGGAGTAACTTCTGCAAATGATGTTCCTGGTTCATTTTCAATAATCTCCAAGTCCCTCTTCATTTTCTGAGAGAAGAGCTCCAATACATCCTCTCCTGTTTGGTTCACTTTCTTGAATCCTTTCTGCATGATCAGTAACAACCTTATCGGAAATTTGATACACATTCTGGAAACTTTCTTCATCAAAAGTCATTGTAGATTTCTATATGGAATGCTATATTCTTGGGAAGCTTTAAAACAATTCATTCCGCCAGTCCTCACACGTTCCAGAGCCATCTGTAATAATTCTTCAGGCCACTTACATTTATTTGAAGTTATAACACACACTTGAGGCATCCCCTACGTAAATAAAATCCGTATAAGCGAGTAATAAAAGTAGGCATGTCACCCCGAAAAAATAGTGGCATCTCTCCCAAGGGTACGGGTGAGATACAACTTTGATGACTGGCATAATACGGTCGCTGCATAGCAACAGAGGATGGCAAACTATACTACAACACATCTACTATTAGCATGTGTGTAATTTCGCTCTGATACTTTATTCATACTCTTGCACGTACTTTAAAATAACTGTGCACCATTAACCAGGCACCTATTTTTATACCTTACCTGTATTTTTGGTTTAAAAGTGAAGAAACGCCTAACGCAATGAAACACGCATTTGCCTTCACGTCACATTGCCACTAACGAGTGCCGTACAGTTTGGAGTCGCGATCTGTTTTCAGACATCGGAAATATAAACTTTAGGCATCTCATCCCGATTGGCATCTCTCCCCGATTCACTCTAAATGCGGCTTCAAAGTTCTGCCATTAAAATTACTGAATCCCCATAAGAGAGAGTTAAAGTTCCTATGATCGTATGACATAAAACATAAACTGTCTATCGGCAATATGCATTTGCAAATATTGGAAACCGCGTATTGTATCATGGTTTATCTTCAAAAAACAGTCGCTCTTCAAATTCCATCACCAGTAATAACTCCTGTGTAGGCAAACGTGTAAAATAAAAGCTCTGCCGGCAGGCTATAATAATGATTATTCATTTCGGTCGTTTAAAATGTAAACGTATGCCCCGGCCCATGATAATGCACTCTATTTATTATTTAGAGTGTGGAATGGACGTGAAGTATTGAACCGCAGTTTTATGTGGACCGTAGCGCTCATCTCTGATTGATTTCAGGATTAAGCAAACAAAGCATTGCGTGTTAATGAACCAACGTTGTGGTTTGCTGTGTTCTCTCTCATTGGTAGTCGAGGTGCTCCTTTTCCTGTGTATTATGGTACACTGAAATTGCTTTAAAATATGGCCGGCTTTTTTGCGTGTTTAAATACTGTATTATAAATTAGGTGTTTTATTTCATTTTATGGCTCAGTTGTATTGTTTTGTGCAATAGAACGACTTAATTATCAGCATAAAAATTCCCTATGCTATTGGAGTCGACACAAAACGATCAGTTCAGTTATAAAGTTTGCCTAAACACAGGGTAGAAGCCAACTTCAGTCCCATTTTGTTCACTGCTTGTAGTTCTGTGCAAAGCTTCTGTAGAAAGAGCGAGCAGCCTTTAGCCAATCAGAAGGAACTCCGGCATCAGAGAAGTAAACGTTGTAACCGCAGTATCAGGCAGAGAATAGGAGGCGGCGAATGAATTGAAATCACGATACTTAAAAAAGAATATAAATTAATGAAAATGCTTTGCTAAAGTAATATAAAATCTTGTTATATTAGTATGAAATTAGAATGGATAGAGTAATAATTAAAATAGCGGTTGACTTAAAGAATAAGAAGGGAAGAATATAATTTAATATAACATACATACTAGCATCCAGGCAAGGGAGAGAAAACATTCTAAAAAAATCTGCACACTTCAGAGAGACAGGAAGGGAGGACCATTACTCTCTTTGTGCAAGGAAAGGTTCAGTGTCTGAGAACTATAAAATAGTTACCAGCCAGTAATGTTTTTGAACAAAAGCGTTTTCAAAATGCGGCGGAGCATGAACGTTAAAGGGATTCACTTCGCTGACATGATAACGATGTATACCGTTACAGAGAGCCCAGGGTAGGCGTTCCCCAACTTAGGGTGGGCTGAACGTCAATGAGTTAAATTAGTTTTGCAAACCAATGCGAAAATTCGAAATAAACGAGAAACCAATAATAATGTAAGATTTGAGAAATGGCGAGAAGGGTGAGCTATTTGGTCATGTAATAAAGTTAGAGAGGGGATCAGAATAAGGTTCGAACTGAATCGCGAAGTAAGAAAAACTTACTTAAAAGGTCATACTACGAGAGGAAAGACGTGTTAATGCGCGTTAAGGAGAAGCGAAGATTTATAAGTCTGAAATATATGGAAGTTAAGAATAGAGAAATCAGCGTAAGAGGAAGCAGCTTTAGAAGTTTATTATAGCAAAGTAGTCACACCTTATAAAGAAGTAATAGAAACCGCGCGGAAGTAACTTTAAACAAGTAATCCAGGGTTTCCAGTAAATTGAACTTATGTTAGGAATTTTAATAACAGGTGGTCACAAATACAAGTTAATCAGGATCAAATAAACTTAGTAAGAATTAAACTAAATAATTTTGCAACGAACCAAAATGTTATTAATACAACTGAGTAGCCAACAACCACCAAAATCCACTTCCTACAACCATACACCTGAGGATATGAGAACTTAGAGCTCCAATTAGAACCCAAATCAAATAAGAACCCAATCAATTTAACTCTAGTATGCGGGTTTGCCGCAACGTGTACAGAGTGGTTTGTTCTTTGGAGGAGTGAGGAATGCAAATTCACGGTATTATAAATATATCTATTATCTATGTTTAAATGCGTCACACAGCGTCCATGTGCGAGAACAAGAGGCCTAAACATTGTTGGAAGCCTAGCCGGTAGATAGTTGCTGATTTAAACATATTCCTCACATCATATTCCCTTGAATCCATGCATATATCTTTTCTCTGGCAATTTACAATCCACTTAGGGACAATTTACACCCCTCCAAGACACACAAGTGGACATCTTTGCTCAGCTGCGTATTGTGCAACTACTTCTGGAACAAGAGTACGCATGATGATTAGCTCAATGTCTGGTACTTGCGCGAAGAAGTAGACAACATTAAATTAATGTGAAGATGTATGTACTTATGGACCTAGTTTTGACAGTCCTATTGCTTATAAGGCAATCTTGATGGAAGGCCATGGAGCTTTTTCGGGCTTAAAAAGAAAGAAACATAGCATGAACTTGAAGCATTCTGACAATTCCGTTTTGTAGATTCAAAGCGGTGGCACTGATGGTCTTTTTATGCCAAATATAGAATAAGTGCTGAAAGCAGACCAGTTAATGAGTGTCGATAAATAAAGTTTTACTTAACCTAACAATATTTTCACGGAAACAGGCCAAGAAGTTTCGGGGCAAATAAGGAAACAATCGGCGGATAAAGTTTCATGGTAATAATGAACCTTGCTAAGCAGTTAACAATAGCGCGTAGTGAAAACAGATATCGCCGGCAAGCAAGATAACTGGGGTAAAGGACTTGCCGCACAGATAGGTTTCAGTGTTGGAATGTTCTAGAGATATCTCGATTAACGGAGAATTATTGTTTTTCTTGTTTGCTCCAGAAGAAACAATAAGAAGAAGTATAAAAAGAAGCCATGGCTAGTGATTAGGGTAGTTGTGAAGCAGTTGTTGTGAAACCAGACAGCTGGAAGTGTTATTGTAACGACAGCTAATGTAAGAAGCTGCAAGTGTTTGTTATTGTCATCGACCTTGTAAGATTATGTATATGAGATTTAATGTTCTTACGTGATAGTGTATTTCGACGATAATAAAGGAGATTTTTAATTGCTGCAACTCGGCCTTTTAATTCTACGAACCCACAAAGTTACAATATATTAGTATTATATTAGATTGCATTGTTCTGTGAGGTATGATAATAATGCACATTTAACATATTAACGTTAAACGTTTGTCTTAAACGCTGGCCCTACAGCACTTACAAGGAGGAAAAGTGAACAAATAAGTGTTTGAATTCACATGGGATAGTATCCAAAGTGTCTCAAATTGTTGATTTTTTTTTTAAATTACTGTCTCAGGGGCAGAAGTGTAATTTGTATTATTTATGATTCAGCAGGCAATGAAAACTCTATAAACAGATTCCTAAATTTATAGATAATCATGGCGGTGCAATTATTGTTCGATGAACGTAGGTGGCCACTGAAGCTTTATGGGAACGCAGATAATGTTGGGAGGAAGAATTTTCTTCACCACAAATGGCAGGTTAAAAACCACAAGTTCCATGGACAGGTTGAAGTTTGATTTATCTCTGTAGGATATACCGAAATGATGGTGCTAAATAATTAGAACTTGCAACGATGAAGAGAGTATTCGTGCAGAGTTTTGCACAAAAAGAAAGAAAAAAAGTCCTAGTTGGGAATGTTCTATGGAAAGAGGGGAACATCTATGGATTTAAGAAATAGAACACTACAATGATCCGATGAAAAATAATAATGCTTCAAATAGATGTACATCATTTTGGAGCACTCTGTATTGAATGTGCAGTTTATTGTTAGATTATCAATATCTTCTAAAGGATTCATAGGAACAGCTGCGCTATGCGGAAGTCAAATCAAATACTGTGTTTGATTAAGCCTTTTCCATAACTTTTCTCGGAAATTTACAACGAATGTTCAGAAAGAGCCCCGGTTAGAACCTATACAGAGAAACTGTCGACTATTAAGACTTGCACTACTGCTTGGGCCACAAAAAACGTTTTAACGTAGCCGTGAGAATTGCTCTAGCTTGTTCCATTTGTGTAGCATGAAGGCAAATTTGTTTTTCAAAACAAAGAATTACATTTCGTAACTCCACCGTTAATCTATAGCCCAGTGTACATTTGGAATTTAGTGCTGCACAAAGTGGAGTGGCTAGCATTGCAGGATCTATAAATCAGGTTTTTATGGAATATGTCCTACTACGAGAGGCGAGTTTTTTAATGGTACGTTGTAAAAGTCTGTTGTTAGTGATATATAACTATTCCATGCTGTATCTTTACGTTTGTGCAGGTAAATTCCTGTACAAACTCCACTTCATATATTACCCAGCAAAGTAGCGTCTCATTAAAAGTAAACAGGCATAATGCTTCAAAATAATACAACCGTAATACGACTGGAATTGTGTGAGAATTAGGTTTCATTAACCATATAGTAAAAGCAGAGCTGCATCACAGGTTTCACTTTAGTACTAATAAATGGTTCACCTTCTATAAACTTTACATTAAATTTAAACAACATATTAACGTATAACTTTCCCTTGGACTTTACCATTTCTATTTTTTCACTTGATATTTAACATTTTGTTGCATATGTTGGAAGTCTACTGTATCTACTATTTACTTTTACTCCTCTTTATCTTTCTTCCGTATTTTATCCACCTCATATTTAAATTTCTTTTAACCATTTTAACAGTTTATTTCATAAATTGTTTTGCGCTTTCTCTCCATATATTTATGCAATGTTGCATTAAAAACCGTCCTAAAGTTTAGGTTTTTTGGAAATTGTAGTAATTTTTTCCCTCCCATTTTTCTGATCATTGCATTCCAGTGTATACGGTAAATCGTAACATAGTCTATTATTACAGTTCGATCATTTCCTCCCCCTGTTTCTATCTCTTATGCCACTAATATTCATTACACCTGTCTTTGCCCATGCATACTCACTTTATTGTGGCCTATTTTGTTGCATACTTCGATGCATTTTTCTTTCCCCCACTCAAATTTTAAAAATCTATGATATAATAATGCCTTATATTTCATAGAAGCTGCTTGCAACTTCTTGTTCTTCAACATCTTCCGCTTGGTTATAATTTCATTCTAAAAACATTTTACTTTGTTATTTATGTTTCACTCATTCCCACAGTTATCTATCTGTATCTTGTGCACCCAAATTTCTTTTTTCCCTATTTTCTAATATGTAATCACACATTGTACGAAAATTTTCCGATATTAGATTCACTTTGATAGAGTTTATTTACCTTAAATCCAAGCATATTTAATTTTCATTTTCGCATTTTACATTACGGACATAACCGCAGAGCTTAATTGCGAACCGAAATTTTTATTCTCCTGGTGGCATAAAGTGCATAAAACGGTTGCTCATATTAAAATTACAGCGTTTTATGTTGCTCTACGTCACGCAGACACTGACGTAGACCAGTGATCGAGACCTGGTCTAACCTGCTTTCTCTTTTGCTTCCAACTCCTATACAATAGCCCATAGGCTATTTATTTTAGTAAAACATCAAATTTTTGTTTTTGAGCTATACGTATCTACTGTTCACACACACACACACACACACACACACACACACACACACACACAAACAAACACAAAAACAAACAAACAAACACACGTGCACGTGGACAGTTTTCTAAGCAGTATTTATTCGGACTTCTGCTTAATATGTGCAATAGTCTAGTCTAATGTGTAGAAAGCATAAACATTTTAGGTTTAGTCCTCGACATAACTTTAACTTGGAATAAGCGCATTGAAAATCTGGAAAGTAAAATAAACTCAGGATTTATTATATTGCATATTTAACTGATTTTCTATCAGTAAATATTGGCAAGTTAGTGTATTTTGAATTAATATGTTTTCAAATTTCTTATGGCATTGAGCTATGCGGACACACATCCAAATTAAATTTTCACAGAATTTTTTTCTCCCACAGAAAAGAGCTATCAGGTACCCAGCAAAAGTAACATGTACAAGTACATGCAGGGCCTATTTTAAAAAATTAAGCCTATTCACTCTTCGCTGCATATTTATTTTGCGAACAAAACTTGTGTACATAACAGGAATACAACATCCACTAAATCCGATATCCACAAATATAAAACAAGGGGAAAGAATAACTATTTAGTTAAACGACACAGCCTAAAGATTTTTGAACATAAGCCCCAATACTTTAGTCCAGAACTACTAAACAAACTTTCGGGTAGCCTAAAAATACTATCAGCTCCTAAATTTGAATCTAATCTGACTTATCTGTTGTTAAACAAAGCCTACTATAGTATAGATGAATATTTTGATGATACCTTTAATGATATGTGTGGATATCTGTAACAGAGAGGACGAATGAAAATGTTTGACAATGTATGTTAAGAATAATATATACTCTGTATTATGTTACTGAGAATAAATTGATTGAAGGTACATGTTCTTTTGGTGTCGAATTTTTGGGTGGAGTGAAAGTCATTTTCTGTGTGCTAGGTATGCATATAATTACGTACGAGGTAGAGTACGCAAAGAGACACAGCAGAGTAGACCCTTATGAACATTATGGTGCAGTGAGTAGAGAAACATTGTAATGCAGAACTTTCGATTTCATTTTTACTGATGTAAGCTAACTCTGAAATCTAGAGACTTACATTTGGAAGTAACGGTACATCTGTGTACCATTTGTCCGGTAAATGCATAGCATTTCTTACTTAGGCCGAGCGTAATATCATTCCGTTTCCTTGATCATCTTGCGCTCCAATTAGAACAAAGAGAGACAGTGTGGCTATTTACATAATGTGCAGGCCGCGGGGCACTATCGCTATGCATAGCGGAGCATCCAACCGCAGTAAGAGCAGTCATTACACGCATCACACACACTGTTCTTTCTCTGGCTCCGAGAATGAACACTGTGCAGAGTACCACTGAAAACCAAATGTCGACTAACCAACAACCGACACAGCTTTCTCTGTTCTTTACTTTCCTTGTCATTATAGGACTCATTAGAACATATATTGTGTTATCCATACTTTTTGTTAATGTTGTGTTAGATGTTAAGCAATAAATGTAGTCGAGATAAGGAATCCTGGGAATACCTGTGCTTCTTTTGTGTTTTCATACTTGCTGTTATTTTATGTGGAAGAAGTTTATCATCTGAGTTATATGCGTTACCTGTGCCAGGCAATCTCATATTGGTTTGAATTCAAGCTGAACAGTCACGTATTAGTCCATAAACGAAAGTAAGAGTTCAGTACAAATCTCACACCTGAGTAGCTGGAAGGCATGCTTCGCAAAGACAGTTTTATGGTTTGATGTTAAATATCTGGCACTCGGACATTTACCTATAAAAGTACATATTATGCGTTTCAAACGGGAAGAGTTCTGGGAGACCAGCTAAACAGATGCCGTATCACACTCATCGTTGCCAGCTTGTTACCCCACTCTTTTTATATTTCCCTCTCTCTCCCACACTCGTACAAAATGCAGGTCTGCTTGGCGCAGACGTAAGGGTAAGCAAATTATAATTTAAAAAAACCTTTACAATGATGAAGTTGCCAAAATCAAAATTGGAAAAAGCATTTTCGCAAATTATGTATATTTTAAAATACTATAACTATAATTATAGCTTATGAATTACCTGTGTTTCTATTCCAATGGAACTGCCAGTGGCTCATCCATATCGCTGTCAATGTTAATTCCGTTAAGAGACAATTCGTCATTGTCACTGTCTTCAATGTTTGAGTCTTGCAAACTTATGAATATAGGTTCCAAAATCTCGTCAGGTGCGATTTGTTTCTTAAAATCGTCCTCTTGAAGGTTTTCTGCAGGTCTCACGCAGTTTACCCAGTCCTTTTGCGTTACCGTGTCAATTTCTTCGTGAACAAGTGGTTTAACATCCGTCAGTTTAAAAATATTATTTCTGTTTGAAATCCCCCTTTTTATTTGAGCCCATACCAACTCAATTGGATTATATTGGCAGTGATAAGGAGGGAGGCGTATTACCTCGTGTTCCGTTTCAATGCAAGTTTATCCAGATGATACACTTTTTCCATGTTTTTAAACGGAAGTACTCCTTGCAATACCCCATTTTTAGTTTCTGTTTCCGAAAAATTTTTGAAGAACGCGTGCACCTTAAAAATAATACTTCGAGCCTGACTTCGCAATATCTGCCTTTTTTGACTGACCACTAAATTCGCCGCAAGAAGCCATTGCATTATTTAACTGTTACTCTACTGTTGTGTGAAGAAAAACTGAATGATATTAATCTGGACTCTGCTGAGTGAATAAACACTTCTTATCCAGCATTCATTCATAAACATAAGCATACAGCATTCCACAGGATAACAGGAAATGAAGTATTTGCTCTTTCTCGAATTTAACACATTGACTTATTCACAGTAATTCGTTTATCCGTCGTGTCAGTGGCTTAAATTTTAGTTCTGAGTAATTAAAAGTATATGTACATACATGCACACCAACCACTTTGAACTCTCTAGAGTAAATAGAGATTACGAACCATTCATAACCTAAGATATAATGTGACCAGACATGCTCTGTCAGGGCAGCAGGAAATTTATTGTTTCCTCTCGCTCGAATTGGCTTATTGAAAGTAATTCTTTTATCACGTCATGTCAAACATTTACGTTTCAGTTCTGAGTAATTACAAATATACGTACACGCATACATGCCAAACAATAATGATATTCATACAGTGCTTATATCGCGATTTGTTGTTATAATAGGGTAATAGTGGTTTATTGTATTAGAAAAACTGTTTGAGCTAAAAATATGGGGTTTTCATGGATATGTTAGATACATAAATCTCTAGTTTCCACATGGGTCAGTTTCGGCAAAATCTGAATTTTTGTCTTAGCGCGAATAGTATTTCATACAGATTGATTATATTGGAGCTCCTCACACACCACTTAGCGGGAATGCAATACGACAACACCGCAGGGTTCCGATTGGTTGCTCACCTAGTAGCACTCAAGGACATAACACCTTCTCATTTGAAGCACATGATAGGTGTCATATTTATGTCAAAATGTAAAAGATGGAGTAAAGCAAAGTATTAGTTTTCCTGCCTTCCCCTTTACTCTAATTGGCTAATTCTTTCTGCGCCTTAGACGGCGCAACGTACGTCAAATCCAGTTCAAGGCAATGTCAGCAACAAGAGTCATGTAAACAAATATGACACCAATACCGATAAACGCACCTGCTACCGAAGGCAGGTTTGAAGCAAATGAATTTATTTCGTTGAAGAATTATCATATATTCCAGACAAATCAACGTTCTCGTTTTATATACGTATTTAATTAATACGGTTATGAAAATATAAATTTGACAGCTCTCTTCGCACATATTTTATCATCATGTTAGCGCACTCATTTTTACCGCACAACAGTCTATAACACGACAGCAGAGGTGATTAGCTTACGTCAGCATTAAGAGATACTGGGAAAACTTATTTGAAACAAGGATTAGGTAAACATTGCTAGAGATGCTTTGATATTTTCTTACTAGCATACGAGGTAAGTTCCAGTTATAACACCCATTTTTATTCAGGACTGGAACCAGATGGAAACTTCTGTATTTTTTTTTAAATACATGTGGACTGTTTGCGAATGTGTGACAGATGGCAGCACTGTACAGTGCATAGAACTATAGTGGCAGCTACGAGAGCTAGACTCCTTTTGATACTTAAAATGGCGACGTTTTCATTGCAAAAGCAGCGTGTGATTATTTGTTTTCTCCACTTTCCTGTTGTGACAGCTATTGAAATTCATCGCCACTCGAGTGAGGCATGTGGTGATGGTACCATGAATATGTCTAATGTGCGTTCCTGGGTGCGACAGTTCAATGAAGGCAGAACATCGAGTGACAACAAACCAAGAGAGTCACGGCCTCGCTCCAGCCGGTCTAACGACAAAATCCATCGAGTGCAGAACCTTGTTTTGGAGGATTGCCGATTGAGCGTTGCAGATATCGTCTTCAAAATTGGTATTTCCGTGGGATTAAATGGAATTTTATTAGATTGAGATGGATTAGGTTTAGTATCTTATTGTTTAGCATTTTAAGGTAATAGCTTCTTATAAAATTAAGAAGAGTAATGAGGAAGATGCGATTGTTTCTGTGCACACAATCGTGCATGAAGATCGGAAGGTGCAAAAAGTGTCTTCCAGATGGGTGCCACGAAAGCTGATGGAAGATTACAAGACTACGTGCATGGT
Organism: Mantis religiosa; assembly: GCA_030765055.1. NCBI lineage: Eukaryota > Metazoa > Arthropoda > Insecta > Mantodea > Mantidae > Mantis > Mantis religiosa. The sequence continues at coordinate 125,654,731 of CM060947.1, forward strand.
AAATTGTCAGGCGATGTTGACGCTTTTTCACGGCATGAATGGAACTTTCTTTCAATCGATTGTGACAATGGATGAGACGTGGGCGCTCTTTTACAAAACTAAAACGAAGCGCTAGACAGCACAATGGAAGCACACAGATTCACCGCCACCGAAAAAGAAAATTAGATGAGTGCCAGTGCTGACAAAATAATGGTGGCCATCTTCTTGGACAACAGAGGTGCAATTCTTATTCATTGCATTCCAAAGGGCACTACGCTGACAACTGCATCCCACCACCATTACCAGCATTATATAAAAAACGGCGGAAGTATTTGGACGTGTGCTCTTTCATCAAGGCAACGCACAGCGCAGCGGGCAAACGCGACAGTTAAGTGTTAAGTGCAGAGGTTGTACTCCCATTAGTCCTGATCCCGTAGAACCAAGGACCCGGGCTTCCTTCTACCCGGGAGCGATGGATACTCCGGGGTTCTTTCCATAGGGCAATACCTGGAGTATAAAAAGCCCACCACCGCTGAGCATAACGTCAAGACGGGATGGAAGTGGATACGCCACTTACGCGCGTCAACCCCGCAGGGAAGACTACCGAAAACCTCGGTGGGGCCGCCTGGTGATCTAGCACACCTACTAGCTCTGCAGGTTAGTACCCGGGACTAATTAGGCAATCCTCTAACCCCTCCGGGCGGTCGTAGCCTAGGCGGAGGTACCCAATTCCCCGTGGTTGTCGGGAACACACTGCTCCCTCGAGTCCAACCCAATCCGAACAACTCCCCGACTGTAGCAGCTCAGCAGTTCGGCCCGAGATTCCTCTAGTAACGTCAGAGGTACCACGAGTGCTAAGGTTCCGTAGCGCCCTCACCTCGGCAGCTGAAGGGAACGGCTCCCCAAGGGCAAACGCGAAGCAGGAGTTTCTTCGTGACAAATTTGAAGTGGTTGCTCATTCTCCCTACTCACCTGACCTGGCTCCTAGCGACTTTTGGCGGTTTCCCACGATGAAAGACACTCTCCGTGTTCGCTGATTCACCAGTTGTGCCGTTATTGCCTCAACGATTTTCCAGCAGTCAAAACATAATCCTAAAGAGGCGTTCGCAAGGGCATGGAATCAGTGCATGGACGTTGTGAAAAATTTGTAGGCGAGATTACGTTGAGAAGTGACACTAGTTCAACATTTTTCTTGTGATTACTTCTTGAGAAAAAAAATAGGTGTTGAACGCAACTCGTATATACCGGCTCCATTCCGTGTACTCCAGTGCATCTATGTGCATTATCTATGGAGAAAATGGAAGCAATACACTTTCTTAAATGCTAGATAGTTAAGTTACAGCATTCTCAGTTCAGCATACAATCACCTATGATCATCTAAATTGAGCAGATATTGAAAGCTTATTGCTCTAAGACTGCTCAGGTTGTTGGGAATAATCTACGTTAAGCGGTCGATGCTTTCGAGATACAGCAGCAAAGAAAATGTTTCTATAGGATCTGTATTGTACACTCGTGAAAGATATTCAGCAACAGGTGGCTTCAAAGACCGTGTTTGTAAAGAAAGATCAAAGGTAACGCATAAACCTGAACACAAATGCTGTAAACGTGATAGCATTCTGACCCAAGCGAAAACTTGTAGAGCGGTTAGCTAGCTTCAGAAACTCTTGGGAGCTGGTATTTTACGTTAGTTTTGATTACAAATTACTGAACATTAAATTTATAGGTATAAACGACGGCAGGAATATAAAACTGCAAACTACACTGAGTGCTTTTTATAACATTGCAACACTTTCGCACAATTCTTATAAGACAAACATATGTGCAAATACCAATGGGCGTTTTTTATAAGTTTCTCTAAGTAGCCCATTTTTGCTAGTAGAATGTTAAAAATACAGCTCTATTAATTTTTCTACTATGCATTTACAGAAAGTATATTTCACCAAAAATTCTGTCACGGAAAGTTTACCAAAAATAGTATTTTTGGTCCCCATATTCAAGCATTTCTACAAAAGGTTGTGTAAGCGTGTGTGCTGTCAACAATATAGGTAAAACTGAAAAATGAGGAATCCAAACATACGATCCTAAGGTTTTCAAAACCATTACCCATCCATTAACTTGGAATACTTTAAAAATAAATGTTAATTTTCTCAAAAGAGACTCAAGCAATTCCATTCAAGTAGCCACATATTTAAAATAATTTCACAACAGATGAAGTGTACCTATATTTTAAACCTTCTGCAATATCGTCTGAACCTTTGCATAACTGATAAGTTGCACGTGAGATAAATTTTACTGCACAAAAATGATAAGGCACACAATGTAGCTATGTACATTTTCGGTACAGTTTGTCATTTCTGAGATATTTTTTCTTACTGGTATTAATATTCATATACTTACACATTTCTCAGATGTGACGAAATTATTTGCCTTTTCTCTTGCTCTGTAATAGTGACAATCTCTTGAAGGGTTACACTATAGCTTAAGCCTGCTGTAATCTACTATCCATATTGTACCTGCAAGATGAAAGAAATGAGTAACTGTTGGTAATCATAGTCTGTAAAAGAATGGGTAGAGAAGCATATTTCTTTGTCTACTTATTGCAATCGAGAAGGACTATAATTTCACATTTACGAGTAAGTTGAAGTCATAGTCAGATTTCCAGAACCCGGGTGGCAAAATGATGGCAAATTTCGTAACTTTAGCATTACTTCAAGTTAAAAAGATTAACGACTTCCCACGTTAAAACTATGCCATATGTATTTACATATTAGCATTAATAGGGATAATTTCATTGAAAATGATTGATGTTAAAATTAAAATTAATATCATATGAACGGTGCTGTTTATCGAAGTGTACATATTCAAAGGCCTCTTTCAATCTCCTGTGCCCTACTACCACGTGGCCCACGCCAGTTATCTTCTGCAGTTTTGTTTCTCGCATTCGTTATTTTAAGAAGGGTTGCCTCGTTTTTGCTGTTAATAGGGACGTGCACGTAAGAACGAATCTTCACTAAGCGTTTGCACCAGAACTTCAATCAACTTCTCCCCTTTACGAATACATTTTAGTCTGTACAATGATTTCACGACAACGAACATTGAACATTCGTAAAAATAGCACACATTTTCTTCTATATAACAGTAGACTGAACAGTTTTGAATGTCCGTCAACTTCATGAAAACGAACAACGAACAGTTTTAAAAATGTCCTTCACAATTCACACCGCTTGCTGAGACGAGCCCTAAACCCCAACTGCCTCGCTCTAGGCAAGGTACACAGCTTCGACCTCCCCATAGAGACGGTGGCGCAGGCAAAGACTAAACAAAACACAATAAGTCACTACCACCGCCCCTATAGGGAAGTCTGACGATTACCTGCAATAAGCCTCTGTGCCAATCGGCACACGGTGCTGATATCTCCGTGCGTTTTCTCCTGGTTTTGCTCTGATAAGGTCGAGTGGCCGTCTCTAATTCGAGTTAGACCTTACAGTCAAAAATCTAGCAACTGCACTGTACTCAAGTGAAGAGTACACAGATACGATAGTGATGAATGGAAAGACGCATCGCAATGCAGCTGAGGTCCGAAGGCTGTATACACAACGTTTTCCAATGACACGTCTACCTTCTGCACATGCTTTCCGACGTACAGAAATGCTTTTAAGAACAAAGGGATCTTTACGGGTACAACCTGTCGTGGAAATTCCAATTTTCCAAACGCGCCTGATGCCTCGGAACATTATTGAGCATTTTGGAGCCTATTCCATTAAATTTAGGCTTAACTTACATTATAGTTGTTGGTATTGTTATTATTATCATCTATTAATAACTTACTACTTCTAGTTGCAATTGCGGCAAAGAAGAGCTACAGGACCTGCCGAACATGAAGTCTTCGGTACAAAGGATTCCGGAGGAAAGAAAATTACATCCCTTGAGCTGCATATATATCAACAACTATATGAAAACGATTTCCAAAATCGTATATCGTTCTGCATACATCTCTTAAGTAAAGTTGACGTTATTTATCACGGATTTATTATTGGAGATAAATGTTATATTGCCAATGACCCCTCTGTAATTATGTATAATCGAAATTAATGGGATACTCCAGAAGGTCCTCACTGGTTACACCACAGCACGTGCAAAGGCACTGGGTGTCAACTGACTGTCAACTATATTTTAAACTCCTACAGAATGAGCTGAATCTTCATGATCTTCCAGAAGGTATCCCATATTCAGTTAGCTGTGCGGTACTGGTTTGAGCACGATGGTGTGCCACCCCATTACTGTAGAGAGGTTAGAGAATATCTCAAGAATGTGTTCCCCGAAAGTTGGAGGGTGGTGGTTGCGTTCGATGGCCAAGGAGATTACCTGAAGTAACTTCCTTGGATTATTTCTTATGGGATATAACAAAGTCAGTGTTTACGACAGGGAATCAGAAACTGCAGATGTGTTAAAAGAAAGAATACGTCATGCTTTTGCTTCAGTATGTGCAAAAATGTTATGAGGTGTACAGGCTAATACCGAGAGATACATCAATGCACCCATAAAGGGGGCCAGACATTTTAACATTTGTATTATGAATAATGCAATAACAATAATTTATCAGTCTATAAACTAGATATAAAGGAATATTATATTCAGTATACTTATTATTCTTTATCGCAATCAAAGACATAATAGCAATTACTTAATATTTCTAACTGTGAAACACACATTGCTGCATCACTTTCTTGTAAATTAGCTGTGACATGTTGCTATGCATTAAACCGATAATTAATATGCTTTGGTCCTTGGGCGTATTTTTTGGTATGGGACAGTCGTTCTCCTTCACAGAAACCTTTCCCGAGCCCAGGAATCGAACACGGTAGTCCACTACAATGAACGTGTGCTCTAGCGAAGAGCATTAGTTAGGTGTTCGTTTTTAAGCTTTGGTCATACGTTTAGCAAGGTCTGTTCTCTCTTGGTAACTCGTCCCCTTTACTGACATGCTTAGGCAAACCTTTCGGCGTCCGCGTTATCCGGGAGTAGCTAATGTTAACGAACTTGCGTGGGGCGCCTAATATAAAATACTTAAAACCATTTAGAATAAATAACAATTCACAGGTTGTTTTCTAAAACTCATCTAGACTTTATATCTCATACAAATATACTAAACTACGGCAATTTAATCAAAACCGTTAGTCATCTCTCAGAAATAAAGGCTACAAAAATTGATCTAGTGAGAGCAAGTTTAGAGTGGGAGGGATTTCCCGAAGATCTCCCTGTGGTATCCTTCAGAGTTACTGAGCTTCATGGGCCCGTTTGCTATTTATTCGAATATTTCTTTCTGAAATATGCTATGGACACACACAGGTTTCTAAACATGCCCTTTTTTTGAATCAGGCGAACCTTTTGTTTGCGTGCAAGCGCTGCAACTCAATTTTTGAAGAATTTTTTTGTTATGGTAGTTAGTAGTAAAACAGATGTTTTTATGGGTCCTAGATAAATAAAAAATGCTTTTGTTAGTGATATCACGAAATCATACTTTTCTGTGGAATACAATATTTACTGCGCCTTCTTCTTAGGGCAGTGTAGCGCAGCTGCTTAAAGGTTGGAGACCTGTACCGGTATTAATTATTGAATTTTATTTAATATTTAATTCCCGTTACGTACGTGGGAATTTTTTTCTGCTTAGAGGCCTAGTTTGGTTCTACTCATCTCCGTTAGGTCCTTGAGGGGGCCACTGGGAAGCTACATGATTGAGAAGTGACGGCCCTTAGTTTTGAAGACTGCGCATACCGATATACAGGGGAGCTCACCAAGTCTCAACGTATAGGTCACTCCTAGCTTAACATTTGTGTTTAATCCAGCCGCGGAAGGACAAGAATTAATGTCGTCAATGCGTTTTATAATTTTATTAAAATGTAAAGTTATTTTAAGAATCTCTAAATTTTTAATATGTTTAAATTAAGTATTGAAAGTGAAATTATAAAAAAGTAGTAAATAAATACCTATATAAACTGCTTGTATTGGTTGCTAGGAATAATGTAGTCAAGAAGAGACGTGTGGTTACCATGGGAAAGGAAAATCAATAATCTTCCTAACAAGACATGAGAATGATTTCGACTTTCAGAGTGCAAAAGCATAACAGCTTTTAGCTCCAGATGTATAGAGAAAGAGCGCTTCAAAGGGGATAATAACTGAGAGAATGCTCAATTATTTTACAGTTTCTTATGGCAACTTTAAAGGAGAATTAAATTCAGTATATTTAAAAAGAAATTCACTAATTTATTAGATTTTGGCAAACCATTTCTGGAAGGAAGAAGGTTATCCGAGACCACGCCGTCAGATATAATTATCACCTTCCTGTGTCGGCTATTGCATCAACGTGTAGCAGAATAAGAAATATTTTAAAAAGTGGCACAACAAGGTGTGGCATCAACATAGCATAAAAATTATTTTAAAAACTTGCCAGAAATTGTAGCAGCACATCACATTTGAAGAGTGCATTTTAAAATTCTCTTAAAAAGTCCATATCCTGCTTTTCAGTAAGCACTTTTATTTTATTTCTGGTTTTCTTCCCTTTAAATCCCAAATCTCGAAATATTTACCCAAGGTTTGTACAACTTACTAAATATCCGATTATTTCCTTTAAGCTTATTGTAGTCTTCCGATTGTCGACACAGTACCTTTTTGGGCGTAGCAATTATGGATTGTAGGTCTGATAGCATATTTGCCGACGTCATCAATATCTGTGATATTTTAGGCACTTTACTTTTTCGCCTGGAGTATTCAAACAAGTACGTTCTTTTTGAATCGTAACTTGTACCTTCTGCATTTTTTTAAATAACCGACTTCTTTCTTATTTTGCTACTTGTTTCATAAACTTATGAATGTTCGACAGGTCATTTTCACCGCTCCAGCTATGCAAGGTTTTCCCTTTTAATTTCGATATGATGGAAGGCATATTATTACACTTGACGGCACTAAATCTTAACGAAACTCGCGCGTAATTTTTATTATTACTCGACAGAGTGTTGACGCGTATCGACCTTCAGGTGGCCAGCGCTGTGATCGTCTCTTATCGGGTCTTATCTGGTCAGTTAGAAGAGTGAAATATTAGTAAACTGACGTACAGTAAGTTACGAAACACAAACATACGTGTGTCCATATGATATGTTTTCTGGCGCCTGCTGATGTATGTCGCGTTGCTGTCCAGAAGACATGATTACATCTGAACAGACTATACATACACTGGACTCACCGTGTATGTGCGATAAGCTGAGGCAAACATCTCTGTGTTGCGAATTTTTTCCAATACGCTTTATCGCATTGCCATGTAGTACAAACTGTATCCCAAGTATTCTGGAAGTATTTAATGAGATCTATCTATATGTAGTAAACATTCCGATGTTGATTTCGTATAATCAGCGCCACCTGCTACTTGCTTGAAACATTATGGGGGTTCACAGACTGAGCTCGCCCTCAAGGACATATGCCAATATGGTGGCGAAACCTGTATAAGTCGCGCAATAGTTCTAGAACACAGATCTTCACCCAGAGATCAGTCAGTGAGCCCAAATATAGCCTTCTTTCCTTCCTGTCTCCTTCCACCTCTTATACTCAGCGTTACTTGATGCAATACGCTGTGTGAGTCGTCTGCCATCGGTGGGGGACCCCCGAGTAAAGTTGACTAAAGTTCTGTGACAGTACTAATCATATTAAGTATCCATAAAGAAATAGCTACTGAAAATTATTTTAAATGATCACGCACAGTGTTAATTCCGAATTTACCCCTTAACTCGGTGCTAGCAATAGATAATATCTCTTACCATAATACAGAAGTAGATAAACCTCCAACGTCAAGTATTTTAAACATATCTATGCTTTCTTTGTTATAAAATCGCAATATCCCGTTTGATAAACATAGTACCAAAACAAAATTGTATGATTTAACTCTAACCAACAAGCCGACTCAGAAGAACATTTTGACTGACTAAATACTGTCCGAATATAACCATGCAACCTTAAGGCTGCCTCCTTAAAATCCGGGTCTGACTCCTATGCGGTTAATATAGACAGATGCCAAACAATGGGTTGCATGAAGAAATGTAGCTTTTAAAATTAAAGACTAAATGTTGTGCTGCCAATGATTTGAGAAAATTGGACAAATGAAATAGGAAAAGGTATGCTAAAATGTGGATGAAATAAAACAGAAATATTAGTAAAAAGATGCACTAGTGAACGAGAAGTTGAAAGAATTATAATTGAAGACAATGGGATGGAAACAATGATGAGGATGGCAGTGTAATCACTGAACAGACGATGGTATATCAGCCATAGAAAAATTAAAATATTATTAAATGAACAATTGTTTATCTCAGTGTTTACTTTTCGCGTGTAAGTGAAAAACCGTTCTGGAACTGCAGTGTTTAGTTTGTTGGAGACTATACGACTTCGCCAAACAGTGACACATGACATTCAGTCCAGTTATACTTGAGAGTGCAAATCATCGCAGTGAGATACTGCTGCCCTGGAGGTCAACGAAAACAGGCAAGAGTCTCGCATCAAAGTTTTCATTTAAATATTTCAGTGTTCAAGAACAATTGCGCGACACGTACTGAATCGGCCTAGTCATGAAACCTGTGGTGCCTAGCAGTGGAGGACGCAGCGGCCGGTTGGTAGGCTTGGTTCGGAAACGACTGCTGCACCATGAAATAAGTTACATTGCTTCCTCTGCTTACTGTAAATAGAGCACAGTGAAAAAATAAAAATACTTGTACATAGAGGGCAGTGTTATTTTCTTACCTAATTTTGAATAATTGCATGTTTACGAACTGTTTCTTAAACTTAGCTATGTGAAAACGATGTATTAATAATCCATTTCGTATCAGAAATATTTGAAAGGGATGATTTCGGCTTATTAAGTGCTGAAGTATCATTTAAAAGAAGCCTTGCATATTATTTTTACAATAAATAAAAATATTTATAAACTGTACAAGAATGTTTTTCATTAGCACTGTGTAAACTTTAAATATTATTACATTAATAATAAACACATTTCAGCTAAAGACTTCCTGCAATTTCAATGTATTAGAAGGGTTTCGAAGCAGGGTAATTAAATATTTTACAAGTTTCCCATGGCTTCCTTTGGTGCTTAACAGCGGATGATTTCTCGTTTTTCTGCATCCGGAATGAAAAATTTAATTATCAGCCATTTTTTCTCCCTTCCGTGTCCTCTAAAGGAAGGTTTCTAGAACGGTTATTAAAACATCGCCTGGAAAGAAAAAGGAGGGAAATCAATTGCCTCGTTAATTTAAAGCGATACCCTAGGAAACTGTTATGGAATATCCGGGCTCTATAGACATTTTCTGCCATAGAGAAAACGTGCTCCTTTCGTTTTGTACATTTTTAACATCAAACAGAATCTTGACAGTGGATTATGCAAACCCTCCCAAAGTGTAGGTAATTATAGTTCGAAACATGAAACCCCTTTTGTGTGCAAAATTGAGGCCCAGCCTTTGACGAGTTAAGCATTTTCATTCATCTTCCCCTCCTCCCCTCGGCCCAATCCCTGTGTCTCTAAGTTCCATTTTCAATTTTGATCAAAATCCAATAACGTGGAAGTTTAGCGTGCAGTGGAATTCATATTCGACCATCGTTTTAGAAAGTGCCAGAACCACAAGTTTGAAATACCGTTCCCGGCAAACTCGCCTGAAGAGTAATGTTCCAAGCCTTTTGTAGACCAACTGGTATTCCCTTTCATAATTGCTCTTCTTTCTCATGTGCAGAAAAGCACATAATTTTAAAAAAAGTTATGTACCCCTTTCAAACGACGATCTGTACAAAATATTAATGTTCAAACCTCTATATCTTATATGACATTCATTATATATGCCGTATAAGGAATAACAGTGTTTCAAAACGATACCGAACGAACAAATACAAGTAGTTTCTCAGCTTCTATATGGCACATATAGATGGTTTCACCGTCAATATAACTGCATAAAAATGCTCCAGAGTGAATGTGGATGAAGCAGTGACAGGAACAACGACGTGTGCCTCACACTGTCGGAGTTCGCAGGTTCAGGTCACACGCCTTGCCGTGTGCTGTAACTGTTTGTAAACATACCGGCATAAACCATAGTAGCTTGCTACTATAAAGAATATCTTTGGCTTATGAACCCGCAATAAAGAATCTATTGCTTAATTATTGCTTATGGGTGTTTAACGTGTTCCAAAATTCCGTTATAGCAGTCCATGTTGGCAAATAAGCTGGTGGACATACGCAACTTAAACCTTTTAGATAGAAGTTAATGTTAGGGAAGTTGAGGACGTAAGCATTAAATGATAAAAAGAACAGAGAACAACATCAAAGAATTGTAGATAAAGTTAATGAAAACTAAATGCCTTATGCAAAGAGACAAGCATTTTATTTCACTGTATTTAATAAGACTAAAAAACGCATTTGTAACTGAAAAGTAGGGTGTTGATTTTACAGTAACTGGTTGAAAGTACAATTAAGATCATACCAAGATGAGCAACCTTGGAACTGTCCGAGTTATTATTCGACTTTTTCACAATTAACTGTCCTTTGCCCCATTACCTGAAAGCGAGGCTAGGGTCATGACTAAAGAGCAATGCTTTTGTTTTCGTGGCTGGTACGTCCCAGTAACAACTTTTGAGGTTCGCACACCAGTGATTCTTGTGCTACCTAATCACAAATTCATGTAATATTTAATGCTGTATAAAATTGTACCTAACAGAATCTCGTGGCTGCGACACCGAAATTCGGAATATAATCATTCGGTGTCCTTTTAAAAAAACCTGTATATATAAGCATTCTGACTGCAGCCGGGAATTTAGCATTGGCACACATGGGTCTGGGCTGCTCTCTGCCGGGCTCACCTTAAAGACAATATCTACCATGAAAATGGCCGTTATGTGTGGCATTGCGATTCTTAAAAATTCCTTTCAGTGGGTCCCACCAGTTTCGTTTCGAGAGTTTTCTGACTAATCACCGACATTGAACAAAGTCAGCAGTATATCTTTCAGTGAACAGTGACAATGAACATTCAGTGAGACAAATACCGCTAAATTCTGAACTTTGATCGTTCGCTTGTGATTCGAGACCATGAATCACTTGTGTTTGTTCTGAATATTGTAACAGTGATCTAAATGTAACATTAGGGCAATACTAACTGCATAGAAGGTACAATTGTAAATAAGCAATGAGGAGTTTTCTCATTTGTTAAAATATTATACCTGGTAAATCTCAATATTAATATTTTCAGTGAAATTCACAAACTTGCTGAGTTTACTTTAGGTAACTAGTCAAAAAGTAAACAGCAGGGCCAGGATTTCAATGACTTTGCAATTGTTTTTTGTCAGCCTAAATTAAAAGTGGGTTACATATAAATGTGTTTCATAGTAAAATGCTTTAATTTAATCATATTTGTTAGGGCATTGTTTTGCATTTTTTGTGAATGTTTGTGGAATAGGATACTTTTTAGTTTTTTTACATAAAATAGATATCTATGTATATAAATATATACTCTTCTTTTACTTATTTAACTGTTTTTATTGTTTCCGTTTAATTACCTATCCGTTTTCTGTAGTTTCACACACATACACTATATACACATAAACACCCATGCCCAGGGCGGGACTCGAACCCGCGACCCTCTACGCGGTGGAACGCTAGAGACATACGTTTTAACCACCATGGCTACGAGGGCCGGCATCTCTTCTTTTGCATTTTTGGGCATTTTTAATACTATTGGGTATTATTTGTTGTAATTAAGCATGTTAAAATATACCTTAGATACAATTTACTTTTTTATGTTTTCAAGAGCGAAGCTTTACATTTAATTATTTAGCAAACTGTTTTACTTTGCCCCAAATAGTACTAGAGGTAAAATTACCTTGGGTTCCAGGAAACGGGACAAAGAGTACATTCCTGCCCTTCTAAGGACCACTAATGAACTTGCCCAATACAAACTGTTGCACTTACTTCACAAGTAGCAGGAAGGTGCATTCCTAAGCACAAGTATCAGGCGGCTGCATTCGTAAGCAGAAGGGTCAAAGCTCATTGTGGCTGCAAATATTTTCTAAATAGCAGTGCAGAGAGGTGACTTTTAAACAGTGTAAAAACTGTGGTGTGAAGTTGACAAATCATCATACCTAAACTAGAGCAAAACGTTGCAAATAGATTAAACAATTTTGTTAAACTTCATGGTGATACAGTTTTCTCCACAAATGGGAATATTCTTTTCTGCAAGTTATGTGAAGTACGAATGGCAGCTGAAAAGAAGTTTACTATAGACCAACATGTGAAGAGAGAAAAACACATTCGAGGACTACGGCTCCTTGAAGCTAAAAGAACAACACATCAAATGTTACTTGGTGAAGCTTGCGCCTCTTCAGGTTCACCTTTCTTTGAAGAACTCTGTGAAGCATTCATTTGTGCTGATATTCCTTAGAACAAACTGAGTAATACAAAGCTACGCGCATCTCTAGAAAAGAATACTGGAAAGCCCATACCAGACTCTTCAACATGAAGGACGAATTACGTGAGTAAATGCTACCAGAAGGCAATACAGGAAATCAGACCAAAAGTGTCAGGGAAAAAAATTGGGTGGGCCTAGATGAATGTATAGACTCGCTAGGCCGTTATGTGGCAAATGTTGTGGTGGGCACAATGGCAGAGGATGATCCAGGAGAATAATTCCTAATAAATTGTAAACAGATGGAAAAAGTTAATTTTTCAACAATTAGCAAAGTGTTTGACAAGTCTTTGGGTTTAATATACCCCAATGGCATTCAACATGACAACGTACTTCTGTTGTTGACCGATTCGTGTGGCAGTATGAGATAACGTACAACTTAAAGGTATGTATGTCGAATATCTCTTTCACTCATACACTATCGAACATTAATACACCCAGTATATAAGCATATTTTTTTGTCATCAGCTCGTATTTGCAGAGGAATATCGCTTATGTAAGTAATACATAGTATTATTAGACCTACATAATGTCTACTGACATCATGATACTCACAAAGGAACTATCACCATGCTTACACCTCTACGCGCTTCAGAGTTTGATGTCTTCATCTCTACTCTGTGTGGGGCCCAGAATACGAAGGAACATATAATAACAGAGCATTGTACGAGATGGATTGTACCCCTGAGGGGCAGCGGTCTAACATAGCATAAGTATAGTAGCGACGATAGTTTGGTGCCGGTGATCTTTCTTCGCGCACTAGAGAGAGGCTATGCCTCAGCGTCACTTAAACCTTCTAGCTAGCGCTAGAAGATGGAAGACAATGCAGCACGGCCATATTTTCCAGACTCGTCTTTACTAAAGCGCATACCCTAATATATATGAACACTTGCTCATTTTAGTCCCTGAGAAACACCAGATTTTCATTACCGTTTTACTACGTTGCTGTCACAATTATTGTTTTAATTTACAGGAAAATAAAGATCTGGGGTGATGCCTTTGTGAGTTGTAGCGCATGGAAGTGAGTTAGCCGATTCTCGTATGAAGATATTTTTCATCTTCATATATAACCGACCTTCCTTCGTCTCTAAACCTTTTTTATGGCACGTAAATATGACACGCAGTTTCTCATATTTCTTCCCTAAAACATAACCTTGTTGTTCCTCGTTTTCTTCCACTTGAATCCTATGCTACATAAGATAGTCTTTAAACTAGTGCTTCCCCCTTTAAAGTAAATGGGATCTTGGTGTTTCAGGAGCCCCAAATTTTGTCAGTGGGCACTGTTTTCTCCTGAATATACAAATTATAAATTGTTTAGCGAATTACGCACCTACCAGAGTCCTCAATGATAGTGATTCTTTCTGGTACACGATGTACTTTCCAGATGTTTGAATGAGGTCCCTTGTTCCTCAAATTTCTCTCCTTTAATTATTTTACGAAATTTTCTCTCAGACACATTTTTTGCTGCCCTCACCATCTCTTGCCTTTATTAGCATTTCGGCAGAAGCTGCTTCCCGTTTCAGAAGAAATGGACATTATTAATAACTTCCCGTATTAGGCTGTGAAGGTTTTTCACACGAAATTTGCTTTTAATTGGAGGCATTTTAGTCTAAATAAGAAAATACACACACATACATACACACACACACAAACACAGACAGACAAAATGCTGTGCGATTAATATTCACAATTTCTAAAACTTAAAAATCTTAACGTGGCGGCACCGAAGCGTTAGAAGATGGATGTGAGCCGCTCTAACTTTTCCACGATACTGTACATGTCACTGTACTGCGCATGACCCAGAGTGTAGGTTCGGCAACAGGATTCTAAACGACTGCGCACACTGTCTCCACCGGCACAGAACCATCGTGCGTACAGTAAGGAGCGCTGTCCCCCACTCGACACAGTGCTGACAAGGAATGTCCAGCAGCTACTTGCAAGTGGCCGTATGGGGTACTTCCCAGGCTTCAGTTTTGGGCATTGGATTCATTCCGCAGCAAAAGTTTAGGGCACATGGTTTACATATAGCAGGCATTAAATCATCAAATTTTCAGGTGCATAGCGGTGTGACTACAGTGATAGTTCCTTTGTTAGTATTAGAAGGAAGCATTACGATACTGTGCGAAAAGGAAGTATTTATATATCGAAAAATACTTAAGTTGAAACCAGTATTCTTGTAAACTTCTCAAATCAACAATAGAAATATTTTGAAAAATATATTGAAACTTATGCTTTCTTACTGCTGATAAGAATTTCAAATGTTACTTTACATTACTGACTCTAAAAATCTTTCAATTAACCTTCTTTTCAAATGTTTGCTCCTCCTACTTTAAGTTAATCCTGATAATGTTTTGAAAAAGTGTATTGTTAAAATATTTCCTTGTAGATACAATGAGAATAAGGGAAATCAGGCTTAAACAACAGTCAAACCTTTTAATAATTGGTGGCTATATTATTAGTTCACAATACTGTTATTTGCATGAGCAGGAGAAAAAATGAATAATGACTTTCATTTGACGATGATGATGTGTATAAAGGGGCGCTTAACTATGAAGTCATCAGCACCCTTTGAAAAAGTGAATCATCGCAATAGCAAGAGATAAATTTATCTATAAATTATAAAAAAATCAAAATAAAATGCGAAAATAAATATTTTATTCGCCCAGTTACGAAATAACAACGAAAAACCATAAGTAATAATTCATAAAACGCCAACAGTTATGCTTTCTTTATTAAATTCCTTAACTTAGCATGAAAAAACAATTTTATAAAACTACCTGCCCAGCGGTGGTAGCATCAATTTTACCACTTTTTTTTTTTTTTTTTTTTTTTTTTTTTTTTTTTTTTTTTGGTGTTTGGCTAAGTGAGTAGGTTTATCCTACCTTTTTTCCACTGTCATTCTAGCAGTGAGGGCAGCATATTCTTGCTCCATATCCTCTATGGAGGAAGACCACTTTCCAGCTGAACCGTTCGGAAACTGCAATCGACGAAAATGAAAGACGCCGATCTGAATTCTCTCCAGGTAATTCCTCGGAAGATGTTCTCGGAGGAGATGATCGCAGACTTTACGCTGACTGTATTTTTACTTGTCTTACTGTTTTCCTTAATGAAGTCAGTTCTTTCATATGAGGTTTTGTATTTTCTTGACGATGCCTTATACATTCTGTCAAGAAATACCGGGAATTGATCATATAAGAATCTGCTATTAAAGGGGATTCAAAATTATTGTTGTCGCTAAGTTGGTACATCTTTTCTCTAAACCCACGCGGAATTTGATAGTCACCTGTCATCTAGTCTGTTTACAGGGTGCCATTTCCTAGCGCATCTCAAAGGTATGTTGTGATTTTACAATGAATAGAAGTATTGAACAAAGGACAAACACATGAGCATACTCTCTTTGCCAAGTCGGACACTTTGGGGATTATTCCAAAATAGTAGAAGAAGAATTATTATATTCCATACACAAATGTGATATTGATATTTCACCGCAGGTATATGTTTCGCGGCTACTCGACGCCTTGACACGTCTCATTAAACCACCAGGTGTATGTCAAATACACTTTTTGTGGCTTAAAAATTTCGGAGACATTCCTTGTTATTCGTTTTTCGAATATTTATATTCTCGTTAAATGGCAAAATTTATTCGTTACACTTTTACTTTTCCTGATCATTAAAAATATGCAAGTTGAGTTTTTATGAAACGCTCTTTGCCCCTTGTGGTTCTCAGACTCATATCGTATTTCCGTAAATCCACACAACACCAGCTTTATGGCTGCCACCTTAGCTCGTAAGTAGAGTACTTGCCTGCCATGCTAGGGGTCCTGGGTTGATTTCCCGGCGGTGGTGTGCGGATTTTTCTCCGACCAAGATAATTCCTTATCTTCTTCAGAACCTGGAAGCATGAATGAGAATGCGAATGTGTGCGTGATCTAATGGTTAAAACCCAACGAATACTAACACCTTTGATATGTTTCAAAGGAGAACGCCCGCCGATATGATCATTGGAGATAAAGGCGTGGTAGGGTAAAAGTGGAGGGGAGAATACACCAGCTTTATTTCCATTCCTAAGGAAGGCATTCTAAAGATGTTTGTGCCCGAACAATTCCTTTACTCTCCGCAAAAACAAAAAGTGTTATAATTTTGTAAATTTGAATTTTAGGAAATTAGTTTTTCAACACCTTCACTTTTTAAAATATTCCACAAGGTGGTATTTTCGTCCAATTTATATTACATTTGTCTTTAGATTCTCAAAGCAAAAACCGTTAAATCTGTTATATGAATTTTTGGTTCTTTACAAAGTTTTACGTGTAACTCTGAAAAACTCATATTTAAATTGGCAATATTAAAAATATATTATAGATGTTGTTTTGAACTAAGGCTAATAAAACAGTTATATGACAGATTTTTGAATGATATTATTAGGCTACGGAGGGGATTCGCAAAGGAAATCTCTGGTTTATTGAACCTATGTCCAAGTGGGGAATCCTCGTAAGGAAGGATGAGGCGAGAGGAGATAGATGACGCCCGCCCCAAGGAGTCACGAGAGCTGAGAGGGCAGGGACCATACTATTTACCCGTTGGAAACTCTCCCGGCAGGCCTGCACAATGGCACTCCACCCAGCGTGATCCGGAATATAACCACCAGTTCGGCTCGGAGATCAGAAACAGTCCCTTCGAAGGAGGAAGTGTTGACCAGGAGTGTATCATCTTCACATTCAATGCCGAGGCACCCGCTGGCACTTCCACTGAGAGACAGCGCCAAATGAGAGATGTGAAATGAAAATGGAGATGATATAATGGGGCAGGAAATTGGGGGATGTACGATAATTAAACCACCCAAAATTCGCTTGGTGACACGGCGAAACCCTCGAGAAAACCATGCTTCAGCTAGGTTAACAACAGGAGTAAAACTCGAGTCTCTCGAATGCGGGCCACAGACGAAACCGCCTCAGCCATCCCGCTCGGTTTGCTCATGAAAATGATATATATTTATAAAACAATTGATGGAGCTCCAAAATGTAATAACCGATAAACCGTAA
Organism: Mantis religiosa; assembly: GCA_030765055.1. Taxonomy (NCBI): domain Eukaryota; kingdom Metazoa; phylum Arthropoda; class Insecta; order Mantodea; family Mantidae; genus Mantis; species Mantis religiosa. Next base: position 125,672,231 of record CM060947.1, read on the forward strand.
AAACTATTACACTGAAATTTAAAACCGTCTAGTTTTGATATGAACCTAAATTTTCAGTAAGTTGGCTGAAAACTTGAACACATTTTCGTTTAATTATGGTTTAATATGTGGCTATTGATTGCAGAATGGATACAATTGTAGATTATGGATTAAGGATGTCCAACTTTAAAATCCTAAAATCTACAATTCTGCTTGGCTTGACTTGAAACTTTAACACAATTATCGTGGAATTAACAGCTTACAGACAAATTTTCAGACCTTTGTCCAAAATAATTCTTGTGATATTAATTTATTTATAGTGTTTTATTGTCATTTATTTAAACTGTTTTAGTTTCAGAAATATTAATACTTTGCGGTTACACTCATATATACATTATTAGTAAATTTTTGTGATGAAATTTTAATTGTACCCTTGGTTTAGGATAAACAAGTAATTCGATTCTGATTTTATTAATTTTTAATATTTGCTTGTGAAATTTATGCTTTGCCCTTAAACTGCAGAAACGCTGGTGACATTATAAAAAAAAAAATCATCTCCTAATTTCCTTTGGTACTGTTTTATCCATGCAAAAAGATTGTCAAGTTTTTAGTTTGAAAGCTGCATCGTGTGGAGAAATAATTTAGATTCTAAAGAGAGCTGAACATTAAAAACACGAGAAAATCCCCGAAATAGGTGACTTAAAGCACTGTGCCCTCTTATAGGGACCCACTTAACTATTCATGTGCCACAATTATTAAAGGGTTGCATGTAATTAAAAATAATAGGAAATTGAATTACACGGTCTACTCTATTTAATCAGGCGAAAATTGACATCTTTTTACACTTTTTGCCAATTTTCACAGATAGGTATCCTTAAGAACAATTTTGTCTTCTTCATGTTAATAAGTACATACAATTAAGTTCACATTACTCTTTTCTTCGGTCGCTTTATGAACTGCAAAATCTTAGGTATTCCCAATTATTATTTTATTACCCCACAACTCAAAAGCATTCATGTAACAGTTTCTTAAGACCTGCTTAAAACAAGTTCTCTAGTTGTGATTTCAAGTTGCTTAAACAGAAAATAAGTATTTTAAATTAATTCAATAAATTACCTCATCATTATTCTTATATGTAACCGTTGTACATGTATAGATTACGTCTGTCTACACATTTAAGCTTTATAACGTGAACAGATGCGTTTAATCAAACTACTGCTGGAAAACTGCTGCAAAGCATATGTTTGAATTTTGCCCGCCTGATTTTACTTTGTCAGTAAAAGATAATAGACGGACTTGCAAATAAAATATTAAACTTTAAACAACAAATCAGTTCTTTGTTTCTTTGAACAAAATAATTTGTGTCAGAATCTAATCCACAAGTTTCTAAACCGCCTAGTGCGTTGCATATACCTTAATAGCTTCCAAGTCAGATAATGGAGGATATGGTTCGACTTGACTTCACTTAGGTACTATGAAGGAGGAGCCGGGTTCAATGCCCTTAACACTGAAGGCTACAAGTTTAGTTCTTTATCTCCTCCATTTACAGTTTTAGTTAAGGTCACTAATATGTGAAAATTTGAAAAAAAAAAAAAAAAAAAAAAAAGGTTGAAAAAAATTGGCATCTTTAAATAAAATAATCCATGTACTTCAATTAACTATTATTTTTTATGCCACGCAAACCTTTAAAAACTGTGGCATGCGACTATTTAAGTGGGTCACTCTAATTGAGCGTAGTACTTTATATCATCTATTTCGGTGATTTTTTCGTGCTTTTGATAATAAAAATTAATAAAAAGAGTGCTGAATAATTTTTTATTCTAAACCAGGAGTCAGATTAAACTTTCATTTCACAAATTTACTAATAATGTATTTATGAGTATAACCGCCAAGAATTATTTTTCTGATACTAAAATTCCATCATGTGGAACAGTTTAATAAAATGACAATAAAACGCTATAAATACATTAATATCTCAAGAAATATTTTGGACAAAGTTCTAAAAATTGATCTGTGAGCTATTGTTAATACTGCAATAATTGTGTTAAAGTTTCAAGTCAATCCAAGCAAAATTGTAGATTTTAGTATTTTCGCAGTTGGGTATCCTTAAACATCTCTGAACTTCTACTGAGAGATTGCAGATTACAAATTAAAATAATTTTAGTAAGACCATCGTCTGGTTTCATTAAATCCAGTAACTCAAAGTTTTTCCTAAATTTGGTTGGTAACCTGGCAACGCCAATCCCGTACTTACCATAGTATGACCCTGGGCGTAAGAAGTGGTTTACCAGAGGAAACCACAAACTAGATATCCCAAAAACCGTGAGGGGATATATCCCGAAATACAACTTTCCTAGTGATTACTTCCCTTGAAGAAAGTACTATATGACTCGCAGGTATAAATGCCATCAAATCTTATATTAATATTCTTGCATTACTTTTTTGAAGGGCTTAATTGCATATCACATCTCGAACGAAATGTTATTTGGAAGATACTGTGGTAGCCATTCAGACAATTGAATCTTCTATATGAAGGAAATAGAACATACTATCAAAATACTGAGTCAATCCATACATTTTCGTTGATCTTTACTCAAATTTGTTACTCTTCGACCAAGATATACAATGTAAACGGAGGTCATAAGTGAAGACCGAAATCTGGAAGCATGGTAAAAGTTCTCAACGAGGAGGTATTAACAAATGGAGTAAACTTGGGCTAGGCTTGGTAGCAGACCGCAAGACGATAACGGCCAGGACTCCGGGGTAACGAAGTTAATACGGCTTTGTTCGCGTAACAGCATGGTGCTAGAGATGTGGTTGTGAAAATCTTGTAAGGAAAATAGAATGAGAGGGGGGAAAAAGCAAGCAATTGTGGTTGAGACTATTGTGTTTAATAGTGCGCCTGCTTGCCCCAAGCAGTTCATTACGTTAGAGGTAGGGGGTAGGTTAGGCACTTGGCTTTGCTCATTCGGAGCTCTCATTACTGCACTTTAGTCCACGCACTGCGCATGCACAGCACGTTCCCACCTAGACGCTACTGCAACAAAAATCGAAATTCCTCTTGCATGTTTCAGATACGATCAGCTCTTGGGGTGATGCTGTGCACACCGCTTTCGGGACTCCTTCATTCATACGAATGTCATGATTCCAGCATCGTCATTACGGTCGACCCCCACTGGCTTTGTATTCTGGATGAAATCTAGAAATTCAGCATACGATCCAACGTCCTACAAATGTCTAGAGAAGAATTTACCGAGCATTGAGCTAAACATAGATTCTAGTTCATTTGCTTTTAGAAACTTGAAATACTGAAGTTGTTTTATTCAACATCGCACTTTTGCAACAGTTGACGGTAGAGTTTAGAAACCTCTTTGATATTACGCGAATTGAAATGAAGCACTTATTAAAAACAACATAAAATAGTATAAAACAATAATTATATTTTTAGACTTTCAAGGAACAGTGCTAATTCACTTTTTATGTTATGCTTTAATTTTTAAACTTATGCGTTAAGGCTATTTCTATAAAATTCCAACATCCATAAAGCAAATTATTCACGAGGAAACACCTCATCCGTTACCGTAAACCTAGCATAGCAAAAATACAACTTAGCTACTGCTTCAAATTTAAATTACAGGCAGCGATGCTCAGTGTTTTAGCAAAATAAAATATAAATCGGAGAAGAGTAGCAATAACTATAAAAAACAGCTAAGGAGGAACCGATCTTCAGAGAAAGGATTCAATAACTTGCTTTGAAATAAAAGAGAGTAAAATATTGTAACTCAATATATGGCAGTATAATATATTATGAGGTCGTCTCAAAAGTAAAGTCGGTTTTCTGATTTTGGTGTTTTGGAAAATTAATTGGGTTTCTTTGGTTTGGCAATGCTATTTACAGAATGACATAGTCAGTGTTGCGTACATTGGAGGGAATTTATCAGTCTTATGTTGTTATAAACAACACTTTGTGTGAAAAAAATGAACACAGGACACTATGTAGCGGAATGCAAAGAAATGGGAAGCGGTGGAAATCAATATGGCATAAGAACTGGGATAATAAGGAGGCTTATGAAGCAACGATAAAAGTGAACGCTGAAAGGAGAGAAAAGAATGAAGGAGGTGAGGAAATTTGCAGATGAATTAAAGGAGAAATAGATGAGAAGGGTAAGAAAGTTAAGAAATAGAAGAAACAACAGAATATTAGGTCAAGATCGCATGTGACCCAATACATATTAGCAGCAAATAGATTTGTACTTAGAATAGAATTGCGAAAATTGTAACTGCAACTGTAACGAAGTATTGTATGTTTGAGTACAAATAAATTAAAAGATAATGCGTATATCTTATATCTATATCTTTTATATCTATGTAAAGGATAATGCGTATAGGATAGGGAGACTAAATGTAAAATCTTAGATTCCTGTCCTTGGAAGAAACTGAAATTAGATTTATTTATGTACCTAAGTTACGTCCTTCATACACTCGAATAAATCCACCGAAATTCTGCAGATTATGAACAATTTTCTCTTAATATCTGATTTTTTAAAATCTCTAATATTTTCATTAAAACGTAAAGTGTTTAAAACTTGTTAATTACAAATGATACATATATACATCTTGACTTTTCTCTGAAATTATCTGTGGTCCTCTTTATTTTGAACGTACTCCTATAAGATAAATGTAGGTCAGGTGCTGCTGTACAAAATTGTAGAATTCAGTGTAGGTATGTAAAATAAAAATATTTATGTTGTAATAGATGTCCAATGTATTTGTCAATTGTTTAAACTTTCGAATATGTTATACTTCTCTCAAATGGAGATTTGTATTTTCTCCATTCATTTTCGTGTTCATATAGAAAGTGAAGTTATACAGCAACCAACCCTTGAAACATTTGACTGTTGATTAAGTGCACTAGTTTTCCCAATTGATTTTATATATATAAAACAGAAAATATATAATAAACTCGATTGATATAAATGTTCGTCTGCTTTGGTATTTGTAGAGAGAAGAATGAGTTTTTGTAAGAATATTTTGTAGGCAAAGTCATGTAAAGTAATATGAAAATAGTTGGTGTTATTTTCTGCTTTATAGCACTGCCATTATCTGGTTGATCATTAGGCCACATGTAGTTTGGTCAAAAAACAGGAATAGACTAAGAAAGGGAAGAATCGATCGTTGCTGCTATCGATAACCTCGTTTGGGCTGTGTCGTCATGTTAGTCATGTACTGGAAGAGGCACAAAGAAACAAGTTTTTCAATATGTTGGAAGAGAACACGGTGGACAGAGATTAATGAAAGCAAACATTAAACGTGACATACTTCACAACCCTGTGAGCCTAGAAACGAGCTTAATCTGCGTTGCGAAAGAGAAACTTTGCTAGCATCACGTAATTTATTCATTTGCTGCTTAACTTTGGGCTTATGCAGGAGGTAAAGAACTGAAACTTCACGCATTCTAACTAGGTACAGCATTTTGAATTACAAATGGTAGCAACGATATACATTTCTTAGCTTTGCTGTCTAAAGATAAGGGTCCAATATTTAGCATTGTATGATTAGCAAGAATTTATCTAAATATGGATTAAATTATTAGTTTAATATGTATGAATATTATGGTACTTATTTCTGGTACTTATGGTAATCATGCTCAGTGCATATGCCGTTATGAATATTAATAAGTTTAACTACTGCAATTAAATAAAAATTCAGTACAAAAGCTTACACTTTTGTAGAAACTGTTATATCGCCCTCTCCCTTATTCCACATATAAGGAAACCTTCAACAAGAGTGTCCTATTTTAACATGTGATAACTATCATTGTTATTGAGTTACAGCAGTAACTTTTCTTAGTGTGGTTGCAGTTTTTATTGACAAATAGCCATGGAACTTCACAGCGTTCAGCAGCGTATAAAAATTGTGAAAATTTATTACAAAAATTGAAAATTTTTGCCAAACCTTCAATGTATAGAGTGACATCTGGCTCTTATAAGGGACTATTGCTGGCCTCATTTGGACGGCATGGATCTCAAAAACATCTGGTTAGAACAAGATGGTGCCACATCTCACACTGCTCTCGAAACAATCCGTCTTTTGAAGGAGAAGTTCTGAGACTTCATCAGTTTCCGTGTTGGTGAAGTTAACTCACCATCGACATATGGGATTTAACGCCTTTGTATTACTTCTTGTCACCTCTCGATTTTATGCCAACAAGTCAGAAGCAAATTAATCTTTTGAATTACATCACACGTGTTATTCGTGAACTTGGACCTAATTTACGTTCTTCTATTATCGAAAATTTGATCAACCGTATACGCACAGACCAACAAAGTCGCGACGGTCACTTAACTGATGTTCTCTTCCACACGAAATGACTTGTGAAGCGAATTAATTATGCTCTTAAATAAAAGAAGAAGTAAAACTCTATCATTTATTTAAGTACAAAATAGGACACGTGTTGAGAAACCCTGTACGTACCTATATATGGGCGCTCCACAGCCGATACTAAAATTTGAATGTGTTTTATTCAGATTACCTTCTCTGCTGAGCCTTTTTCAAATTACTTTTTGAAAAGATAAAGCTTATAAAAATTTTGTAGGCAATAGCAATAAACCTTCATTATGCACTTCATATTTTGTTGTAAGTATACAAATATGCAGTTAGCTAAAACGGTAGACAAATTGTTTTCAAAGCGCTTATTCAGTGCCTCTAAAATTCCGCTCATATTGCATGAACGCGAAAAAATGAAGAAGCTATTTTAAAATTAAAATCTTAATAATTCAAAGCAAATTTACCCTGTAAAATAGGTTTTAAAGTGCCTAGAAAAACACCCTTTTTGGATAAAGCTCTGTAAATTTTATGTGCGCGTGTGTACGTGCACGTGTGGCAGTATAACTCAAAAACCTATAGTCCTTTAAGTACTAAACTTGGTATTTAAGTTCATGTTTTTCAAGGTTGTAACACAAAATAAAATTCCTCTCATAAGACCTGAAACTTTCCTGGCGACAAATGCGCTCACTTTTTTCTCGGGCAGCCAGCCAGGTGAAAAGATGATTAGCTATCAACGTTTCGGGAGTGTGCATCTCTCCCATCATCAGGATCTTTATAAATACTATAACCACAAATGAAACACTGGATATATAATATAACTATAAACAAAGGCAAAGCACTATAACAATTCGCATTACTGAACAAAAGACTGTTTTCAATTAATCGATTATCGATCTTTGCTTCTTAATTTGACGGATTTCCATTTTAAGGCCGGTTTCCAAGAGGAGCTGAACTGAAATCCAGCATCACGATTAAGGGTGCTCCTTTCAGAGGAAATCGCCAAAGTCCCCTTAGTTCTCCCCTTCCAGTAACTGCTGCATTTTGCCAAGATGGTCCTCTCCCGAAAGCTAGGAAAGGGACACCTGTAATACAGCAAGCGTCAGATAAGCCTACCGTTACAGCATGCATTCCGTTTACTGGCAATCTATCCGGCAGAATCAGTAGAATTCTCGCCAAATACAACATCAGGACAATCCACAAGCCACCTCCGAAGATTAAACATCTGTTGAGACCGGTGAAAGACAAACTCGACTTCCAAATTCCGGGAGTGCACCGCATTCCCTGTGTATTTGTGACACCGTATATACAAACCGGAAGGACCATCGCTACTAGAATAATCGAACATGAACGGAGCATTCGTTTAATGCAACCTGAGAAGTCTGGGCTGGCAGAGCATTGTTTTGATAACGACCATAGAGCCAATATTCGGGAGACGACCATCGTGGCAAAATGCGACAGTTACTGGGAGCGGAGAATTAAGGAGGCTTTGGCGATTTCCTCTGAAAAGAGCATTCTTAATCGTGATGCTGGATTTCAGTTCAGCTCCTCTTAGAAACCGGCCTTAAAATGGAAATCCGTCGAATTAAGAAGCAAAGATCAATACAGCTTGATAATCAAGTTAAGTAGTTACGTTTCTTTGACACAATTTTCTATACTCACGTCATTTCCTGCGCTGGGATTTAATTTACTGAAAACAGTCTTTTGTTCAGTAGTGCGAATTTTGATAGTGTTTTCTCTTTGTTTATAGTTATGTTATATATCCAGTGTTTCATTTGCGGTTGTAACATTTTATAAATATCCTGATGTTGGGAGAGATGTACACTCCCGAAACGTTGATAGCCAATCATCTTTTCACCTGGCTGGCTGCCCGAGAAGAAAGTGAGAAAATTCCTCTCATTTCAAACTACACTTTGCTTTAAAGAAGTCTCCAAAATATTGATTTAGATTTTATCAGATCAGCATATATTTAATATATGCTTTAACAAACGAAACATATAATTTAAATAATCTGCGAATGACCTTTTTATTGTAGTTGAATTTTACATAACTGATAAAGAAAGAGGTAGTCAACATCTCACTATACTGTAATACATTTAAATCTCAGCCCGTCCTGTTCTGTGTGTGCGGGTGTATGTGCGTGTGAATGTGTGAGTGCGTACGTCCTCACATTCAAGAGTCCCCGAATTCAAATCTCGTCGAGTAATCCATATAAGTTTTTACTGTGGTTTTCCCTTATCCTGAAAGATGAATATAACATAATATAAAGCATTACATCTTCTTATTGCACACAACTTATGTAAGATATTATTATGGGGTCAACAATTTTCAAAGTATTTCTTGTTGTTGATTTAAATTTCAAAATAGTTACACCTTTCTGAAATGGAACATTTCATTGTTCCTCCAATTCATGGCAAGAAACGGAATTTCAAAGCCTTAACTTAGCCATTATTTATTATTTGATCAACCTGCTGTACATTTCCCATTGTACCTAAAACGATAGTAGAGAAGGTGTCCCAAGCCTTTCAGCTGCTGATGGGAGCGCTGTGTACCCCAGCACTCGTGGTTCCTCTGAGATTATACGTCGGACCGAGTACTCCAGACTCTCCAGTAGGGGTATTGTTCGGATTGGTTTGGTCTCGACAAGGCAGGGATTGACGACTCCAACGGGTATTGCGTATGTTTGCTGGCTTTGCCTCAGAGACGCGGAAGTCTATTTAATAGCGAGTGCCCATTTAAAGATTTGACTGTCTCCTAGGCCTAGATACCCTACTCTATTAGGCTTAGAAAATGCCCAATAATGGAATTCATACAAACGCTTCTCTGAATTAAAATAATATTTTGTTCCTTAACCATACTATCAATTTCCAGAACCATATAAGGTGACAGGTGACTGACCATAGAATAATAAGTTTATTTTAAATAGGTGCAGAATGTGAGGTGATTCAATTCAACATTTTCTTTAACTCTTCAGGTAAGGAGAAAAGAAAGTCAAAGGCATTGCATAGTCATCAGCTCTTAAAATATTTATATACTGCTTAGGACTGATATATTTCCTTATGCGTTTTACCTTCAAGGAAATGTGCAGTAAGCCAATTTCTGCACCTGTTTATTCCATAACATGAAGTGGGCAGATGAACACTCCTTTATATAAATAGTTTGTACAAACACAGATGTCAAGTGTGTCCTGTCAGCCCTTAATAGTTCTGCACAGGCGTATGGATTTGCGATTATTACATGTTTACCATGATCGGCTTTATACTTTTTTATTATTTTATTATTTTATTTTTTGCGTAACTTTCAAGGATATTACCCAAATTACAGGAAACTTCTTTACCCTTTAAGTATGACATTTGCTGTATTTATTTATTTTTAATATAATATACTCTTTAAATTCAAATGTTACTGGTGTAAGATATATGATGTTAAAAGCATTTAAAAACTGACAAACATATTTAAAATAAACAGCACAGTTCCTTTGAACATTTTTTCCTGTAGAAAGTCACTTTTGAAATACTTCATATTCCATATTTACACTTTCCTAATTATATAAGTATACTGGTAGATCTGCCTATAAAGTAGTGACTTCGATTTACATTATAGAATACAAATTATTGCTGTGGCTAATGATTTTGTTTATAAATGTGGTTAAGTACTCTTCTTTAATTTTAAATCATTCCGGGCCAAAACATATGGTGAATCCCGTAACATAGTAAAGGAATACCTTTTTACATGCATGCTTTTAATATATAAGCGATACTTGAAGTTACTACTGAGTAGAAATTCGCATTAGTATTCCCATTAGATGTTTTTATATCGCATATGGATGGTTTAGTTTTTTGTTTGCAAGGACATCCTTTTCAAAACTAAAATGCTTTTCAAAGGTGTTAATGAGGCACTTTTTACTAATAAAAATATTTCTCCTTTTAGGTAGTGCTTAGAGCACATTATACACAGCTTCCATTTCATTATTCTCTCTGAAATTCTGTTGTATGTTTCCGCACAGACAGTATAGGAAACACGTTTGGTATATTTCATCTTTTTCAGAGCTGAATGCATGTTTTCGTGTCATGCCTTTAGTTATTGCTACTGAAAAAGGAAAAAAAGGGGGGTCGGATTTATGTCAAAGTTCCATTCACGTCAGGATCAATTAATTCTATGACATAGTAATGGATACGGTATTACTTCTGTCAAAACTGTCAATCACTGCTTCTATGGTATTGCATCAATGCAATAATTGTAAGCGCATACTCCCACGGTGGCGGTTTAGTTTGCTAGGTGCAGCTACTTTGAAATCTGCAGTTGTAAAGATGACCTCATTTTGGTTACACTTTTATCAACAAAGAGTGAAAATGTAAGAACTTTTAATCAGGTTTTATTTGTTCTATCACAAAAGTATACAGCTATTGGCTTAAAAATATTTCTTAGGTGGTTATTTTGCTTTCTAATAATTACATTTAGAAACAAACAGAAGATAATCTATTTCTGATAACTTGCTATATAGGATGTCCGTCAAGTTTAGCTGCAGAGGCACCATTGATTTAAAGGTTCATTTCTCCTTTTTTTCTGTGCTAATCTTAAGTTTGGTCACAGAGAATGGTATGGAAATGATTTTAAAAATAAATTACCAATGTTTCAATAAATATGCGGCATAATAAATAGAAGCCTAAAAACTAAAACCAGAAAAGAAACACAGATAAAATTTTATAAGGAAATGGTTGTGCCTGCTTTTCTTTTTTGGTTCTGAAACATGGACATTAACAAAAGCAGACAAAAACAAGATACAGAGACTGGCCCCGTAGCTCAGTCGATAGAGCACCTGCCTACCGTGCTAGGGGTCCCGGGTTCGATTCCCGGCGGTTGGGGTAGGAATTTTTCTCCTACCAAGATAATTCCCCATCTTCCCCCAGAGTCTGGAAGTATGAATGAGAGTGTGAATGTTAATACTTTTAGTATGTTCCAAAGGAGAACGGCCGCCGATACAACAGGCTGCCGAAATGCGATTTTTAAGAGCAGTAAAGAGATGTACTCCTTTAGATAAAATTCCAAATGAAAACACAAGAGAAGATTTAGAAATCAGTTCTTTGGAAGAAAAAAATAATAAATTATAGAAATGAATGGAGAAAGCATATTGAGAGAACGCCGAAAGATAGCATCCCAAAAAGAGTTATAAACGGTAAACCTAGACATCCGGGAAAACAACGAAAACGTGACACGTTTCAAGCCGGAACAGGCAGCATTGCCTAACCCTTGGAGTGAAGAAGAAGAATGGCATGGACGAATTTAAAGGAAGTCATCCATAAGGAAGCGTAAGACGAGGCTAATTTCTGCCCAAAATGTATATAACTTAGCTGTACAACGGTTCATTTCTACCAGACTTTCTTAGGTGCTAATGACATTACTGGTCACCATGTGGTGATCAAGACATTCGTCTAAAATTGGATATGACTAACATGAAGTTTAAGCATGAAGATTACCATATGATAATCTTTTAGGGTTGCCCGCCTCGGTAGCGTAGATGGTAGTAAGTCTGCCCCGTTCATGAGGTCCCGAGTTCGAATCTCGGTCAGGGTGAGTTAACTTGAATAAGGTCTTTCCGGGGTTTTCCCTTATCCTAAGTAACGAATGTCGGGTAATTCTGAGGTCCATGGACCCTGGGCCCGTCTCAGCATCATTTAACCAATTCCATTCATCCTCCAATATGACTTAAACAATTTAAGTGACGAAAATTACAACAAAAAGATATTTTAGGCTAATGTTTTCCATTTATTTAGAGCTGACATTGCACTTCCTTTGTTCTTACAGCACCGTTGCTGTTTAGTTCCCAAGCACAATTATTAACTATTATCACAGGAAGTGTTATCTGGGTGCAACGAAATATGCTGCCTGTTTCTTAATGTGTTCTGTTGACGAGCTGTTGTGAACTACTGTGTAGGTAACATGTACGATTGGGGATTCCCATGGCCATCATTCATTTTCCACCGATTGCTCCAAGATCATATTTCGTTGATTCACCGATCCTTCACTCGCATTCTTTCATTCCTTTTCATCTTTCAGTTTTATGGGGTCTGACAGGTTGGTTAGGTGGTGTATTATGAACGGGTGTTACGCACTTGGTGGAAGTCTATCTATGGCAGACAATCTGGAAGTGATAGGGACCCGACCTGCCTCTGACTAGTAAAGCCATTGGGTAGTTTCATTTCAGCCCTTCTGGGGGATTCTATACCACAACAGGCCCATGGCTAAGTTCTCCTCCAATATTAGAATCAAGTAAAGAGTAAAAGGTTATTTCCTTAATTTTTATATGACATTCTAAATTTAAGACACAGCATTTCCTGTGAAACTTTAAAATTTTTTGGTAATCTGACCATCTCTCTCCATTCCACAACGTGAGCTTTCTGCTTAAGCACATAACACTGACTTACACGGGGAATGTCAAGATTTTGTTACCGCGACAAGATTAGGGCAAACAGTACAGTAAGTGCGTGGACGTCAATATGCCTCTTTCTCAGGGCAGTTGATTCATTGTGGGGTTAAAAAGCTGAATAACTTTAATCACACACACCTTGCATAGTTTCGTTAGCTGAACTACCGTAGCTCGATGACGACCACAGAAACATTTACGTCTCTGGGTCTTTGGTTTTCACTTTGGAGCTCTTCTTGCTCGACACTGAAGACGGTTTATGTTAAAATCGTCTACTCGCAATTTGTGAACATCTTAACACTTTCGCGTGCTTTCAACAAACATATTTAATGTCCTGCTCTTTAAACTTTAAATTGCAAGTGATATTACTGCCACCTTCTCCGGTTCGCCATATACATCTTCTCTCTCGATTAATCATAGTTATATTCTGTATGCAAGGTATGTTTCAAAGGACTGACAAACTTTTATTGAGAGTTACATTGCTAAATTGAAATATGTACGTACATATTATGATCAAGTTCATAATTTACTTACGCTAAGTACATTACGCAATTAACTTAGTTTGAAGTAAACTTAGGTTTTATTCCATGCTATATAAAAAGTTCATGATAAACTTCTTTATCGATTTCTTTATTTATTTTTTGCGACATTTTACGCTGTTTTAATTTCTCTTGCATATACAGTTAGCAAATTATACACACTTAGAATTCAAAATATGAATTCTTTTATGCAAATATTTTTAAAGTGGTGATTTAATGAAACGTCTGGTGCTATTTGTAAAATAAACATTTTCGAAAAATATTCTATATAAATAGTATCTCGATGGAGGCTCTGCTTGAAAATATTCGTGTCGCATCCTTGTAAATTCTGAGTATAGATAGCATGTTCGGCATTTCACCAACTTTTTGTTTCTTTAATTACACTGAACTCAGAGAGATTTTTCTAAAAATGCTTTTTCTTCGGTTCAGCCTAAAAAAATTAATTTCCTGAGAAATCACAGCACTGAATTTGTGTGTGGAATACAGTATTTCCGTGCTTGCTGTACGTCACACAGAAAGCACAACAGCATCACCTACCATTAATATTATATTGTGTAACACTTACGTTTAAAATAAAAATTTTATATGATATAGACCTCGAAATCTGACAAAAAGGGAGAAAGTTTAATCTCATGAGCATTGAAGTAGAGTTAATCCTTCGCCAACGTATTTTTACGAGGCTTGACTAGATTCAAAACCTTTAAAATTAGTCCTCTATGTTAAAAGTAATAGTTTTACAGCTTTAATAGTGCAGGCATTCACGTTAATGGTTTCTGTGCTTCAAATATGCCTGCATTCGAAAATACACACAACTATCTGCTTTAAATATACAGATATAATAAATTTTGCAGCCCTGAACTAAAAGTATAGTGTCTGCAGCTAAATTTTTAGACGCTACGTATAACACGGCGATTTAAAAAAGAAGCTTTATATTTAGCCATCTCCTTAAATTGTTTTTCTCTTATTGTAAGCTTAGTAAAATGCATGCTTTCTCCTGTGTTATTATTAAAGTTTTGTTTCAGCATCCCAGATCAAAATCAGACAGTGGTAATGCTTGTAACTATAGTGTGGACAGAAATTTACTCTAATTTGTTTATTAAATAATTGGCATTTATGTTATTTCCATCTTTATTTTTTAATTTTAAAATAAGGTGAACCAGCGATTTCTAACGTAGTAAAAATTTCATTGTTTCACTCCGTAGGTTTGCGATCCGTATCCCACCAAACCGTATGCGTCTATTGTATAGTAATTTTTTGTGCGAGAAATAACAGTACATTACGCGAACTCATTTGCTCTATAATTTAAGTTTATCCAAGTCCTCTGAAGAAGAGAATGTTAAAATTTGGACTACCTTCAAATGGTTTCAGTTGTGTGTGTTTTAGATTGCGGTAAGCTTAGTCTGCACTGCTACAAGCGTATCCTATCTAGCAGGTATCATTCCACCTTGGTTCCTTTGCCGCAATTGTATTCACCTCAAACCCCAAACAATAGCTTCGTTGTGCTCGTCTATCAACTGGAGGGTGGAGAGGGTAGTCTGAGCAGTTCCTGCGTCATATGTTGAAGGCATGTGTGAAATCTAAGGGCTCGTATCAAAGCTTCTTGATTACAAAGCTTAGCGATTCCAGTATAACATATAAAACTTGCTTTTCAAAAAAGGCTGATACAGTGTTTGCTTTAGATAATATGAATAAGAAATACAATTTAATTTCTTTACCACTGAATTTTTTTTCTCATAATTTACTCTTTCTGGAACATAGTGTTTTATTTCTTCTGACGAAACATATCACAAATATAATACGTTTTGAATGCCAAGAACTCTAATAGTAGTCAAGGAGTACCATGATCTGTTACAGCCTCATGAGTATCTTGATTAACAATAATAGATCTATTATCAGTAGATAACAACATTAGTGAATGGGTTAAATAAAATACTTAATTAAGAATATGACAAATATACTAGGTCTACTGGAATTTATGAGTTTGTATTTTTATTTCGGAAGAATAAATAAAATTCTGAACCTATTTCCAAAAAATGCAGAGAAATGAAGGAAATTTGGAAATGGAAATATATTTAAATAAAGGGAAAGTAAATAACGGAAAGTAGCTGTCATTTCAAACCCCTGGGAGTCAGACTTTTTATATAAAATGTAGAATAAAGCCTCTTTTTGATAAAGGCGAGTCGAACAGTTCCCCATAGTATTCTATATATAAATGAACCCACAGACTCAGATAAAATGTCCACAATTTCCACAAATACCAATGACTGCTTCTTTGTATCTTGATCATCCACTACTGATGGGCTGAGACAGCCACTGCTGGACAGCTTAGTGATCACAGAGCTCTCTTACTGTATTCTGCGTTCTTGGATGACTGGCTCTAGTAACACATATATCAAAAGTATGTCAAAGGAATATAGAAACTTGGATCAGGTGAAAAAAGTGACATCAGCCAACTATATTGGAGACTTCATTGACCTAGATGTGAAACGGGTGATATAAGGAATCATATTCACCAACTTGTCTCTATGACGTCAACAAAAAGTTCGGTCACTCATCTCACCTTTCGCCTGAATAGAAAACTTTGGAAAATGATGCAAGGAAAAGAAATGTTTATTGATGGACAAGTATAGTAAGGGAAACAAGTCGTACTTTGTACTAGATTGTCTAACTACACTAAGTTCATTCTGCCCTTTGTTCGCACTCTTTACCTCGAATCCCTGCAAGTGTTACGTCATATCATTATTATATTCTTCTTCAGCTTCCTCTGCTTAGCGTTATTAGCATGTTCCGGCTCGAAAATCTTGTAGTGTCTGCTTTTTCTTCGGACGTCCTGAATTTCTATATCCTTGAGTTCCGTAATGACATGCTGCAATTTTAACTTATTTCATTGTTTTTATCCAGCCTTGTGTATACTGCTATTGGTCTGAAGAACTAGTTTTCTGCAGTCAATGTTCATAATTTAGACCCATTTGCTATAGCACGTATGGCCATTGTTTTATACAGTTTTATTGTTGAGTCCAATCTAGTTTTATGTTTTAGAGGTCTCTTTATAGTTCCTATTATATAGTTAAATTTATTTAGATTTGTATTAATTTCTAACTCAAACCTGTATCTTATTTCTCATCCAAAGAAATTAAGTCTCGGCATTTGTTATATTATTTTATGTAACAAATAAATGAATTGGCTATGCTAACATGGGAATCGTTTATGTGCGAGCTTTTGGTAAAGATGTAATAGAGTATCGGCTACTGTTGGTAGTTATAAAAAGCCTTATTGATAATATAAATTATTACAAACAAAGCAATTCAAAGTGTAGTGCGATTTAATCAGTCACAATTTCACTAATATGCATACATACATTTAACTCCTTTTAGGGCATCTTATTAATCTGGCTGATATACAGTATGTTAATGAACTACACGGAAATATTTTCAGAGCAAGTGAAGATACCTTAAACATGTAATTTGAGATGCGAGACTTATGGCCTGTTGGTTCAAATGTGAAAGTTACAGTAGTGTCCAACGCCCGCTTTTACTACATACGGTACCGCAGGCGGAAACACTGATGATACACGAGATGAAGATGGAGCACTGGTGGTATGAGATGGCGGGGGAAGCCGGAGGTCCCGGAGAAAACCCGCCCCAGCTCCGTGTTGTCCACCACAAATCTCACTTTGCGGTCAATAACCTTTGGGATACTAGTTTTTCGTGTTATGGATTGGGTCAACGGAACAATTACAGAATCCTCACTACAGTAGGCTACTTGAAGCAAGGGAGCTGTTAATCGCTATTCAGTGTCGCACTGGCAGGTGATTAGTTAGATATTTGAGAGATCTTTGGGGCTTGTAATATTGAGAATGCCATTAACGCGCTAATAAGAACATATTTTATACTCGAGAAACAGTTTTAAACACATTCTAATCCAATAATTTCACCCATCTTGTTGAAATACCAACTTATCAGCATATGATACCGATTAGGTTTAACACTATTAACTGCAGACCAGTTAAGTTTATGGTTAGCCGCAGACCATGCAGTGCGTATCTCAACTTGCTTATATTAGTGACGTCTACAATCGCTGAAATTATTTCGGTGTTCTTCATTAACACCCTGTAGGGTGAAACAAAACCTGTAGTACCAAAAGGCACGCTGCCTCTCAATTTTCGCTCACATCAACAATCGGCGGTTTATTCACATTCGTTGTATGGATTGCTAGATCAATCTCATCTGTTTCCGTTGTCAGCATCTTACTCTTAGCCAGGGGAATGCATTCAAGTAACAATCAAACTAGCTACAATTGTACAACGAAACTACAGAATTTCCCTTGACGTAGTAAGAATGTACCACATGACTACAATGACAGGAAATATAGCATATGGAGCGGTTGTTTGGGCAAATAGGCTATTGGTAACTAAAAATGTACAAAAACTTCGGATGGCTCAGAGAGGTTTCCTACTGGAGCATTTGGTACAACTCCAACTTTGGCTTTACTAGTATTCCTAGCAATTTGACCAGTGGACTTGTTAGTGAGATATAGATGTGCGTGCTACTGGTTGAAATACAAAAACCTAGAAAAGGTAGAGGATATAGTAGGAAGGTGTCTAACAACCAGAAGAGACGTAAGAAATGTATTAATTAGATTATGGCAAGCGGAGTGAGACAATACACAAGCAGGACGCCGGGCTTATGAACTATTTCCAAATATTAGGGAAAGACTGCGTCTGACCCAGATGAAACGTAGAAAAGGACTTATTCACTATATTACTGAGCATGGCCCCTATGGAGTGTACTTAAAGAAGATAAACAGATATGAAGATCAAAATTGTGAAATCTGCGAAGAGAGAGACGCACCCGAACATGCCGTATTCTGTCTAAAGTATCACGATTCCTTAAGAGAATGTAGAGCAGAATTAGCAGGGAAAAACATATGGTGCATACTAATAACGAAAGATGTCGATACTCTACAAACAATGGCAGATGAAGTCTCAGAGTGGGGCAGACTGGACTACGCTGAAGCAAGATTGGGGGGAATGAGAACAAATAGACCACGGTCATTGGAAGTACGACAACCTGTACGTAGATCTGTAAGATTGCATGAATTGGAAGAGTCACGTTTTCACGGCAATGAAGAAATGGGTGAACAACGATGGACCAGGATTAGACATAACTGGGTCCTGGAAGGCAGAATTGAGGAAGCATTAGGTGAAGAAAACTCCAGTGAAGACCATTTAGATGAGAGCTAGAGATAGCAGTAACGTGTTTGAGTTACGATTATTTCATGATTAAGAGAAGTCTTGTAAGGCACTTTGTAGTATAGGTTAGTCTAATAGGTTTAGAAGTTACCTGCAGATATTGTTTTTCACAGACAAATTATATAAACTCAAATGAAAAAATATATTAAGATGAGAAGTGATGCCCTAGTTTAGATTCTGGATACTAGGGTGATAGTAAAGCAGATTTAAAAAAGAAAATTCAAGTACCGATGAGTTATAACATTTCTGCAGTGTTTGACAGAAAATATTTTTTATTTATTGCAATCGTATTGTATCATTGCTTCATTTACTGAGTAATGAGATGCACCTCGTAGCATGTAGAATTGCTTTAAATTAATAAACAAACGTTTATAGTAAAACCCGGACAGGCGTATGTGAAGGTATAGAAGCATTATTGTTTAGAAAATCTCGGTATCTGTGCCAAATAGTGTCAAAATGAGCATCTCTCCTATATATATTATTTTGGTATAAAACAGTTTCGATTTCAATGGTGCGTTTAATTGTAGGTTCCAGAGAAAATATATGTAAGATTATGCAATTATTCAATGGAGAGAAATCGAGGGAAAATGACTATCAAAGAGCTGTTCTGGCTTACAGATAAAGAGTACATCTGAAACAGTTCATGAAGTGTGATGACAGCGAGAGGATCATAGTAATACTCGGGTAACATCAGCTTTTATCAAGCTTCATAATTCCAGAGAGAACGTGGTGTATTTAGATCCTAGAGAAGATTTTCTCCGTTACGGCTGCTTTATGTTAACGGGAGTGTTCCTGAAACAAAGCCAAAGCATCTCTCGCGACCATTAGCAGTAACCCTACAGAACGTGAACGCTTCTTGGAATTCCAAGATCCGGAAAAGCATGTCTGGAAGGCAAATGATATCTTATGTGCTGCTAGTCTTGGAAGCTACCTTGCGAACTAGCTTGAATCTGTTTGCTTGTTCCTATGAGCTTAAACCTCTAGTCTAGGAATTAGGATGGTAATAAAACTATTCGCCACAATATACAAGAAGCTTAAAGCCCTAAATAATTTTTGTTGTACAACCGAATGCACTCGATTCGATTGTTTCCCCACGTTTATGAAATTCCGTTAGTTTTTTCAAGGGAACTAATGGTTGCTGAAACCTCCCACACATGGGGGAGGTTCAAAATTTAATTTAATTTCTGATCATGTCCGTACAAAAATGCTGTCTCTACGATAGAACGCGAGCGATGCACGTTTTATCTTTACATAGTTATCGTTACCCAAAAACCATCCATTCAACACAGATAAGCCTGATATCAGGTATCATTCAACCACCGTCTCGTTGTGACTATAAATCAGAGGTCCTCAAAGAGTGTGGCGTGAAATTGTTGGACTGTTCCGCCAAAAAAAAAAAGCTTGTGCATTCAATATATTAGAAAAATGTTTCTTATAAGCTTTCAAAAGTTAAAGGCATGTAGAAGTGGGCCGTACAGCAGACTGCAGCGAATTCTAATCTTGCATCTCCTACAAGCATGCCGAATGTGCTACACGCACATACCTGAACTGAGAATATTTGCTTCATTAATTAGCTTGGATAAATATTTGACAATGATGGATGCCAATCTTATTATAAGAGAGAATTTAATTTCTGGCCATATCCATACAAAATCCTGTCTCTATGACACTTAGAGCGCCAGCGATACACGTTTTGTATTCACTTGGTACCAACTCCATCCATTCAACACAGAGGAGCCTGAAAACCAATACCATTCCTTCCTCATAACACTTATCTCAAACAGCTACTAGGCCTACCAAGATCAGCACCTAGGGAAGTAGCTTTAGTAGAATTAGGAAAGACAAGAACAAATGGAATAATAATGGAAATAATAATACAATTTTGGTATAGGTGTTTGGTTAAAGAAGGGGAAATTATGAAATTTTGCATGAGACAGCAAAAAAGATTAGAGAACTCAAGTAGTTGGTGGGCAGAGATAGGAGGAATTATAAAAAATAGGAATGGGAGATATATGGAGATCAGAGGAAATGAATACATGCGATGTGGGTAAATTAGTAAAATGCAGAATATAATATAGAAAGACAGGAAATATGGGGAAGTATAGAAAATATGAAATCATTACAATTTTACATGCAAATAAAAAGAAATTGGGGAAGAGAAGCATATGTAGATTACTGCAATAGGCAAGAGAGAGAAGGGTTAGCATGGATGAGAACAAGAATAATATTTCTAAGAGGGATAAGAGGTAGGGAAAAGGGAATTTGTGAATTGTGTAGGGGGGAAAGAAAGCATAGAACACTACGTAACAGACTGCGTTGCAATATGGAGAAAAAGGGTTTCGGAAGAAAAATGGGAGAAAGTAGAGAAGAGCATAGTAGCTATAAATATGTTAACGGGCAGGGATAAAAAGAAGGTAAGAGGTGTTCATTTTATAATTCAAAAGCCTTACAAATTGTGTATCTGTTGCTATGTACAGGATACAGAACCATAAAACTGATGAGCTTTTCCCTCGAAGCTAATTAACGCTTAGGAGTGATTGGAAAAGCACTTTAAGCCCTCTACTTCTTCCAGGTGGTTATTGTGGTATTAAAAATGAAAGAGCACACTCATTAATTCCTCTCCAATAATCAAGACCTTTAATCAGTGGTGTTCCAGTGCGGTATATCTATCTCTTTCGTTCTTCAAACCTATATATTGTGACTTTGCGGGTTCGTAAAATTAAAAGTCAAGTTTGTGGAAACTCAAAATGCTCTTTATTTCTGTAGAAGGACAGTATTTACAGCCCTTGGCAGTAGAATGACGTAACATACGTCAACACAGTCTCTCGCGGCTTCACCACACGTAAACAAACAAAAGAATTCACCTTCAAATCACTACACGTTTATCATTTCTCAACTCGCAACTCCATACCGTTCAAATTTCCACACACACACACACACACACACACACACACACACACACACACACACACACACACACACACACACACACACACACACACACGCACACGCACACGCACACACGCGCACGCGCACACGCACATGCACGCGCACACACACGCGCACGCGCACACGCGCGCACACACACATACACACAGTGCACGAACACTGACTATTGACCACCCTCTAGCGGTTTTCACTGCACACTGACCGGTTTTTTTCTAGTAAACGGGAATAAAGGTAGTGGAAAAACAACAAGGTATAATGGATATGTGGGTAGGAAGAAGGATGGGTAATGGGAGGGATGTTGTTCTGGGGTGGTACTGTTTATTTGGATTCTGTGGTACTTATTTAATTTGGCCTATGTTGGTGAAGTTGTTGGCCGGTACCACTGAAGCAACTCGGCTGTTCGTGGGCGATAACTCAAGTGTTGCAGTATGCCCGCTGTGGTTAAAAGGTTGCGGCCATGATCCAATGGACCCTGACTACAACCTTGGTGCTGTGGTGAATTTTGTTGAGCAGCGGTTACTGCTTACTCAGTAGTCATTGTGGCAGTTTTCTTGATAATTTGTGGTGTCTAATGGGTATCGGCGAGGCAGGTCAGGTGGTGGCATCCCTCCAGCACGGATGTCTCTGCGAGGCTGGAAGTGTGGCTGCGGGGCATGAGGTCTCGTGTGCTATCAGAAACGAAGTTCTGATGAGCATGGAGAGCCCCCTCGAGCTTCGGCGGCGTGAAGAAGCGTGTGTCGTTGACATATCCTACAATCCTTTCCAGTTTGGCCTTGCAGTAGTCTAGCGCGTCTGAAGTGCCTACAGTCTCCTGGGTCCCGCTCAGTGAAGCTAGGGCGGCCTCCTTCACTTCGTCCAATGTAAGAAGAAGGGCTGCCTCCCACGTTGCCACCCGCGCAGTCAGCTTCCTGAATGCTGTCTGCATATCCTGAAGTGTAGTACTGAAGTACTTGAGCAGTTCCGTGTCTGTCTCTGTGCAGGCGTGTGAGGCTTGAAGTGCAGTGTTGACGTTTTGGAGAAGCTGGGGGTCCGGTTGTTGAGTGAGGACTTCGGAATATGTGAGCTTTTGTTGTATATGGCGGAAGTGAATGTGGCTGCGAGGATGTTCGTGCGGAAGGTGTGGTCGGGCACGCTGCATGTCCAGTGAAGTGCCCTGCCGTGTCACAGGGGGCACAATACAGCAGGAGAAGTGTCAGGTCGTGACCGGTGCAGGATGCGGTGAGGTTCGCGGCACCACAGTAGTGGCAGCGCGGTTCGTTAGCACAGGAGTCGGCGGTGTGCCCATACTGGCAGCAGCAACGCATGGGACAGGACGGCTACTCAGGCTGGCCTCAATCGGGAGCACCTGCCCCAAGGCTGGGAGTCCGTCTTTTAGCGCAGCCTGGAAGTCGTTGTCTTCGATGAACTCTAGTCCAACTGGAGGTGAGGGTCCCCGGAGTGTGTGGACGCGCATGGCCCTTCGTAGAGATTGCCAGCGGTGTCTGGCGGCTTGTAGGATATACCCATCCGTGAGATGTCTGTACACCGCCCCACCCCGTATAACTGCACTGTAAGTAGGTAGTGTTGCGGCGCGAAAAGGCACTGACAGCTCGAGTGCGTTCAGCGGCGAGATTGCTTCATGTGAAGCTAGCGGCTTCATCTTCAGCATCACTAGTGCTCGGCATTGTAGGCACCGGTTCCGGCGAGCCCGGTGGTGGGGGCAGGGGCTGCGGCATCTTGTTCAGTTGCCTTTACAAGCTCTGCTGCGTTCATAGTCTTCCTTTTCTTGTTCCCTGTCATGTTGACTCTGCCAAGGCTGAGGACGGAATGGCCAACACCCAGTCCAGGTCAGTCGCTTTTATAACCGAACCGTCGTTTCTCGAAGCTTGCCGAACATTCTCGAAAACTCCCGAAGCTTCATGGACTTTCGTGGTGGACGGAGAACGTCCAGACTCTCTCCGCCTCGTTTTCCCCTCTTGCTACTCTTTCACACACACACACTCACTCTCTCTCTCTCTCTCTCTCTCTCTCTCTCGACAAGTGCCCAGCGCACATCGGTCCGCGGGCGTGGCTTGGGCGCTATCTGTCTCTTTCACTCCCCGCTTCTATCCACCCTCTCTCACCAAATAACAGATGCCTCGTGACAATACTGACAACAGTTTCACTTTAGTTGTACATCGACTATACTAAGTAATCTTTAGAGAATCGACGACCAGATAATCTGAGTTGGAAACTTAAGGTCAGAAAGAGACTCTCAACCTTAAACTGGAACCAGCATTACTTTGTCAAAGCAATTTGAGGTAATGAGTGCTTTTACATGCAACAGCTTATAAGAAAGAGTAAACATCTGTCCAAAAACAGAGAGCCTTAAAGGGATAACTCCTTACAGAGTTCATGAGGAGCATAAACACAAGACTACAATGTGTAACAATTAAATATTAATTGAAATGTTTCACAAAGTTAAGGAAAACATTTTAGCGAATAGGATGTCGAATAAACTTTGTGATTATTCTATTTTCGAATGCTAGACTTTAGCAAAGAGTTAGCAGAACTTGCCAGGAGCAAAACTTATAAAAAATTTAACTCATACGTTAAAATAAATATTACATCTATGAAGAGGTGTAGCTAAACAACGTGCACTGACATTATCTATGCAAGAGTTTTTATAGTTTTTTCAAAACATGTTATTACATGTTTTATTGTAGCTACAAATCGGAATAGAGGATTGCAGCGTATTTAAGACACTGGCAAATCCTTCTAAGAACTGCTGGCACTGTGATGGCTTCAAAATTCTGTTCCTGTGGCTTGTATATGAGGAAAACAAATAAAACCTTTGCATTTTAGAAAATTATACGTATTGGAACGCCTAAGCCTGTAACAAAGAATAAGTTGAAATGGTTAATCTCACGTAAAGTAAGAAATGGGGAAGAAAATGATAGACATAAATTGGGCACTTTAAGGCAAGGCTACACTGAAAATTCTCCGAAAATGTTGATAATCATGGAATTTTCTTTTTAGCATTTTTGGTAGCTTAGAGTATGTAGTAATAGATGGAATGCTATTTTATCATTTGCGCCACTTTAGGCCACCACGTAACAATTTAAAGAGACCTTTAGCAATGCTTAAAAGTATCAATCATGATTTTAAAATTGATTTTCTGAGAAACATTTGTTCTAAAACTTTTCAGTATACAAAAAGACCACGATTCGAAGTTTTCCATTTAACTTGGTGAAACTTACAGGATAGCTTCATAGTATGTAAATAAGAAACTTCACATTCCCCTTTTTTGTTAGTGCTCATGTTTTGAAAATTATATGGTGTTAAGTAATAAAATAAGTTAATATTTTCAAACTTTTGAGAACTAACACGTGGAAAATATTTTAGAACAAATGCTACAAGAATATTTCAAAAAATAAGAATGTGGGTCTTTTAAAATTGATCTGTACAAGCCAAAAACAAAGATTCAATGTAAAATCTCAAATTTTTGACGCGTGGAACATTTTTAATCTTTATATTTTCACAAAAACTAATTAATAATTAATGAAGTATTTGGTGTATCAACATTAAAATAGGCATGCACGTTTAGAATGATACTCTAATTATGTGGCTTAATTTTCATAATGTTAGATTTACTAATATAGAATTTGGAATTTTCAGTGTAGCCCTGCCTTAAAAAGTTCTACATTTTTGTGCACCATAAATGTTGAGCATATCTTACGGTTTACCAGTTAAGCAAACGTCTCAATAGGCGGAATTAGGAACCGTATCTAATAAATTCTAGGAAAGCACTATATCTTTTATAAAAATATTAAACATGTATCATTTTATTTACAATCGATAGAATCAAACTTTTGCAGTAAAAATATTGGAATAACAGTCCTGTAATGTGTATTCTTTGTTGGATATTCTTGTAAATATTCATTTGGCATTCCTAGAATATTCTGACGTTCAATATCAAGTTTTCTATTTAATAGACATTTAGTTTTTGAATTATACTGTTAATAAGACAGACGCAAAGCTGCACTCAAGCATGCGCACAGACAGAGCACATAAATCCTACAGACAGGGACAGTTTTCTTAATTATTTTGGAGAGGAGGGCTCATGGAGTCTGAGAAAGTATAATTCTGAAGAATTATATTTGCGGGAAAATATTGGTATTTAATTATTTGGTGTAATACAATACTTCCTCTGCCTAATGTAGGTGAGTGGTAGAGAAAGCAAAACAGCCAAACTACTTTTCAGGTATTCGAATATTCTCATACACCTCGAAATACCGGGAAAAGGATTTCATGCATTTAGTTGGATTGTACTTAACAGTGAGATTCATTATTCTCATCTACTGTGTGGGTTCATTTAGCAACTATTCACAAATACTAGACAGTTTCCGTCATGTGCACCTACTAAATGTTGGGGTTGGGATTGTTACTGTTAATTAGTGCATAACATAGAGCGTTAATGTTCGTTCCAGATGACCTCCCACTACTATATGTAGTGCCACATACTGGTATTAACACCAATTCTAACGCCTCTAGTTGTCTTGATAATGTCACTGTTACGTCATATATTCTATTGTTTTCATATAATACAAGGCAGGTAGCACGTGTTGACGCCATATTCTGACACAACAGTATTGGAGTACTTGAAATATATATACTCTTTATTTTCTCTAACTGTTTTATATGCAGTAAATATTGTGTTTTATCCAATTATACAAAAATATTCTTCTCACAAAATACAAGATTTTAGACTCACTCAATCTAAAAATAAATGTATTTTAATTTACCTATAACGCAACTACAGGAAATAGAGAAAATGGAGCTTCTCCCACCCAAAAAAAGAATCCATACGCAGATATCACGGAAATACTGGCTTTCGGAATTCCTAAAATATAATAAAATAACTTAAGAGAAAGTGTGTGTGCGTGTACACGTTTGTGCATATATCTTACAGCATAATTCAAAATTATTACATTTTAATCTTGGTAATTCAGCTTAGCATCTCTAGGTATGCAATACAGCTTTTCCATAAAGTCGTGCGACCCAAATGATTTATACTTCCAATATTTTCTCAAAAACTACTCAAGCGTTTTGATTAAATTGCAATAGGTTTATGTAAATTTTACCACATATAAAATTTATATCTTAACGTTATCAATATATTTTCAGTTGTCCTCTTTATTCTGAATAAGATTTGTGTAACTGATAAACCGTAACGGATAAAACAGATACTGCACAAAAATGCATATTTCGTTAGAGAACACAACTTACGTCTTTTTGTCTTGCGGTTAACATTTCTTACAAATTTTTATTGGATTCTATTTTCAAAAACTGTCCTATTTTCTTTTTCAAATGTGTTGGTACTTTTTCCCCTTCGTTTTCATGCAAAGAAAAGAGAAGTTCAAATAAGCCATAAATAATGAGCAGTACTTAAAAGATTTCGTCATCAGTTAGTTTACTGCATTCCTTTAATTCCTGTCACGTCTAAACTTATGGGCCTCAATCCACTCCAACTTAGAAACTAGCCTCTTTAATGCTTAGTTACCTGATTGAGTGAATGGGAGATGCTTCATACTCAAAACGAAAGAGATAGCGTAAGTGACAAGGTGAATTCATTAGCTCACAAGTTCAGACGATAGGCATCGCTGCCCCTCTTTCCACTGTATTGAACTGGAAGAACAAGTTCACGTGTCGTGCTCAAAAGTCCTTCTACTCGAAAATAGGAACCTATGGTACCAGAGAGAACTATAGTTCTACCCTTAACATTTCTTTATGGCCACAAATGGTTACCAAATGGCACACGTCAGATAAATTACTGTAAACTCCACGCTATAAACGCACAAATAAAACATCAATACATCTGTGAGACACAATTTAAGGAATCTAGTAAAACACGATACACATAATTACGTCTAATTGAAAACTGAGCTCCTGGATACAAACTTCACAAAATGAGATTAGGAAAATAAACTTTACTCAAATGGCATGTACATTTATCAAACTATCAAGACTGAAGCGGTATCTAATAGCTACGAGGGTGGATCAAAAAGTAATACGTTCTATTTTGTCCCTTAAATAAATAAGTTATGTGAAAACTTTGAATTTGGCGCAATTCCTCAAACTTTCTTCTCCAATCCCCTGCAGTAGTAACTTACTAAATCAACAGGTGGCAGCACTGCAACCTCTTGCAAAATGTCTGACATCGACATTCGTATTAGACTGCGTTCTGTGATTGAATTTTTGCCTGCGGAAGGTGAAGCGACATGTTCGCATTCACGAAAGGCTAAAAAATGTGTATGGTAATGCACCGGTGGATGTTAACATTGTTAGACGATGGGTTGGTCGCTGTAACGAACGCTGAAGGGCAAACACCATTGGCAGATGAAAAGTAAAGCGCAGGCCGATGACTGCAGTGTGTTCATGCAACATTCAGCGAGTGGATGACATCATTCGTGGTGATCGCCGGGTAACAACATGTGAATTGTGTCGCATTACCTCCTACAGTAAAGGTAGTGTGATGACGATTATTCAACAACTGAGTGACTCAAAAGTTTATTCACGTTCAGTACCAAGTATGTTAACCACCCAAAACAAAGAAACAAGGAAAACAATAGCCTCCGTACACTTTCAGCGCTTCAATTTGGAAGGAGAGGAGTTTATGGAAAAAATTGTTACTGGAGACGAAACGTGGGTTCATTTTTTGAACCTGAATCAAAGAGGCAGTCAATGGAATGGCATCACACAACGTCACCGAAGAAAAAAATATTCAAAGTCAGCGGTCGGCAGGGAAAGTTATGACGACAGTATTTTGGGAAGCAAAGAGGGTGCTTATGATTTATTTTTGAAGCAGGGATGCACAATAAATTCTTTCCAATACGTCAGAACTCTCAAATGCTGAAAGCACATCATCGCCGAGTTCGCCCAACAAAAACTGTGGCGGATGTTCTTCTTTTGCATGACAACGCAAGACGACACACCAGCCGTTACACCACTGCAGTAATTGGGAAGTTGGGATGGCACGTCTTACCTCACACCCTATACAGCCCTGACCTGGCACCATCAGACTTCCATCTGTTAGGGCCAATAAAGGAAGCTCATCGTGGGATTCATTTTGAAGATGAGGAGGCTGTGAAATCGTCCGTGCGTCAATGGCTTAGGAAGCAAGATTTTGTGTATTACCACACTGGAATACATGCCCTAGGTAAAAGGTGGACCAAAACTATGGCAAAGGACGGAGATTATATTGAATAGTGACAAATTAATCGTCCATGTTGTAGTTTTCAAACTATGTAAATTGAATTCAATTTTCTTGGCAATTAAAAGAGAAAAAAGAATAGGAGGCATTACTTTTTAAGGCACCTCGTATATTTTTAAAAGTGACTGTTCTGATTAACACAAATAGTAGTTCATTTGACTGCAGTAGTATGTTTAACGTCCACTCCCCCACTCCTTCACA